>CM029020.1:78516971-78866620 GCA_016801055.1 Panax notoginseng
AAATACAAATATTATCTTCTAGACAATATTCACACACAAATAAGTCCTCATTACAATTATTGAAACACTATTTTACAAAATAGTGAGGACTGCTAACACAACTGACTGGAAACATCACTCCACACCCCGACTAGTTCTCGCTATATTCTCGCCTCCTGAGAAAATTAGAACAAAGGAAAAGGGTGAGCTCAACTAGCTCAATAAAGAATATTATGACTAAGATAATATACAACAAATTATCATTAGTCTTCAACAGAGAAAAATCTGATATAATATAATAGACAACAAGTTTTAGATCAACAACTGCAGCGGAAACAACAATCTATTAGAAGTGTCAAGTAGAGAATGAATTTTACTATCTTCCAAGATTTAAATGTTCATCATCAATATTTTATCCCTGTAACATCAATCAATATACATCTTGAATCAAATATTCGTCTTTACACTACAGGCAAAATATATTCATTTGTATCACCAGTTAGTCATGTTCATCTAAACACCTGTTCATCTTTGCACTACGGGCCAAAGATATTTATCAGTTAATCATTCATCTTTGCACTACAGGCTAAATATATTCAATAATATCATCATTTAGGACTGAGGATGATGAAAAATATCTTTAAAAAAATAAATACAGTGAGACAAAAGGACAAATATTAGGGATTCGTACTACAGTTTATCCAAGTTCAAAAATACTCCATAATAATCAATTGTGGAGCAGAATTCAAAAATAAAGATCAAAACATGGATACAATCAAAGATAGTAACCATAATAGACATCTTGGACAAAGAAGAAAAATTTCATTTTTTTCGATGAATAGTGCTGTATTCGTAAATAGTGTCGTATACGTGAATATTGTCGTATACGTGAATAGTAACCCCAACATAAAAAGGCAAAAATTTGCAATAAAATTCATATCAATATTTTAGCATAATGATATTGAAGAAAATAATATCATTTACGAAGAAAATAACATCCTTTACCTCAAAAGAACAGTACTTCCGGCTGAAATATCAGGTAAAGGCTGAAGAAAACTTGTACTAAATAACAACACTTAAAGTATCTAAATACTCACAAAATACACTCAATAATATAGAGAGAAAGAAAACTTGTTTCTGGTGTGATTTTCAATTCTAACTAAGCACCTTATTTATAGAAAAATACTAAAACACCAAAGCAGACTAAATTAATAAAATAATATTATTATTTTCTTTTCTTCTACGCATGCCAACCAAGACCAGCCAACTTTGAACAAAATTTCCAGCACATGTTTTCATAAAAAATAAAAGTGGGTCCCACCCATAATTTTAATAAAAATATTTATTTTTAAAACTTCAATAATTCATAATAAATAGCTCTTTTATCAGAAAAATTCGAATCTCATGTCCTTCCCATAGGAAATTTAATTTTCTACAAATTTGTAGAAGAAAGTTTTTCCAAATTCCAAACAAAAAATGACCGAAATTCACATACGGACGATTTTTAATGTCTTCATTCTGACAAAATACTGATAAAACACCTCAACATTAATTCTTTTATTTATATCTACATAAAATAAATATTTCTTTATCATATAAATCAATAATTAATTATTCACAAATAATATTACATAATCACATTTATAACAACCAGGTCGTTCCCAAGAAAAATGGGGCTTTCTGATAAGGATTTCTCCTTATTGGCGAGCAATTATGTGACCAAACTTATCCTTAGACAGAACTTCCTTAGACATTACAAATAATACTATCTAATAATATTATTCAAATAATATGAATTATTGATCTGATAATGGGAAATACTGTGCAGTGACAATTATTGAAACAACAATAAATATAAAATATCAACGTAGCAATTATTGAATCAATAAAATAAAATATTAAACAGTAATTATTGTAACAATTATTGAGTAGTGCCTTCTTACGTAAGGATTAATAATTCAACAATACTATGCAATATTGTGCGCTACTATGCAACTACACGTATTACTGTACTTTAACCATCGGGTATTCCAACAGTATTGACGGTAGCAACTACGCCTTTATTTATAAAAACTCAAAATTGTCATTTTCTTCATCCGACCGTTTTCCGTTATGTGGCCCATAAATGATTGCGCCATAGTACGAATATTCCCCGACAGCAAGAATATTCCATGACCAAACGAATATTCCCCGACAACAATGAATATTTTATAACCACTTGCTTATTTTGCAAAATTTGCACATTTCACCCATAACCAAAGCATTATATCAAATTAACACCTTATTATTCAAAATAATAATTAGAGAAAAATCGATTTTATTTATGAATAAGTTGGGGTCTGACACCATTATACATAGCAGTGATGTCTTCAGGGTATGTTGTCAGAGGTGTGTTAATAAATGGAGGATTTTCCTTAAACATCTTCCCCTATGCCACGTTGGAGAGAATGAAGATCAATCCCAACAGGATCCGAAGTAGCCACATAGTTATCAGAGCTTTTAATGGGTCTCGACGGAATGTTGTAGGAGATATTAAACTGCCGGTGGAGATCGGTCCACATACCCTTAACATATCCTTTCAAGTGCTCAACATCACCACATGATATAATTTATTGTTGGGAATGCCATGGATCCATATGGCAGGAGCAGTTCCTTCTACTCTTCATCAACAGGTCAAATACATCATCAATGGTAATTTGGTCACTGTCTATGCTGAACCAGAATATCCTATCCATGTCTAATGTGATACGCCTCTAATCAGTCTCAATTAAAGAGTTGAGCCTGTTAGTTTTGAAGCCCTCGAGGTGAGCAACACTCACTACCAACCTACCGGGACCCCAGCTTTGAAGCCCAGAGTTTGCACCGAAGTAATATCGGCTAGTCAGGAAATGATATCCTTCGATTTCCATCCTAGACAAGGGTTAGGGAAGAATTAGCAAGGAATCAGAAATCCAATTCATATTCCTAGCCAGATAGGGAAGGCTGGATTAGGCTATTCCTCTGGATCAAATCATCAGAACCCAAATAAGCATCCATCGATTCCTTCTTCTATAATTCTGCTACTAAATCTTACAGATGCAGGATCTGTAATGCTTCTGAGGAATTTTTTTTTTCGTGGCGAGTATGCCGATTCCTAGGCCCAAGCTAGCTAGTGGGAAAGAAGTCCTAATTTTAAACCTAGACATCGAGGAAGGAATCAGAGACTCAAACAAACAAGAAGTGAAAACCCGGTTATCAAAGATGTACTTTCTGGTACATACTGATGGTATGAACAACGATATCCCAGATGATAACTGCCTAGAAGATTAGATCTTGACCCCTCACATCAATAGGGCTAAGGAGAACCAGTCAAAAGAAAAAATTGACCCTGATATGAACTCAGTAATGGTCATCATCAAAGAGGATGAGGATGACAACCACCTCTTTATCACTAGCTATCCACCAGGACTTGACCCTAAGCGATTGGGGCAGCACTCCTTGCGTTTGTCGAAAAGGTTAAAAAGGGCTGAAAATCACTCTGCCCTGCTATGTAGATATTATTATCTGCTTACTTTTGTTGCACATTACAAGCAGTTACTTTTGTCATGCTTTTGCTAACACTTTGTATGATCAAACAATCTCATATATTGAGTGAAATCATTTTATTTTCAGGACACCAGAGTTGGGTTTATCTAGCCTTGCTGATGGAATGCCAAATCTCCTCAATGACTATAAATTTGATGTAGAGTTGGACTTCGACTTGATGTGGATTGAGCAAGAGCTAGAGGACTATGAGGTGCCTGAGGAGATCAAAGAATGGGTTAAGGATAAACCCAAACCAAACCTTGATCAAACAACCTTTGTTAATTTCAGATCCTCAGAAAACCCTAAAGAAATCTATATTGACATGGACCTTACCCCAAGCCAAAGGAAAGACTTGGTTACTCTACTAACCAAGTTCCAGGATGTGTTTTAATGGTCACATGAGGACATGATCAGTTTATCTATTGATGTTATCATTCATTGCCAGCCCATTAAAGAAGGATTCAAGCCAGTCAAACAGAAGCTCAAGTGATTGAAACCTGAGTGGAGTTTGAAAGTTAAAGAAGAAATTGTTAAACAATTCAAAGCCGGCACCATCGTGGTATCAACCTACCTTAAGTGGCTATCCAACATAGTTCATGTGCCTAAGCCTAGAGGGAAGGTACGAGTATACGTGGATTACTAGGATTCGAACAAAGCTTGTCTCAAAGATAATTTCCAGTACCTTTTATCCACATACTAATAGACAACACGGCTCAGTATGGCATGCATTCTTTTGTTGACAGCTTTGCTGGGTACCACCAGATCATGGTTGCTGAAGTGGACCAGGAGAAAATAGCTAGCATCACACCCTTGGGAACCTTTTGTTATAGGCATTTATCATTCATCCTTATCAATGCCAGTGCCACCTAGCAGCGAGCCATGATGGCTTTTATTCATAATTTAATACACAAAGAAATAGAGGTCTATGTGGATGACATCAACGTCAAATCCCGGTGGGAAGAGGACCATATAGACCACCTTAAAAAACTTTTCAACCGATTACGCAAATATAACTTGAAGCTGAATCTAGCCAAGTGTGCTTTTAGTGTCAAGTAAGGTAACTTGCTGGGATTTCTAGTAAGCCACAAAGGCATTGAACTGGATCCCACCAAAATTAAAGCCATCACTGAGATGCCCATGCCTCGAACAGAGATGGAAAAATGGGGATTTTTGGGGAGAATCAATTTCATCAGCAGATTCATCTCCCAACTCAAAGCAACGTGTGAGCTCATCTTCAAGCTATTAAGGAAAAACTCCTCCAGGAAGTGGAATGATGAGTGTCAAAAAGCCTTCCTTTCCATCAAAAAGCAATTGGTCAAAGCTCCCATCTTGGTCCCTCCAAGGGACAACATTCCCATATTTATATACCTGTCAGTTAATGACAATGCTATGGGCTGCATGCTGGGATAAAAAGATGATAGAGGCAAGGAAAGAGTTATCTATTACCTTAGCAAAAGATTCAGCAACGGCGAGCAGAAGTACACTTTGATTGAAAAGACTTGTTGTGCATTAGCATGGACCACCATGAGATTACAACATTATCTCTATGGTCACACAACCTATTGCATATCTCGCATGGATCCTCTAAAGTACATATTCAACAAACCTATGTTAAATTTCTGAATGTCCAAATGGCAATTGATCCTCCAATAATTCAACATCATCTTCATGACTCAAAAGTATATCAAAGGTCAAAGAATTGCAGATCAATTGGCCGCAGCACCATCAGGGAATTTCGAACCCTTAAAAATATATTTCCCATATGATGGAGTAATGACAATTCAACAAAGCCATCGGGAGAATACAGCCCGATCGTAGAAATTATATTTTGATGGAGCTATAAACATGGAAGGTGTCGGAGCATGGGTAGTTATGGTATCAATTTTGGGAGAACAGTATCTCGTTGCTATCAAATTGCTATTTGTCAACATCAACAACACAGTTGAGTACGAAGGATATATAATGGGGTTGAAACTTGACCAATCCATAGGTGTCAAATAGTTAACTGTCTTTGGGGATTTCGAGTTGGTCATCAAACAAACCACTGGGGAATATCACACCAAAGAATTGCATTTGTTGCCTTACCATCGGCAAGTTATCAAGATA
Organism: Panax notoginseng; assembly: GCA_016801055.1. Classification (NCBI taxonomy): domain Eukaryota; kingdom Viridiplantae; phylum Streptophyta; class Magnoliopsida; order Apiales; family Araliaceae; genus Panax; species Panax notoginseng. Next base: position 78,522,621 of record CM029020.1, read on the forward strand.
GCTACGAAGTTTGAAGAAATATCCTTCATCCATATTCCTCAGAACAGAAATGATTTCACGGATGCACTAGCAACCATGGCCTCCTTGATCAATATATCTGAAAGGGGAGGTTCCTAAATATCAAATTTATAAGCCAGAAGGCACCAGCCTATGAAAATTACATTGGAGAATTCTCAGATGAACTGCCTCCCATCTAACACCCTTGGTATCATTCTATCAAAGAGTATCTGTGAGATGGATCTACGCCCACTAGGGCAAGTTAAGCTTAAAGAAAGCAAATCCATAAAATGGCCATAATAAAATTTTATCTAAGCGGAGACGCATTCTACAAAAGGGATGTGGGAATAGGCCTTCTAAGATGCCTAGACAAAGACCAAGCCCAAAGACTCATGGATGAAATCCATGGTGGAGTATGTAGTCCACACACGAGCGGTCCTTTACTTGCGAAGAGGATATTACGAACATGGCATTATTCGATCTCTCTCAAAGCTAACTGTGATGATCACGTCAAGAGATGCTACCAATGCCAAAATTCATGGAAATGCCATCCACGCTCCTCCAAATGAACTCCACAATATGAGTTTAATATGGATCTTTTTAATGTGGTGAATAGACGTTATTGGGCCAGTCGAGCCCAAAGCCAGTAATGGTCATTGGTTTATCTTCACCATGATCGTCTACTTCACCAAGTGGGTAAAAGAAGCCTCTTTTTCCAAAGTTACCAAAGAGGTAATCTTTATTTTCATCAAAAAAAATGTCATCTATCAATATGGACAACCGGAGGTGATCGTATAAGACAATGCCAAAAATCTAAACAAGCAGATAATGGAGGAATTATGCAGCAAATTCCACATCAAACATCTTAACTCCATCATTTATCTTCAAAAGATGAATGGTGTTGTTGAAGCAACCAATAAGAACATCAAAAAGATCATGCAAAAGATGTCCGCCAATCACAAAGTATGACCTGACTTATTACCTCTGACTCTGCTAGCCTATAGAACGTTAATGTGCACTTCTACTAGGGCTACCCCCTACTCATTGGTCTATGGCATAGAGGCAATGCTCCCCATAGAGGTAGAAATGGATTCATTAAGAGTATTGATAGATGCTTAAATAGAGGAAGACCAATGGTTGAAAGATCGGTACCACCAATTATCTCTGATAGATGAAAGGAGGGCCACAACCATCTTTCATAGTCAATTATATTAATAGAGGATTGCTCGGTCCTACAACAAGAAAGTCCGGCTACGACAATTCAAAGACAATGATTTGGTACTAAAGAAAGTCTTTGCTAGTCAAGATCAATCTAAAGGAAAATTCGCCCTGAACTAGGAAGGCACGTTCATTGTCAAGGAAATGTTCATAGGAGGAGCCCTCAGGTTGTAAGAAATGGATGGAAAAGAATTCCCCCAGCTTATCAATTCAGAAACATTGAAAAGGTATTATGTCTGGAATCACCTGCAAACTAACATCCTGGTTCTGAAAAAATCAATCAATCAATCAAGTCAATTCAGGTTTTCAAGCCGCACCGGAACTAAGTAGACCTGATCTCCCATCATCAATGGGAGTACGTAGGCAGCCAACTATGGTGTGGTCTAACCCATTTAAAAAAAATCACAAAACCTCTTCAGCACACCTTCCAGCTCAAACCTAAACAAACAACTCATCCAGCTCAAATCATCTATGAACTATGAAAGACCTGATCTCCCCTCATCAATGGGAGTACGTACGCAGCCAACTATGGTGCGGTCTAATCCCTACAAATATCCAAAAACCCCTTCAAACCAAATTAACCCCCGCAAAACCCCACAAAACCCTTTTCAATGGATCTGTGATCACCAGATACAACTTTTCAAACCTTTCAAGCCAAACCACAAGGAAAGAACTACCTGGTTTCCCCTCATCAATGGGAGTACATAGCAGGTTATCTATGGTGTGGTCAACCACAAAATCTCAGCGAATTAAACCACAGAGCAGGAACTACCTGGTCTCCCCTAATCAATGGGAGTACATAGGCAGCCATCTATGGTGCGGTCAACCAAACAAAATCTCAATGACTTAAACCATAGAGCAAGAACTATCTGATCTCCCCTCATCAATGGGAGTACATAGGCATCCATCTATAGTGCGGTCGAACCCTCAAAAAGGAAAGACAAACCATAGAGCAGGAACTACCTGGTCTCCCCTAATCAACAGAAATACGTAGGCAGCCATCTATGGTGTGGTCAAACCATCAAAGAAGAAAGCCAAAACCTTTGTTTAAATCTCAACCACGTCAAAAACCAGTCCCAAGACACCAAAAAATTTGAAACCTAAAGATTAATGACTTATTCTGAAAGATCCTGGGACATTCCAATGTCCATCCATCAAGGAGAAGTTAGGGATACATCAAGATAGCAAGTCATAAAGAAAATGGCAACTATCAAGCAAGTAACAAGGCATATCTAAAGGGTAAGTAAATCAAAATATATTTCCTTGCCATATAATACTGTTTGATATATACAATGTGTCTTGTGCGTGACAAAAAATGGCTAACCTAGTCTGTGCAGGGAAATAAAAGCTAATCTACAAACCCGTAGATACACGGGCCAGTAAGTCCAATATGACATCCCTCTCAAAAGATAGAGGTGAATCTATAAGCTCCTACCCCAAGGTATCCATGCGTGCCAGAAGATCTACGACTATCTGAATAGTGCTACCATGCTCATATATAAATGCACTCATATATGCAATGATGCTAGCTGTGTGAGATCTAAGTGCAGTACTATCTACAGTGGCAGCATCTTGGGTAGCTCGAGCCTCATCTCTCTCAACAAAAGTAGCATCCTGAGTCTCTCGAGCCTCATCCCACTATTGAAAAGTGGTAAACCTATTAGCTTGGGCATCATCCCTCTCAATAAAAGTAGTATCTCGACTAGAAAAAGTTGTTAACATTAGATCCCTAGCATGATCCCTCTCAAATGTCATCAGATGCTACCTCTACTCTAAATACTCTACAAAAGGTGGAGCCATAGGAGTGGGAATGATGGGAGAAGCAACTAGAGCTGCTGTCAAACTAGCAAATAGCTCACCTCGATAAGAGAATCAAGGTCCTCTATAGGCTCCTCATCATTAGACTCAATACTCGGCTCTAAGTGAACATTTGTAGCCAATGCAATATCTGCCTCCAGCCATGCAGAAGACTCTGAAGAGCCACCTATATGACTAGTTGAAAAGTTAGCCCTCTCTCGACGAGTCCAATAATCATAAATCCTGGTCAAGTCATATGCTGACAAAAGCCGAGATTACAGTCGCTGATATGTGGTCACCCCTCTCAAACCAGCCAAGGTAAATAGTCTATGCCAACCGCATGAGTGTTAAAGTTATAGGGAGAGCTGAGCCCTGAACAAGGAAAAATAGCAAATGGATCCTCAATCCTTGTCAAAAAAGCCAACCAGGATGTTGTGTCTGTACACTCAGCCAACTAAAAGGAATAAGACATGGCTATATCATGAGTGGGTATGGCGTCTAGATGTGCCAATTTGTCTCAAGTGCGTCATAAACCACACATATAATAAGACGACACTGCCTCTGAAAAACCCCACAAAATGGGTATGGCAAAATGTGGCAGACCTAAGGTCCCTGCCAATATCATCCACAAGATGGTGTAACCCTCCCTGAGATCACGGACTACTGTAATCAGGCCAATATCCAGATGGTCCATGTTCAACGGCATATACAAATATGCCATAATGCACATTAAGAAAATATATGTGCGGGCAACATGCCACTCACCCTCAGTAATGGTGAAATCCTCAAAATATTATAGATAGTTGTCTAATGACCCAAAACGGTCAATCAAGAAATCCATGGACACCACATGCCCCGAGGTAATCTTGTCTAGGGCAACTTTGTGTCGTAAGCTTGTCAAGGTCATAAACTACCGACTCATATCACCGACAGCTATCCTAACGCAAGGTCGATCTAAATGAAAATTTGTGAGATGCTCATGCTTTTCTAATGTAGTAGTCAGCTCATGGATATCAAATCTAAACACATGTCTCATAGGTATCTAACGAGATATCATGCCCTCTACAAAGCCTAACGGTACCTAGAATGTCAAGAGGGTTATAGAGTAACTCAATAACTAATCAACTGTCACCCGATCTGGGGAAGACAAACTACCATACCAGGATATCAAAGAAAAGGCCACCAATATGGGTGGGATATGCTCAATCCGGCTAACAGTGGATGAAGACATTGTAGAGCCATATCATAAGACCATCCAAGGGTCAACACTAAACTCACCTCTGGGAATGCATATCCATGACATAATGCATGCATCATGATAAATAACAATGATAAAATGACAATATGATGTAGAGAATAGAAAGCATTATACATACAGTCCTAAATACATTATCATCTAATACATCATCTCTACACACAACTGAAAATAAAAAGTATAGAGAAATGGGGCACAGTCACCCAATATCTAACAGAGACCTATCAACAAATATAATAAGAAAGGGGGAAAAGCTGCCCGATATCTAACAGAGGCCTATTAAAAGAAATAGCCATAAATATCCCAGAAGAAATCAACGATGTCCATGTCATCACATCTATCCATCTGAAATAACTGATAAGTAGGTTTTATACCTACTTATTGGCTATCAACTTGCTTGAATTATGATTAAACTTAAGTATTTTTAGTATTGTTTGATTGCTTTTTATGCTTGCTTTGTAGGTTGCATCAAGGAAACTAATAAGGCATGGCAATGGCATGCATGTGGCAAAGCATGGTGAGCTTGTGCTAGAATGAGGAATAAAGCTGAGCAAGTGCATGTGAGGAGGGCATCTAGAAGTGAAGTGATGAATGAAGAAGCAAGTGCAGGCAGAAGAAGAAGAAGAAAGCAGTAATGTAGCAGCAGAACACCAACAGAAGTAACGCAGAAGACTGCCCAGGGTATAGTGCAATATCAGTGCGCCCGCGCCAGGAACAGTCTAGAAGTCCAACATTGTGCGTCCGCGCCCAAATTGCTATACGGGGTCGCGCGGCCACGCCAGTCAAGACTGATTAAAAATTTGACTTTTCATTTTAAGTATGTTATAGCGTGATACTTAAAAATGGTGTATTTCCTAGTTACGAGACATTATTATCAGCAATTATATTTTCTATTTTAGGGTTTCATAGAGCTAGAGAGATTTCATAGCTTACTACTACTATTTTTGCTTCTCTCTTTAGATATAGTAGCTTTTGATTATTAGAATTTTACTTTGGATCAATTATGGTTATGAACTAAGTTTGAAAGCTCGCTTTGAGAAGGGATTAATCAGATTTGCATTCTCTACTCTCTTTAATCTATTTGTTTTCATTGTGATTTCTCATGCTTGGTTTATATCCCATAATGGTTGTTGATTCAGAGATGAACTAACCACCATTATGGGATTCTAATGAAGATTATTGTGTAGTTCAGATTTGTATGCCTTGTTGTGATGTTTGAATGATTATAGTTGGATTGCTTAACTTGGTTGTGCTTATTGCTTAGATGCTTGATCATCATCTTCCCTAATAACTTGTATGGAATTGAAAGAGGAAATATAAGTTTAGATCAGACCTTGTTGGCATATGTTCATGAAATTTACATGTGATAGATTTTTTCATTCGTAATCCGGATAGACATATACTGGCTTACCATGTGTAGTCGCTGAGAGAGCTTGCACTTAAATTGATATTACTTGTAATTCACATAGACATATAGTGGGCTAGGTAATATTGATGTTCATATGAATTCTATCTATTTATGGATTTTATGTTATATAGACATGGTGTATTGAAAATTAATCATGTTTCACTTTCGTCCTCTCGACTAGCAATCCATAGTAATTAATCAAGTTTAACAAGAGGTGTATAATCTAGGTAATAGTAAGTGACATTAGGATCCCATATCTTTCCAATTGAATCTCTTTGCTTGTTAATTAGTTAATTTTAGCTGATAATCATTTTAGTTTTTAATTTACCTTTTATTCGATCGTTTAAGCAGCCGGAAATAGCTAAAAAGTGGTTGCATGATAGATTAGGGATAATTACCTTTCTCCATGAGAACGATACTTAACTTACTCTATATTACTTATTGACCGTATATACTTGCACGAGTGTGTCTGTTTTGTTAAATCAGAAATAAGCCAACATGTTTTTGGTGCTGTTCCCGAGGATAGGTTTTTATTTTTATTACAGTCATCATCAACTTAAGTTAAATTTGTCTGACTTGAACAATTCTCACCTTGTCTCATTTCTATTTTACTTTTATTGGCGTTTCATGTACTTGTGGATAGTATATGCACACTCGATTCTCAAATTCTGAGTTGGTACCTAGGCAAGATAATATCAACGAGAAAGGTTGGAGAGTGAGTGCACATAATTCTAATAAACAAGAGAACACTAAAACATCAACAAATATGGCAGAAGAACACAGGGAAGAACACAGAGCTTTAAGAGACTATTATATGCCAAAAATAAATGAGTTACAGTCTAGCATAGTCAGGCCAGCAATAGCAGCTAACACCTTCGAGATTAAGTTGGGAACAATACAGATGGTACAAAATTCGGTTCAGTTTGGGGGTGCTGCTACTGATGATCCTAATGAGCACCTGTTGAGTTTTATTGAGATATGTGACACATTCAAGTATAATGGTGTGTCGGACAATACGATGTGGCTCAGACTATTTCCTTTCACCTTGAGAGACAAGGCAAGGAGTTGGCTCCATTCATTGCCATCGGGGTCAATAACCACATGGGAGGACTTAGCATAAAAGTTTTTAGCCAAATTCTTTCCTATAGCTGAGATAGAAAAAATGAGGACTGCTATATCTCAGTTTGAGCAACAATAGGGAGAGTCGTTGTATGAGGTTTGGGAGAGATACAAGGAGATGTTAAGGAAATGTCCTCACCACGGGATACCAGACTGGATGGTGATTAATACTTTCTATAATGGGTTGGGTTGGCAATCTAGGCCAATCATTGATACCTCTGCAGGAGGAGCTTTGTGGGCAAAGAGCTATGAAGAAGCCTATGAACTTATTGAGACCATGGTGGCAAATGATTTTCAGAATTTGACAGCCACAATACCTCAACCAAAAGTTGTTGGGTTATTAGAGGTGGATGCCATCACAGCATTATTAGCCCAAATGGCAGCAATGGCAAAGAAAATTGACTCTTTGGCTGAAAACAAAGTTAAGCAAGTTGCATATATCTGTGAGATATGTGCAGGGTCACACCAAACAGAACAATGTATTATCGCTGCAGAGTCGGTACAATTCGTCAGCAACTATCAAAAGCCATAAAATTAGTTTTAGAACTCCTACCATCCCAACAACAGAAACCATACAAATTTTAGTTGGAGTAATAATCAAAATGTTCAACAACACCAACCACAACAAAAATACCAACCTCAACAATAACAGTATAACCCACAATAATCTCATCAGCAGTATGCACCTAAACCTCCTTACCCTCCTGGATTTTAGCAACAGCAACACCACTATCAACCACCTCCTGCTCCTTAACTAGAAAAGAATTCTAAGATGGAAGAAATGATGTTGAAATACATGGCAAACACTGAAGTGATAACAAAGAGCCAAGCGTTGGCTATTAAGAATTTGGAGACTCAAATGTGCTAGATGGCTAGCTTGTTGAATAACAGATCACAAGGAGCTCTGCCAAGTAATATTGAAGCAAATCCAAGAAGGGAAGGGAAGGAGCAATATCAGTCCATTACATTGAGATCAGGGAAATAGACTGTAGAGTTTGACCCTGGCGGGCTCGCGCCCAATAGTGAAGAGACTCTGGTGTGCCCGCGCTAAGGTTCAGTGGTTTCTGAGCAAGGCTTATCTGATGGAGGTGTTGAGCAGTGGGTAGTTGAGATAAAACATAAGGAGTTGGCTGAGAAAGCCACAGCCACACAACCAGTTGTATACCCTCATGTTCCTTACCCACAGAGACTTCAAAAGCAAAGAAAAGACAAATAATTTGCTAAGTTCTTGGAGGTCTTTAAGAAACTACAAATTAACATACCATTCACTGAAGCTTTAGAACAAATGCCAAGCTATGCGAAGTTTATGAAAGGCATTCTATCAAGGAAAAAGAGACTAGTGGATTATGAAATAGTTGCCTTGACAAAAGAATGCAATACAGTGTTGCAGCAAGAGCTTCCTCCGAAGCATAAGGATCCAGACAGTTTTATAATACCATGCTCCAAAACTCTCTTTCAACAAATGCTTATGTGACTTGGGGACAAGTATAAACTTGATGCCTCTATCGGAATTCACATAGTTGGGATTGCCGGCTCCAAAGCCGATAAATATATCATTGTAGCTTGCCGATAGATCCATCACGTACCCGAGAGGTGTTGTAGAAGATGTCGTGGTGAATGTAGACAAGTTTATCTTCCCAGCCGACTTCATCATTTTGAACTATGAAGAGGACAGAGACATACCGATCATCCTTGGGAGACCTTTTCTAGCTACTGGGCTACACTCATAGCTGACCATGAGAGTCCAAGACCAAGAGGTCACATTTAATGTCTTTAAAGCTATGAAGTTCCCCACTGACGAAGAAGAGTGCTTCCAGGTTGATGTAGTCGATAGAGTATTAAATGAGGAGGCTAGAAATTTGATTGACATTGAGCCATTGGAGAGTGCTATACTGGGAGAATCTTATATGGAGGATACTGAGGTTGTATAGTATGTAAAAATTCTGGACACAGCACCACATATGCAAAAATCAAGATTCCCACTGAACCACTCAGACTTATTGGGGAGACATCAGAATGACTCAAGCCTTCTCTTGAGATGCCTCCTGACCTTGACCTTAAACCTCTTCCAAATCATTTAAGGTACACATTTTTAAGTGAATCTTCAAAGTTGCCTATTATAATTGCTGATGCACTAACGTCTTGTCAGGAGGATAAATTGCAGAGAGTGCTGCGAGAGTTTAAATCAGCTATTGGATGGACTATAACAGATATTAAGGGGATCAGCCCCTCATTTTGCATGCACAAAATCCTTCTAGAAGATGATTGTAAGCCATCAGTAGAGCAGCAAAGGAGATTGAACGCTATCATGAAGGAAGTGGTTAAGAAAGAGATCTTGAAGTGGTTAGATGTCGGGATCATTTATCCTATTTCAGACAGCTCTTGGGTGAGCCCGGTGCAATGCGTTCCAAAGAAACAGGGTATTACAGTGGTATCTAATGAAAACAATGAACTATTACCTACCAAAATAGTTACGGGTTGGAGGATCTGCATGGATTACCGTAGACTGAACAAAGCTACGAGGAAAGATCATTTCCCTCTCCTGTTTATTGATCAAATATTGGATAGGTTAGCAGGTCATGATTACTACTGTCTCATGGACGGTTATTCGGGGTACAACCAAATAGTGATAGTGTAACGCCCGAGAAAAAATAGATTTTAAGTGATTTAAATTTCTATTTGATTATTTGAATTAAATGGATTTAATTGTTTATTTACTTGAGTAAGTTGTTTAAAGGTCGTTCTATGACCTATAATGTGCGGATGTGGCTAGGATTCTGGCTATGTGCTAGGATTAATTGTTTTGAATTTCCTAGACAAAAATAAAAGTTTTCAGAGAAATTTTTGTAAAAACACTATTCATCCATTTCTGCTCGGGGATTAATAATGAATTTTTGAGAAACGCCTAATGATAAGATTCTTAGATGAGATGAAATATTCAATAATATTTCAGTTATGGCAAATGAAGTTTTTGCCTGCGGACTTAAAACCTAAGGGTTAGGAAAAATGAGTTCCGAGAATTAAGTCGCTATGTATAATGATTATGATTATTATGCGTGAGAAATACGAGTATGATACTAGTTATTGTACGAGTAAAGTAGGAAGATTATTACGGCGTATAATATGAATATCGTACGAATAGTATACGAAGAGAATACGGGAGTTATACGAGTAGAATACGATTAATTCTTAATGTACTCTTAGTAATTAGACTTTTTCAATTCCAATTGGACTTGGATTATGTCAAGCCCAAAGTGAGGTTAAATCTAGCCCAAGATAGGCCCAATACGAATTAGTTCTAAGCCCAAACCAAGAAACCAAACCATGGGTCGAACTGATGGATCACCGAATGGGTAAAACCCATGGGACAACCCATAAGGCGACCTAAATGGGCATGTGGGCCGGCCACTTGGTTGCCAAGTAAAGTAGTTTTACTTGGTGGCTAAGCAATGAATAGTAAGGAGGTGGGTAACTTGACCATTTTGCTCTCCACTTGATTTTTCTATAAAAGGAAGCTTATGTTAGTCATTTCTTTATTTCACAAACTTGAACAAATATGTTGAGAGAGAGAAAAGAGTATTAACAAGTAATCAAGAGGAATCAAAAGCAAAGTATTCAAGCTTTAGTTAAGAATGCGAAGAACGTTAAGGTAATAATATGTAAACTCTTGTCTTCGATCCTTTTCTATTTTCTTTTCATAGAGAAGTATGAATTGGTGGAGCATGTCTCTTTCGGAGTAATAAGGATGGCTATTAGTGGATTAAAACATTAATAAGCCTTGTATAAGTAAGAATCATAAGCGTTTAAGTAAGTTTAATCGAAGAATACCATTAAGCTTTGATTTGGTTGTTGATGGAGAAATTGAAAACCATCAAGTATTGGTTATGTGCATATTGCTTGGTTAGATTATAGATAACGAATCAATGGATTGGTTTCATTTTATTTGGTGTGTAAATCTCGAGTAGCGAAGTTATGGAAAAATTTACGAAATGGGGCAATGAACGTTGAAATTGTAGAATTCCCGAATTAGTAGTCAAAAGTCGTCGTTTAACTCAAAAACCTTGGTTTTTGATAGCATATCGTAGAACAATGTATTTAAGATTCATGGACTCAAGAATGGTCGAATTTCGACTTAAAATGAAGAAACGAGTTATGAACATTCACGAATGTTAAACGAACGCGTAATAGAAAATTAAATAGTGAATTCATTGTTAACGGATTTAAAAACTACTGTTGTTTGAATGAAATCGAAGTATATAAGATAGGTAAGATAACGGCTTTTGAACGAGCCAATTCTGACTTTTAACGGTCAAGTAACGAGTCCGGAAATAATTGAACTGAAAAACTTAGGAATTTTTCAAGGGCTCAGGGTCCGTGCCCCAAGCCAATGAACCTCGCGCCGCAGCGCCGGGATGGGAGAGTAGCTACTGCTAAGTCATGCCTCAGCGCCACTTGTATGTAGGAGTGTCACACCGCAACGCCAGGACGAGGGTTTAGGTACTGTTAGTTAGCACCGCAACGCCAATGTTACACCTGAGGATGGCGCCGCAGCGCCGGTAAGGAAGAAAAGTTAACCAAGTTAATTTTGAACCCAATTATTTGCAAAATAATTATGGGACATGTATATACTTAATATAAATGGTACAACCATTCCTATATCACATATATAGTGATGACTTTAGGAATTTAACGTTGTTTAATTGGTAATTAAACAAAGATCGAAAATGATAAAAAGTGAAGACAAAACCTATATACGTACTATATAGAGTCTGATGTCGGTAATCCAAGAGGAATTAATTTGAGTTAATGTATCAATTAGGGTTTCAACTACTATGGTACTTAACCAATAGTTTTTGAGTATTGGTTTAGTGACGTAAGAACGTTAATAAACCATATGGAAGGATAAGTAACTGGAAACAAATATTATTAATGAAATAATTTCGGTTAAGTTATAGAAGAGAAAGAAGTTGGTAAAAACAATGTGGCTAGATTGTTTGGTAGCTAAATTTAGTGTGCTATATGAATATATCATGTAGAAACTATAAAGACCAAGAACTGTTGAATATTTAATTGAAGATTCTTGAAGGCAAGTTTTCTTAACGCTTGTCTAACCTTCGTGTTATCCAAGTTTCTGTGATTCATGTTATAAGATGCATGAATTATTTTATGAAAGAGTCGATGCCAGTTTTAAATCAGCTAGACTAATCTTAAGAGTTTGATTGATTTATTTACAAATCTTTCGATATAGAATTGATAACGCTGTCCTATGCCAATTGTTTGGTACAGATTCAAAGGTAAGTCTGAGTATGAATAAACAAAAGTATTTTTACATCGGTTATTTGATGGGCACGTGAGGTTGCCAAAACTTAATGTAGATACGTATAATGGATGAGTGTTTATCAACATAGAGTACTATAGGCCGATCACCTAGAAGTGCTCGTAAGATATATCGGACTTACAGACTTAGTGTTGGGTTATCCTTTTTCATGAATGAAAAACAAAAGAGAATGTTCATGTTCTTTTGACCTACTAAGAATTCCTAAGTTACTGTATGTGCTTTGGAATGGTTGTATAAGAATGAAAAGTGTTATTCAATGTTTAATAGTACTTCATAGCTATTTGTTCAGTTAATGAAGAATAATCATATAATTCTTGACGTGGAACTTGTATTATATATTGCTAGACTTGATGAGCTAGTTATGCTCAATTCTTTCTTGAATTATATGATTGTAGCAAAGGTCGAGCGAACCGAGGGTTCTAGTAAAGATAAAGACAAGGCTAAGATGGATAATTAGTTTATCCTATATTAGACTAGTATTTTATATGAATTATATGAAAGTAATATGCACACAAGCCAATCATATATGATGATAAAGCATATACTTTGTAACAATCTTATTCATTTATTAATAAAAAGTATTTATTTATTAAAGGCTTTTAATTATCTACATGATGCTGTTTTATAATATGTGATAAACCCATAGTTTTAAGCAATGATTTTAGAATAATGATGATGATCATTCTAATGAGATCTAAATTCTTAGAAAGCTTAAAACTAAATAGTTCCCAATCGTTGGATTACTAAATTGGGGATTAGTGAATCCAGATAGATTGGTACATACGTTGCTTGCTCATTGGATGAGGATGATTGATCTCATGATCATTTGTGTGGAGACACTAAAACAAGTATGTAGGTGCTTATTAGAGAATAAGTTCACTGAACGTGGCTCGCTAAAGGAATACCTAATGGAGTTTTACTTGCTTGTCAATAGGAATTCCTGTAGTGATAGTAGTACAAGTGATCCTTGGACTTGAGATCATCATAGTATCTTGTGTATGATTAGTTATACTTTGACTTATTCCTTAAGACCCTTAGGGTATATCAAAGGGTATGCTTGGGTATAATAAGTTGTACATGGAGATAATGTATGATCAATAAAGAATCTACCACTTCTAGTAAAAGAAGAGAAATATCCTATATGATTCGATAAATGACAACCCAGTAGTCCTTGGCCAAGGCAGAATGAAATTAGAAATGAGTTTCTAATTTGTATTATTTGGAGTTGTGCATTTAAGAGTCGAAATACATATAATTAAATAAAATAAGACTTGACAGTAATTCCATGTCTTATATTTAATTGGGACATTGAATGGTGGAAGGATTGAATTATACGGTAACTATTTACTCAAAGGTTCTTTTATGATTAATGTTGAAATCTATATTATCTGGAAAGTCGTTGATCGCTAGGGAGGCTTATCCCTATTGTAGAATAAATATTATTTATTTAAATAAATTAATTGTTTAATTTATTTATTTAAATAAGATTAGAATTGTTCTAATTGATTTATTCACAACCGGTTTAATATGGAGAACCTAAAGGGTCACACCATAAAAGGAAGAATAATTATTTAAGAAGTTAATGGCATAATCGTAATAATATGTTAAGTATATTTAATTTAATCTATGGTGATAGAATAAATTAAATAGCTTAATATTTATTATTTAATATTTTAGAAATATTAAATATAAATTAATAAGAGGAGTCTTATTAATATTATTATAATTATTATTATTTTAATTTCTAAAAGAGTTTAGGAATTAATTTAATATAAGTACTCTCATTTATTCCTAATAGGATTAGGAGGAAAAATTAGTTAAAGGAGTTTAATTAATTATCCCTAATAAGATTAGGGAGCTCATTTAATTAAAAAAGTTTAATTAAATAATACCTTATTTTAATAGGGTTACTTGATATCTTTATAAGAGGAGTCTTATATCAGATATCATACATACGTTATTCCAATGGTTGGAGAGTACGCTCCTTTTCTATAGAGATAGAAAAAAAAACTAGGGTTTTGCCAAACACCCATCTTCTTGGATCTTTCTTCTTCCTTGGCGGATCACCTCTAGAGGCCAAACACTTGGGTGGCTAACGTTGATTAAAGGAAGGAACCAAACCCGGTGGATTCAAGTTGGACGCGAAAAGGATTGGAGGCGAACTTGTACCTGAGGAAGCTCGGATCTTTAAGGGTATGATTCTTGTTCTTTCTTTTTCGTTTAATTAATAATTGGACATAAAGGGTGATCCAGGTATATGGTTTGTAAAATTTTAAACTCTGATTTTTTACACGTTTCCGCTATTTTTTTTTGCAATTTGATTGCGTTCATGAATATTACAAACCTAACATTATATTATGATAAGCAAAGAATGTCTTTGGTTAACAAAACTTGGGAAAGGATTCATTACTATTTGTAATAAGAATGTATTAAATACAATCATTTTGATGTTGTTTCAATGGAATGAATGTATAGTTATAAGTATCGTGTAGCACCATATCTGTGGGTTGAAAGTACCCGGAAGACCAAGAGAAAACTATCTTCACTTGTTTGTATGGTACATTTGCTTTTAGAAGGACGTCTTTCAGATTATGCAATGTCCCAGCTACATTCCAGAGGTGCATGATGGCCATTTTCTCTGATATGGTTGAGTAAAATGTTGAAGTCTTCATGGATGATTTCTCAGTCTTTGGAGACTCTTTTGACTTGTGTTTGGAGAATCTGGTGATGGTACTGAAGAGGTGTGTTTAGACTAATCTAGTACTGAACTGGGAAACATGCCATTTAATGGTACAAGAAGGTATTATTTTAGGGCATAAAGTTTCAAGGAAAGGGTTAGAGGTGGATAAAACAAAACTGGAAACTATCGAGAATTTACCTCCACCTACTTCTGTGAATGGGGTCCATAGCGTCATGGGGCATGCAGGCTTTTATCGTCGTTTTATAAAGGACTTCTCAAAAGTCACTAAGCCGCTGTGTAGTTTGTTAGAGAAAGATGTCTAGTTTAATTTCGTTGAGGAATCTCTGGCTGCTTTTGAGCATTTCAAAAAGAAGTTAACTATGGCACCCATTATTACAGCTCCGGATTTGTCCCTTCCATTCGAATTGATGTGTGATGCAAGCGATTTTGATGTGGGAGCTATCTTGGGCCAGTGTAGGGACAAGGTGTTTTATGTCATTTATTATGCTAACAAGACCCTGACTAATGCCCAATTAAATTATACTACCACAGAAAAAGAGCTTCTAGCGGTGGTGTACGCATTCGACAAATTTCGTTCTTATCTGATTGGGACATGAGTTGTTGTATTCACTGATCATGTGGCAATCTGATACTTGATATCCAAGAAAGATACAAAACAACGTCTTATCAGGTGGATTATTCTTGTACAGGAGTTTGACTTAGAGATCACAGACAGAAAAGGGACCGAGAACCAAGTGGCTGACCACTTATCCTAATTGGAAAATTCGGGATGGAATACTAATGACAAAGTGATGATCAATGAATCCTTCCCAGATGAACAATTTTTTATGGTGAAAGGTGAAGTGCCATGGTTCGCGGTCTACGCAAACTTTCTAGTGAGCAATATTATCCCCTCTAATTTGACTAGATAGCAAAAGAAAAAGTTTTCCACGATATTAAATGGTATATTTGGGATGAGCCTTACTTGTTCAAACAGTGTGCTGATAGAATGATTAGAAGGTACATTCCAGATAGTGAGACGGAGAGTATTCTACAAGATTGCCACTCGTCAGTTTATTGAGGTCACTATGAGGGAGAAATGTAATAACCCGATATTTTCAATATAAAATAAATAAGAAATTTTACATATAAATTTTTTTTATTTATCTTAATGATGAGAATAAGTGTCAAGTAATGTGCATGTATTTATGTGATAAACAAAATTTATTTATTTCATGAATAATTTCAAATAATTTAATTTTAGAATTATTGATCATTATAAAATATATTCTTATAATAATTAATTTTATAGTAGAAATGTCTTTATTAATTATTTTTCATGAAAATATGATTTTTGTATTATTTAAATAATATATGAAATGATTATTGAAATTATTATAATTATTATTTTATTATATGAATGTGTTCAGAATATTTAAGTTAATTATTTTAGCTTAATTATTGATGTTGTATATGAAGGATAAATCAGATATGGAATCCAAACCCTAAATTTGGGTATTGATCAAGGGATGAGAATAATAATATAATATTAATTATATTTTGATTTTTCAGTACTATAAATATGTACTGTAAATGTGTAGACTGATAATGGTTGGCCAAATATGGTAAATTATGTCATAACTCTCATATCGTGCTATTAAACCCTAATTGTCGAACTCAGTTATGAGTTCGAGAATGTGTAGTAATTGTGTTATATGAATTTTATTGCGTATTATATAATTTCTGTAATTATGAGAAACCCTAACTATTATTTGAAAGCCCTAATTTGCTAAAATTAGAAATCCTGATTATTGTTTTAGTAAATTATAATAATAATTAGGAAAGCCTAATTGTTAATTTGGGAACCCTAATAGTATTAAGGAACCCAAATTTTAAAAAAAAAAACCTAATTTCTATTAAAAACCCTAATTTAATTAGTGTGTTTAAAATTAAAATTTTATTATACTTTAATTTTTAATTGTCCAAACCCTAGTAATTATTTGGGAAACTTTAAGATGTAAAATCTAGTGATTAAACCCTAGATTCAATAACATTGGACAAGAATACCCTTGAAATCAAAAATAATTACCAAAATACCCTTTTGTCCCATTAGTTGAATTATTTCTAGCCAAATCTTGCAAAATCTGGCCAGCCGCCCTATTGTCTAGCTAGGAGCTATAACACTCCAATTTTCAGCCATTGCTAGCAGCCAAAAGCATTGCATATCAATATACATATAGATTCAAGAAAGAGAAAATGTTCATTTTTGGCCTAAATTGTTCACAAATACATAGTCATATTCTCTCAAGACCAATCCTCTGAAATTTCCTTCCTAGATCAGTCCCCAATCAAGCCCCACGAACACCAGCATCAAATCATAAACATAGAAGTCAGAATTTGATCATAAGGAGGTAAAACCTAATTTAGAAATTTAACTTTTGATCTTGTGTCGGATGTTATGATTTATTGTTAAAACATGTTATTTATTGTCCATATAGTTGATCTGGGTTGGTATTTATTAGACCCATAACATCAAAGTGCTCAAAATTAAGTTTTTTAAAAATCTGGAAAAATTGTGTTTTGTGGTCTGACAACGAATGTCAGTGCCTTTAGATTCTTGTCCGATCTTAATTCGTGTTGTTTAAAGCTTTAAATGAGTAGTCTGTTATGTGGTATGTCATCTGGAAGTGAAATAAACAATTATTTAATGTCTAGATTTCATGTTATGGCCGGTCAAAACCCGTTGACCGGGCATGACCGAAGCTTTCTGGGTAACCCAGAAAGTGTAGAATAATGTCTGACAAAATTTTTGAAGCCCGATATCTGTCAGGTTTTATGATGTTTGGTGATTTTGTTTCATCTAGATTCTAGCTTGTTGTATGGACTATATATGTATGCTATTAGAACATTAAAACAGTCAGCCGATCAAGTGTGGAGAGTGGTCAAACTTGACCAGTTGATCATAATGTGCAGTTTCTGGAATTTCCAGGAACTGCTAGAACAAAGCTTCTGACAGCGTTTAACCAAAGAATAAGTTGAGAATCTGTTGTTGTTAGACTTATCTGTTGCTTTAATCATGTACTTTGACACAACTATTATAGCTTTAAACATTGAGATCACTTGAATCAAGACCTGAGCATAGAAAGAATCTAGCCCAAAAATGGACCCTCGAAGCTGCTGGGTTTCTGGGTTACCCAGAAAATCCAGATTTGGTCTGACAGCAAGTTTGAAGATTCATTGCTTGCTTGTATGTTGTAATCTGACCCAGATCTTGCGTGGTATTTGTAGTACTACATTAGTACTACAAGATAAATATCTTACCTTGTCTAAAAATACTATAATCTGACAGATTGGGTTGGTCAAACGAGACACCTTGCTAACTATCTATCAGTGCTCAAGAACGCGAAGAACACCTATAGCGATGGTTCTGTCACTATAGGTGGTCTTTAGCGACAAATTATTTATAAAAATTATATTTTTAATAAATAATTATAGAAAATTAGTTTTAAATCATTAAAAATACATAAAAAAATTATTAAAAATTATTTTAAAGTCCGAAAATTAGTTTTTAATTATTTTGAGTATATTTCATAAATATTTAATATTTTTGGAATATAAAGAGTATTTAATTTATTTAAGTATAATATTTAATAAATTATTTAAAAATAATTTTTAATACATGAAAAATCATTTAAAAATATGTTATGATATAAAAAGATATTTAAAGTTATTTTCTATAATTTTTAATATTTTGTGATGATTTTCATTATTAATTAGATATTAATGATGATTAAGTTATTTAATAAAGATATTAAATAAATGGTGGAAAATAGAATTAATGATTTAAAATTTATATAAAAATGATTTAGAGATTATAAAAATATTTTAAGTTATAAAATATAACTTTTGATATTTTGTCATGAAAAATATTAATATTTTAATATTAAGGATATTAGATTTATTTAATAATTATATTAAACAAAGTAATGTAAAAATGATTTTAATATTAGAAAAATTATTTTAAATGAAAATAAAATGTTTAAAGGTATTTTAAGTTATAAAATATAACTTTTAATATTTAAAGGATAATTTCATTAATAATTAAATATTAATGATATTAATTTAACATTAATGGTATTAAATTTATTTAATAATTATATTAAATAAATAGTTTTAAAATGGTTTTAATTATTTAAAAATCATTTAAAAAGGATATAAATGAATTAAAAATATTTTAAGTAATAATTAATGACTTTTAATATTTTGATAAATAGTACATTAATACTTAAATATTAATGGTAATTATTTAATAATGATTTTAAATGCTTTAAAAATCATTTAAGGGTAATATTAATACTTTAAAAATATTTTGAGTTATTATAAATAACTTTAATATTTTGGCAATGGTTTCATTAATAGTTTAATATTAATTAAATATTAATGATAATAGAATTAGTAAATATTTAAATCATTTAATAATGATTCTGATGTTTGAAAATTCATGATAAATTTTAATAAATGTTTAAAAATTATTATAAGTCATTTTAAAAATAATATGATGGATAATTTCAGTTATTGAACTACAGGATAGAGTTTTAGACTCGATAATTACCCGATAAAGCCGTCGGTACACCGAAATGTTTCAGAAATTGATCTGAACTTAGATAATTTGACTTGATAAGTGTTTATTTGTGATTCAATGGTTGTTAAACATAAGTGACAATGTGATTAGATAAGGTGCGGACTGCAATAAGCAGTGCTATGTGTTACGATATATTATTCTAATCAAACGAATGATCTTATTACTGATAGGTCGCTGTATAAAAGATTAATCTAAGTTACGTTATTGTAAGCAGCAGCTCAGGCAAGTATCTGAACAATCCTTTACATTGAGTAAGTATCCTACCTTCATTTCCTTTATGCAATGGGCATGAGTAAGAATGTTTCTAAATTATATTATTATTGTACAGATTATTAACCTTATATTGTATACGCTCATTGCTTATCAACATGTTAGTATATGGTAATTCAGATATATATTCTGTTCGTTAATTTCTATAAATGGTTATACAAGTGTCCCCACTTGGATAATCATTGTATTTAATTACATGTTGATACACCTTTGTCAATTACCCGTATATGTATATATATATATATATATATATATATATATATATATATATATATGTTGAATTATAGATTACTGTTGAACAAGATAAAACTTTTGGTTTGTAACCCGACAAGTATGAACATCCCGTAAACGGGAAAACTTTTTATGCACCCAAGGTGGACAGAGTGAATGATACTATCGTTCTGGCATGTAGTATTGATCAATACAGGGCATAACGGGCAGATCACCCCCCCCCCCCCCCCCCCCCCCGTGCCCGTAAGTTATGACGGTTTGCAGATGAATTTCTACTAAACATATTCGAAAATTGAAAACAATGTTCATAGTACCTAAACCCCAATTATAGTCATTATGTAATTTTAAAAATTTGATAGAGAGTTGTTATGTTATTATTATCGGTTCAGATTACTTTACAACTATTAACTTGTTGTAGAAGAGTAGTACAAAGAAAATATTTAACACTTTCAGCTAATATTTATAATTGTTATTACTTACTGGGCACTCAAATGCTCACTCTTGCTTAAATTAAATGTTTTCAGTTAAGTATGATCAACCAGAAGGCTCAGGCAAGAACAAGGGGAAAGGAAAGATGTTCGAATGAGATTTCTAATATATGGTGTAATAATTATAGTTTATTAAGACAATGTTACTTATTATCTATGATGTAATGAATGTTTATAGGTCTCGTACCTGGGAGTAAACTTTGATGCATGTAAATAAAGTTTGAATTTTATATTATTGTTATTAGTATTAGTATTATTCAGCTTATAGAAATGATATCGTGAAGCACCGAGTTCGGGTTTTAAGTACCCGAATTTGGGGGCGTTACAGGTTGGTATCAAAGCTTTAGGGTTAGAAACCTTAGGTGGGATCGACCTTAGGATATAACCTTAGGACAGAGGGAAACGTTGAAAATACAAATAACTCATATAGAGTTTAAAAAGGAGATGAATTAAATAAATTCATCGTTAGACAAAATAAAAGATAACTCTTATAAAACTATTGTTTGTTATGTGTATATACTATATGCTAATCAGGATAATTTATGTGTGTAGATGTCTGGTGGAAAAGGCTTGTTATATGCTTATAGCATGAAGGAGGATCAAATCCATACACCCGAGCTAATATCGAAGCTAATAGCTGAAATAGAGGCTCACAATGAAACCAACTCGAATGAGGTGGTGGTATTGGAAAACGTAGTACCAGACCCGGAGATGTTGGAGCTGACAGATAGTGTTACAGACACTAAAGTTGAAGCTGATCAAGCATCAACGGAAGTGCAAGATCTGAGGAACAAGGTTTCTTCTCTGAAAAAGTTGTGAGAAATAGAAAAGCTGCTAAATAGTCAATTGCGTCGGACGTTAATATAAACAATAGAAGAACAAGATAAGCTTAAAATCCAAATTGATCAAATGGGAACCACAAGCAACATATCGTGTGCAACTCCAAGCAAGAAGGGGAAAAGAAAGAGAAAAGATCGTGACTTAGAAAATAATTAGGATTAATAGTTGATTATGTATGTTTGATAATGTATATGTGTAATGTAATGTTCCCAACTTTTGTATTAGTCAAGGCTGTAAATCCTAAATTTTGTGGTCACAAAGGGATAGCTGATGTTTAAAGCAGTATGTGCTATGTTATGTAAAATATTTGCTAAATGAATATGAATCTATGTTTGGGTAATGAACTAAGTTTAATATATTAAACTTATGCAATAAGGTTAAGAATGTAAGTTAAATTTATGATTTTATTTAATCAGATAATGCCGCCAAGACGTCGAACTCGAAACCAAAGGGCAAAAGAATCTGTCAATAACGCCGAGGGACAACAGCAAGACCCGATGTAAAACTTTGCGAACATGGTAGCTCAGACTATGCATCAAGGAGTACTAGCCGCAGGAAACCAGCCAGACAATCGCTTGGCAAAATTTAAAGACTTCAAGGCAGTAGGACCACCAGAATTCAGGGGATCAGCTGACCCTATAAAAGTCCAGACATGGATTAACGAGATAGAAAAGGAGTTCGTAATTGCTAGGATAGATGAGGGGCAAAAGACCTCTTTTGCCACTTATATAATGAAGGGGGAGGCTAACTTTTTGTGGGAGGCAAATCAAGCGAGGGCAGGAGAAGGAGTAGTTACTTGGGCTAGGTTTAAGACTTTATTTTTCAAAAACTACCTCTCAGCTAGCATGCAGGCTAGGATGGAGGTAAAATTTCTGGAATTAAAGCAGGATAGCATGAATTTTGCGGAGTATGCCGCAATATTTAATGAGTTGGCTAGGTTCGCTCCGCATCAAGTTGATACGGAGGCTAGGAAGGCAAGAAGGTTTGAGCTGGGCTTAAAACCCTGGCTCTATAATAAGGTGGCATTGTTGCAGATCAATACTTTTGCAGCACTCATGGAAAAGGCTATTATAGCCGAGGAGGGGAGTGAGGCCATGAGCCTCTACAACAAGGAGAAGGGGAACCAAAGCAAGGCTAGAGGAGCTGTGAAGGTGGAATGTAATAGTGGAAATAGGGGTGAGAAAAGAAAGGGAAATTTTTCTGGGAATGTTCAGGTGAAGTAGGAAGGTGTGAATAAACAGACTGTGCAGTGTAAGAATTGAGGGAAGAATCACTCTGGTGAGTGTCTGAATGGTAAGTTTGTATGTTACAAGTGCGGGCAGGAGGGCCATATCTCTCCCAACTGCCCCAACCCAAGGATGAACAGTGGGTGTTTTCTATGTGGATCGACTGAACATAAGGTGAAGGATTATCCAAAGAGGAAAATGGAGGCATGGAGTGTAACCACGGGAAAAGGCAGCGGGACTCTGGCAATCACAGGACCGACTTCAACCAACAAACCAACCGCGAGAGTCTTCAACATGACGATTCAAGATACAGTAGTAGCTAGGAATGGAACTCCAGGTATTATTTGAATAACTTTTATTTTCGTATATATATGCTTTTCTTATATATAGCAAATTAAGTTATAAAGAAATTTTGAGGGAGGAATTTGAGTTCTTTTAACAATCAAATTTCCGTTTAATCAGACAGACAAGCTTTATGTTGAATGGTTAAAAAGATCAGTTCCATCAATTATGATCGAGATCTATTTGCAATGATTGCGTGTGCTATGTACCCTTGTATACATGAGTTTTAAAATGGTGATTCCGGGGACGGAATCCTTATAAGGGAGGGTGAATGTAATAACTCGATATTTTCAATATAAAATAAATAAGAAAATTTGCATATAATTTTTTTTATCTTAATGATGAGAATAAGTGTCAAGTAATGTGCATGTATTTATGTGATAAATAAAATTTATTTATTTCATGAATAATTTAATTTTAGAATTATTGATCATTATAAAATATATTCTTATAATAATTAATTTTATAGTAGAAATGTCTTTATTAATTATACTCCATGAAAATATGATTTTTATATTAATTAAATAATATATGAAATGATTATTGGAATTATTATAATTATTATTTTATTATATGAATGTGTTCAAAATATTTAAGTTAATTATTTTAGCTTAATTATTGATGTTGTATATGAAGGATAAATCAGATATGGAATCCAAACTCTAAACTTGGGTATTGATTAAGGGATGAGAATAATAATATAATATTAATTATATTTTAATTTTTTAGTGCTATAAATATGTACTCTAAATGTGTAGACTGATAATGATTGGCCAAATATGGTAAATTATGTCATAACCCTCATATCGTGTTATTAAACCCTAATTGTCGAACTTAGTTATGAGTTCGAGAATGTGTAGTAATTGTGTTATATGAATTTTATTGCGTATTATATAATTTCTGTAATTAGAAGAAACCCTAACTATTATTTGAAAGCCCTAATTTGTTACAATTAGAAACCCTAATTACTGTTTTAGTAAATTATAATGATAATTAGGAAACCCTAATTGTTAATTTGGGAACCCTAATAGTATTAAGGAACCCTAATTTTAAAAAAAAAACCTAATTTCTATTAAAAACCCTAATTCAATTAGTGTGTTTAAAATTAAAATTTTATTATACTTTAATTTTTAATTGTCCAAACCCTAGTAATTATTTGAGAAATTTTAAGATGTAAAATCTAGTGATTAAACCCTATATTCAATAACATTGGACAAGAATACCCTTGAAATCAAAAATAATTACCAAAATACCCTTTTGTCCAATTAGTTGAATTATTGCTAGCCAAATCTTGCAAAATCTGGCCAGCCACCCTATTGTCTAGCTAGGAGCTATAACACTCCAATTCCCAGCCATTGCTTGCAGCCAAAAGCATTGCATATCAATATACATATAGATTCAAGAAATAGAAAATGTTCATTTTTTGCCTAAATTGTTCACAAATATATAACCATATTCTCTCAAGACCAAACCTCTGAAATTTCCTTGCTAGATCAGTCCCCAATCAAGCCCCACGAACACCAGCATCAAATCAGAAACATAGAAGTCGAAATTTGATCATAAGGAGGTAAAACCTAATTTAGAAATTTAACTTTTGATCTTGTGTTAGATGTTATGATTTATTGTTAAAACATGTTATTTGTAGTCCATATGGTTGATCTGGGTTGGTATTTATTAGACCCATTATATCAAAGTGCTCAAAATTAAGTTTTTCAAAAATCTGGAAAAATTGTGTTTTGTGGTCTGACAACGAATGTCACTACCTTTAGATTCTTGTCCGATCTTGATTTGTGTTGTTTAAAGCTTTAAATGAGTAGTCTGTTATGTGGTCTGTCATCTGGAAGTGAAATAACAATTATTTAATGTCTAGATTTCATGTTATGGCTGGTCAAAACCTATTGACCGGGCATGACCGAAGCTTTCTGGGTAACCCAGAAAGTGTAGAATAACGTCTGACAAGATTTTTGAAGCCCGATATCTGTCAGGTTTTATGATGTTTGGTGATTTTGTTTCATCTAGATTTTATCTTGTTGTATGGACTATATATGTATGCTATTAGAACATTAAAACAGTCAGCCGATCAAGTGTGGAGAGTGGTCAAACTTGACCAGTTGATCATAATGTGCAGTTTCTGGAATTTCCAGGAACTGCTAGAACAAAGCTTCTGACAGCGTTTGACCAAAGAATAAGTTGGGAATCTGTTGTTGTTAGACTTATCTGTTGCTTTAATCATGTACTTTGACACAACTATTATAGCTTTAAACCTTGAGATCACTTGAATCAAGACCTGAGCATAGAAAGAATCTAGCCCAAAAATGGACCCTCGAAGCTGCTGGGTTTCTGGGTTACCCAGAAAACCCAGATTTGGTTTGACATCAACTTTGAAGAATCATTGCTTGCTTGTATGTTGTAATCTGACCCAGATCTTGCGTGGTATTTGTAGTACTACATTAGTACTACAAGATAAATATCTTACCATGTCCAAAAACACTATAATCTGACAGATTGGGTTGGTCAAGCGAGACACCTTGCTAACTGTCTATCAGTGCTCAAGAACACGAACACCTATAGCGACGGTTCTGTCACTATAGGTGGTCTTTAGCGACAGATTATTTATAAAAATTATATATTTAATAAATAATTATAGAAAATTAGTTTTAAATCATTAAAAATACATAAAAAATTATTAAAAATTATTTTAAAGTCCGAAAATTAGTTTTTAATTATTTTAAGTATATTTCATAAATATTTAATATTTTTGGAATATAAAGAGTATTTAATTTACTTAAGTATAATATTAAATAAATTATTTAAAAATGATTTTTAATAAATGAAAAATCATTTAAAAATATGTTATGATATAAAAAGATATTTTAAGTTATTTTCTATAATTTTTAATATTTTGTGATGATATTCATTATTAAATAGATATTAATGATGATTAAGTTATTTAATAAAGATATTAAATAAATGGTGGAAAATTGAATTGATGATTTAAAATTTATATAAAAATGATTTAGAGATTATAAAAATATTTTAAGTTTAAAAATATAACTTTTGATATTTTGTCATGAAAAATACTAATATTTTAATATTAAGGATATTAGATTTATTTAATAATTATATTAAATAAAGTAATGTAAAAATGATTTTAATATTAGAAAAATCATTTGAAATGAAAATAAAATGTTTAAAGGTATTTTAAGTTATAAAATATAACTTTTAATATTTAAAGGATAATTTCATTAATAATTTAATATTAATGATATTAATTTAACATTAATGATATTAAATTTTTTTTAATAATTATATTAAATAAATAGTTTTAAAATAGTTTTAATTATTTAAAAATCATTTAAAAGGATATAAATGAATTAAAAATATTTTAAGTTATAATTAATGACTTTTAATATTTGAATAAATAGTACATTAATACTTGAATATTAATGGTAATTATTCAATAATAATTTTAAATGCTTTAAAAATTATTTAAGGGTAATATTAATACTTTAAAAATATTTTGAGTTATTATAAATAACTTTAATATTTAAGGGTATTGATTATTGATGCTTAAGTGAGAAGTCACTCAGTTTTATTCAATTATTATCACAATAATTGATGCATAATATCTCACGTTATTTATTCAATTATTGTCACAATATTTTATATTATTAAATAAATAATTGAGACGATAAATTTATTCATATTATTATTTGTATTATTGACGATGTCTAGAAAGTTCTGTCGAAAAAAGGGGTTTGGTCACCTAATTGTACGCCAACAGGGAGAAATCCTTATTGGAAAGCCTTCTCTTTATTGGGAATGATCTGGTTGTTAATATTGCAAGTTATATTACTGATGAATAATTGTTGTTTAAAAATGTGTTCTGTGAAGCCAACTGAATTGAGATAAATAGAGAGAATTTTTATGAAGTATTTGTTATAAATTTTACTTATTATTTGGACCCCCACTTACTCATTTTCTTAAAATTATCGAGAGAAAGTTATCTCAGTTTTGTTATATTTTATATATATATATATATATATATATATATATATATATATAGAGAGAGAGAGAGAGAGTCTGAATCTTAAGCTCACTCCTTATCCATCTCACCCGAGCTCTCCCCCCTTTAGCGATGGACCTAGCGACGGCTCGGTCATACAACAGCCGTTTATACTTTTAGCGACGGGCACCATATAGCATCGCTAAATGTATAGATGACGGTTGTATGACCGAACCGTCGCTGGGTCCGTCGCTAAAGGGAGGGTGAGCTCGGGTGAGTTGAATAAGGGGTGAGTTTAAGATTTGGACCATATATATATATAAAACATGTGGGGGGGTAAAAGTTTTGTTTTTATGAAAAATAGAATATATTATATTTTATTATGCATAGTATTTGCATAGTATTTATGTAAGACCCCGAATTTTATGAAATAAAAGTATTCAATTTTCTTTTAATTATTATTTTATTTAGTAAATGGTTAAATTGATAAAGGGTAAAAGTTAAGGATGATATATGAAAATTTTGCAAAGTAAGCAAGTTGTCATAAAATATTTGTTTGGTCGGGAAATATTCTTTTTGCCAGGAAATATCCGTACGACGGCACAATCATTAGTGGACCCCACAACGAAAGTATTGTCGTAGTTAGAAAATGACAGAAATATATTTTTATAAAAATAACGGCGAAAGTTTTACCGTTAAACTGTTGAAATATCCGGTGGTAAAAGTACAGCAATACGCATGGTTGAATAGTAGCACACGGTATTGATTATTGATGCTTACGTGAGAAGTCACTCAGTTATTGCTATAGTAATTGCTGCATTATATCTCTCATATTATTGATTCAATTATTGTCATAGTATCATCTGCATAATATTTTATATTATTAAATCAATATTTGAGACGACAAAGTTATTCATATTATTATTTGCATTATTGACGATGTCTATAAAGTTCTGTAGAGGAAAGGGGTTTGGTCACCTAATTGCGCGCTAATAGGGAGAAATCTTTATCGAAAAGTCCCCTCTTTCCTAGGAATGATCTGGTTGTTAAATATTGTGAGTTATAATATTAATAATGAATAAGTTCGTGTTGATTAAATATGTTTGTTTATTTAGCTTTCTTTAATTCTTTCGTGACCCAATTACCCTCAAAGGAGGTAATTCTGTGATTTGCTGGTTTTGTTATTATTATTGACCAAACGGGCAATTAATCAGATAAATGAGCAATTAATTGCTATTGGTTCACATGCAAATTATTGTTGGTTCACATGTATGAAACTATTGATTCACATGCATGTACTATCAGGGGAGGTGGTGCAACATTGATAATACTAGAAATACTAAATTAAAAATGGAGGTAAAGATGAAGGTACTATACTTTAATAATTCCAGCCCCTAAACGTGCAATTATCAAAACTCTGTTTTCCTATAAATAGAAGCTCATTTCTTCTTTCATTCTCACCAATTCACTAATACTCACAAGTGTAATTATAGAGAGAGAAGCTACAGAGAAAAAGAAGAAGAGTATTCTGCTACTTCACTATTGCAGTGTCCAGCCTTCTACTAAGGTAAGGGATGTTATTTCTTTCTTATTCGTAAGGGATATTATTTTTGTTCAATATTTGTATGAAATAATACTTTCTTCCATACTCTGTAGTACATAAGTAATATTATTTCGTCTTGTATCCCTAATTCTACACTCATTTTGTAGAAGTATTGCTTCTATACTCCGTGAAATTAGTAGAATATCCATGAAATTTACGCTTCATCTAGTATTATTTCACAAGGATATTTTTCTGAACATTCTTGTTAAATTTTAAGCTTTTCATGCCGGAGTACTATTCATGGGTACTATTTATTTATACGGCACTATTCATATGTACGACACTATTCATACGTACGTTACTATTCATACGTACTACACAATTCATGAAGTACTATTCACGGATACTATTCACAAAGTACTATGTACGGGATACTATTCATAAAGTACTATTCATAGGGTACTATTTACAGAGTACTATTCTTGAAGTACTATTCATAAAGTACTATTCATTGGGTACTATTCACTCGAGTACTATTCACCCGAGGTACTATTCATGACAAAAATTAATTTCTTTTCTGTTCAAATCATTTTTAATACAATATTATTCTTGAATTTTACTCCACAAAGCAGTATCATGTTGAAAATTTGGACATTATTGAGTTCTGGATAAATTAAATTATAAATCTTTAAAAATGTATCATTTACTTTCATTTAATTGAATTCATATATCATTGTCATCATCCTCATACTTATATTGTGATGAAAGTTATCTTTGGCCTGTAGTGCATAGATGGACTTTTGATTGGTATGATTATGACCAGGGATCATTCGGTATAATCATGAACCGTAATGTTACAAATGATGTGGTAAAAGTCCTTATTGGCCCATAGTGCATTGATGGACAATTGTTAGTATGATTATAACCAGGGATTATTCGGTATAATCATTACCATTGGTGAAAACACGAATAACCTTGGCCCGTAGTGCATGGATAATTCAGTGATGTGGATTATTTATTAAACTGAATCTCAGCGATAAAATTGATGATAAACCTTTAAATCATAAAAGATAGTAGATATCATACTCTCCTTTACTCTTCTAATGGATTGCTTGTTCCGCTGCAGTTGTTGATCTAAAACTTGTTGTCTATTATATTCTATCAGTTGTTATACTGTTGAAGGCTAATGATAATTTATTCTGCACTATCTTAGTCATAATATTTCTTACTGGCCTGATTGTGCTCACCTTTTTCTTTCACTATTCTCTTCAGAAAATGAGAACGTAGTCGGGACTTGTCGGGGAATGAAGTGACGGTCCGAGATGGTGGTTGTAGTTGTCCTCACTATTTTATAAAATAGTGTGATAATAATTGTAATGAGGACTCCATTTGAGTTTGAATACTGTCTACTACACAATATTCGTGTAAAAACTCTCAGCTACGTTTTTCTCGTATTGTATACGGAAGTTTGTATTTGAGTTCTGTACCATATATTTGGCGACTCAGTATGGGTGATGTATACCTATTTTGGGGGCATCACAGTTGGTATCAAAGCTTAGGAATATTATCCATAGCTGAGATTTGAGACAAGAACTAGGAGGGGAGAGACGGGTAAATCCTTCGCTAGTATGACCTACCTAAGTTTTTTTATTATTTAAGTGATCGGTAAGAGTGTAGGGGTAATATGTGTCATGTCAATTAACCTTTGTTTTGTGATAATGTTTGAGAATGACATCTAAAAATGTTGAGATAAGTAATGAAGCACATGAGACCCTTGAGTCACCGACGATCAATAACCAGGATAATGTGTATCAGGGAGGCAATAATCCTCGTGAAATAACAACACCGACTAAATGACGAACGATGGTATGTTTAGGAACTTTTTAGAATTTATGCAAAACCAAACGAGAGAGACTCCTATTCAAAATACATGTGTAAACACTAGAAACTCACGGCTGGTCACCGCTAAGCTGTTCAAGGAGCTGGCACCGCCGAAGTTTTTGGGAAAACAAGAACCACTTAAGGTAGAGACGTGGATAAAGAAGATCACCAAGATATTTGATGTCTTGGAATGTTCGGAGGAGAAAAAGGTTCCCTTCGCCACCTTTATATCACGTGAAGAAGTAGATTATTGGTGGGACTCTGTAAAACGTACTCAGACTGCCGCACTAAAAATGTCTTGGGAGAAGTTCCAAGAACTGTTCAACGACAAGTACTTTCCCGAAAGTATTCGTCACATAAAGGAGGTGGAGTTTATCAAGCTGAAATAAAACAATATGACCGTATCGTAGTACAAGGCTAAATTTAGGGAGTTGACCCAGTTTACATCCCATTTGGTAGATAATGAGGAACGAATGACACGAATATTTCTGGAAGGTTTGAAACCCGAAATATGTCAATACCTCATTTCTCACAAACGTTGTTTATATTCATATGTTGTGAATATGACTCAGTTATTAGAGCACAATAATGAGTCAGCCCAACAAAAAGGTAACGACCAACAATATGATAATAATCGTACTAGTGGCAACGGCCATCGGAACAACGATAACCATCGTGGAGGAAATTATCAGGCAAGAAATGGTAACCATTTCGGTGGTAATCATGGCCAAGATAATAGGAAATGTGAACTAAGTAGGAACAAGTTTAAGAAGAAAAAATTCAATAATGACGGAAAGACGTAGGCAGCAGCACCAACACCTGTTTCAAAGGAAGAAGAATGACCAACTGTCGTATATTTCAAATGCAGATTGGAGGGACACATCCGTCCAAACTATATGCAGCAACCCAAAGCGTGTTTCAATTGCGGATGAGAAGGTCACCTAGCTCAATTTTATCATGTAGTGAAGTTAAGTCCAGCTGGGATGGTGATACCAAAGGATGTCCCAGACGAGTCAAAGCCAGTAGTTTAAGTGAGAGCGTTTGTCGAGGAACCCGAACGAAGTTATCACGGGTAAGCTAATTATAAACACTTATGAAGTCTATACCTTATTTGATACCATTTCTACCCATTCGTTTATTTCACCTACTTGCGCTCAACGTTTAAATTTAACTCTGGAGAAATTAGACTTTGACTTATCTGTTGAAACTCCATTGGGAGAAACCTTCATTATATCCACTATTTATAAATCCTATTTCATTCAAATCGACACTTTCACGTTACTTGTCGATCTTATCTCTTTGAAAATACTTGCATTTGATATGATTTTAGGGATTGATTGGTTAACTAAGCATTATGCAAAAATTGATTATTTTCATAAGGTTGTTAGCTTTCATATTCCTAACCAACCTATTATGTGAATTCAAGCAACAAAACCACTAAAGTCAATCATTGTCATATCAATCCATAAAGCTATTCGTTTATTAAAAAAAGGATGTCAAGCTTTCTTAGCCCATGTCACAGATTTAAACAAATATACGTCAGATTTGAAAGATACTTCTGTTGTTAATAAATTTCATGATGTATTCCCCAAAGAACTTCCTAGCCTACCCCCAGAGTGTGAAATCAAATTTTGTATTAACCCAGTATAAAACCCATTTCTAAAACCCTCAAATATTTATTCACCTAGAACGAACGTAACATGCGCCAAAGACGTTGGCTCGAGCTGTTGAGAGATTACGATAATACCATTTAAATACCATCCTAGAAAAGCGAGCGTGGTAGCTGACGCGTTGAGTAGAAGATCGTATGCGTTTATGAGTACAATATTGTTAACATAAAGACCCATTTCATACGACTTACAAAAGATGAAGATAGAGTTAAAGACTCCAAGAACCTACGTGAAGATAGCGAATATACGATTAGAATCGACTTTAATAAATAAAGTTAAAGCCGCTCAAGCTACAGACTCAGAGCTGATGAATGTGAAAAAGAAGGTGCAAGAAGGCGTTATTCTAGAATCAAGAATCGACGAAGAGATGAAATCTCAACCCTCGATTTTATTCGCCTATTTGAAATCCTTGATCGAGTAGGAACTGTGGCCTATAGACTCACTTTACCGCCAAGTATGTCGCGTGTTCATAATATTTTTCACGTATCGATGTTACGTAAATACGTGGACGACACAAACCACATTATTGAATTAGAACTAAACGAGGTAGCAGAAGATTTAACGTATGAGGAGATACATGTTAAAATGTTGGATAAGACGAAATATATTCTATGCTCAAAGGTTATACCTCAAGAGTTAGAATCTAAACAAGGTATCATCACCTCTTCGGCATACCAGGTACGTACGTAAATTTTGAGGGTGAAATTTCATAAGGAGGGGAGATTATAAGACCCCAAATTTTATGAAATGAAAGTATTCAATTTTCTTATAATTATTATTTTATTTAGTAAATGGTTAAATTGATAAAGGGATAAAGTTAATGATGATTTGTGAAAATTTTACAAAGTAAGCAAATTGTCATAAAATATTCGTTTGGTTGGGGAATATTCTTTTTGTCGGGAAATATCCGTATGACGGCACAATCATTGGTGGACCACACAATGGAAGTATTGTCGTAGTTAGAAAACGACATAAATATCTTTTTATAAAAATAAAAGGCAAAAGTTTTACCGTTAAATAGTTGAAATACCTGGTGGTCAAAGTACAGTAATACGGGTGGTTGCATAGTAGCACACGGTATTGATTATTGATACTTACGTGAGAAGTTACTCAGTTATACTCAACTATTGCTACAGTATTTGCTGCATAATATCTCTCATATTATTGATTCAATTATTATCATAGTATCATCCGCATAATATTTTATATAATTAAATCAATAATTGAGACGACAAAGTTATTCATATTATTATTTGTATTATTGACGATGTCTAAAAAGTTCTGTTGAGAAAAGGGGTTTGGTCACCTAATTGCGCCCCAATAGGGAGAAATCCTTATCGGAAAGCCCCTTCTTTCCTGAGAATGATCTGGTTGTTAAATATTGTGAGTTATAATATTAATGATGAATAAGTTCGTGTTGATTAAAGATGAAATTATTGATAAAAATATTTTCATTGTGTTGGGATTATTTGTGTTAGTGAAAATCGACATTTATTTCGATAATAATTGATTTCAGGATGTTAGATTGACCAAATGGGTAATTAATCGGATAAATGGTCAATTAATTGCTATTACTTCACATACAAACTACTGTTGGTACACATGTATAGAACTATTGATTCACATGTATGTACTATTATGGGAGATGGTGCAAGATTGATAATACTTACAAGACTAAATTAAAAATGGAGGTATAAATAAAGGTACTATACTGTAATAATTTGAGCCCCTAATCGTGTAATTATCAAAACTATATTTTTCTATAAATTTAAGCTAATTCTTTTTTCATTCTCACCAATTCACTAAGACTCACAAGAGCAATTATAGAGAGAGAAGTTATAGAGAGAAATAAGAAGAGTATTCTGCTACTCCACTATTTTGTAGAAGTATTGCTTCTATACTCCGTGAAATTAGTAGAATATTCGTGAAATTTATGTTGCATTTAGTATTATTTCACAATGATATTTTTATGAACATTCTTGTTAAATTTTAAGCTATTCATGTCGGAGTACTATTCATGGGTACTATTCATTTATACGGTACTATTCATACTTACGACACAATTCATGAAGTACTATTCACGGGATACTATTCAAAAAGTACTATTTACGGGATACTATTCACAGGGTACTATTCCTAAAGTACTATTCACGAAGTACTATCCACGGAGTACTATTCACTCAGGTACTATTCACCCGGGGCACTATTCATGACAAAAATTATTTTTTTTCTGCCCAAATCATTTTTGATACAATATTATTCTTGAATTTTACTCCACAGACCAGTATCGTGTTGACAATTTGAATATTATTGAGTTCTATATAAATTAAATTATAAATCTTTAAAAATTTATCCTTTGCTCTCATTTAATTGAATTCTTATATCATTGTCATCATCCTTATACTTATATTGTGATGAAAGTCATCTTTGGTCTATAGTGCATAGATAGACTTTTGATTGGTATGATTATAATCAGGGATCATTCGGTATAATCATAACTCGTAATGTTACAAATGATGTGGTAAAAGTCCTCATTGGCCCGTAGTGCATTGATGGACAGTTGTTGGTATGATTATGACCAAGAATTATTCAGTATGATCATTACCATTGTTGAAAATACGAATATCCTTGGTCTGTAGTGCATGAAAAATTCGTGGTTATGATACTAATGAATATCATTGGCCCGTAATGTATGGATAATTCAGTACTGTGGATTATTTATTAAGCTGAGTCTCAGCGATAAAATTGATGATAAACTTTTAAATCATAGAAGATAGTAGATATCATACTCTGCTTGACTCTTCTAATGGTTTGCTTGTTCCGTTGCAGTTGTTGATCTAAAACTTGTTGTCTATTGTATTCTATCAGTTGTTATACTGTTGAAGGCTAAGGATAACTTATTCTACATTATCTTAGTCATAATATTTCTTACTGGGCTGGTTGAGCTCACCCTTTTCTTTCACTGTTCTCTTCAGGAAATGATAACGTAGCTGGGACTAGTCGGGAAATGGAGTGATGGTTCGAGATGGTGGCTGTAGTAGTCCTCACTATTTTATAAAATAGGGTGATAATAATTGTAATGATGACTCTATTTGAGTTTGAATACTGTCTACTAGACAATATTCGTGTAAAAACTCTCAGCTACGTTTTTCTCGTATTATATAAGGAAGTTTGTATTTGAGTTCTGTACCATGTATTTGGCGACTCATAATGGGTGATATATACCTATTTTGGGGGCGTCACAGTTTGCATAGTAAAATCAAAAAATTCGTCAGAAAACCCGTGATTCCTACTCTGTAGTCCGTGATTTTTCCTTTACTGTGCATCCAAATAGTATCCTGTCATTCTCCTATAAATAGGATGTACAGTTTAGAAATGAAAATCACATCAGAATCAGAGAATTCTTCTTCTATAATATTGAACGTATTTTTAAGAGTTTAAGGAAGCTTTGAGTATGAAAAATAGTTAAAGTTTTCTTCAAGAATATATTCGCTATACCAGTCGGAATTGCTCTCTTTTTGTAGGTAAGGGGTATTATTTATTTCATATTCGCTTCTGATATTATTTTTCGTATTCGTAAGGAATTTTATTTTCGTTCAATATTCCTTAAGGATTATTATTTTCATTCAATATTCGTAAGGAATATTATTTTCGTTCAATATTCGTAAGGAATATTATTTTCGTTCAACAGTTTATTTATTTCATATTCGTTTACGATGTTATTTTTGTATTCGTAAGAAATTTTATTTCGTTCAATATTCGCAAGAAATATTATTTTCGTTCAATATTCATAAGGAATATTATCTTTGTTCAATATTCGTACGGAATATTATTTTCGTTCAACAGTTGTAAGGGATATTATTTTTGTTCAATATTCGTAAGAAATAATATTTTCTTCCGTACTCTGTAGTATGTAAGTAATATTATTTCGTTTCAAATTCTCAATTCTACACTCATTTTGTTAAGTGTTGTGTCTATACTCCTTGAAATTAGTAGAATATTCTTGAAATTTTCACTTCATCTAGTATCGTTTCACAAGGATATTTTTCTGAACATTCTTGTTCATTTTTAAGCTTTTCATGCTGGAGTACTATTCATCTATACGGAACTATTCATACGTACGGTACTATTTATACGTACGGGTACTATTCATGAAATACTATTCATGTGATACTATTCACTCGAGTACTATTCACCTGGGGTACTATTCATGATAGAAACTGATTTCTTTTCTGTCCAAATTATTTTTGATACAATAATATTCTTGAATTTTACTCCACAAAGTAGTTATCGTGTTGACAATTTGGACATTTTTAAACTCTGGATAAATTTAAAGCCTTTAATATTTATCCTTGATTTCTCTTAATTAATGCTTATATCATTGTCATCATCCTCATTCTTATATTGTGATAAAAGTCATCTTTGGCCCGTAGTGCATAGATAGACTGGTTATTGGTATGATTATGACCAGGAATTATTCGGTATAATCATGACCTGTAATGTTACTAATGATGTGGTAAAAGTCCTCATTGGCCCGTAGTGCATTGATGGACAGTTGTTGGTATAATCATAACCATGCGTTATCTTTGGCCAAGGGTGAAAAGATGAATTATTGTTTGGCATAATCATGACCACTTGTGATAACATGAATATCCTTGGCCCGTAGTGCATTAATAATTCATGGATGTGATACTAATAAATATCCTTGGCCCGTAGTGCATGTATAATTCAGTGATGTGGATTATTTATTAAGCTGAGTCTCAGCGATAAATTTGATGATAAACTTTTTAAATCATAGAAGATAGTAGATATCATGCTCTACTTGACTCTTCTAATGGATTGCTTGTTCCGCTGCAGTTAAACTTGTTGTTTATTATATTCTATCAATTTAACACTGTTGAAGGCTAACGATAAATTATTCTGCATTATCTTAGTTATAATATTTCATACTGGGCTAGTTGAGCTCACCCTTTTACTTTCATTATTCGCTTCAGGAAATGAGAACGTAGCTGGGACTAGTCAGAGAATGGAGTAACGGTCCGAGATGGTGGCTGTAGTAGTCCTCACTATTTTATAAAATAGTGTGATAATAATTGTAATGAGGACTTTATTTGGGTTTGGATACTGTCTACGAGACAATATCCGTGTTAAAACTCTCAGCTATGTTTTTATAGTATTGTATAAAAGAAGTTATATTTAAATTCTGTACCATGTATTTGGCGACTCAGAATGGGTTATATATACCTATTATGAGGGCGTCACCGTTGTTATCAAAGCTTAGGGATATGATCCCCGGCTGAGATTTGAGGCTAGAACTAGGAGAGGAGAGACGGGTAAATCCTTCGCCAGTATGACCTACCTAAACTTATTTGTTATTTAATTGGTCGGTCAGAATATAGGGATAATATGTGGCATGTCAATTAACCCTTGTTTTGTAACAGTAAAATGGCATCTGAAAATGTTGAGATAAGCAATGGAGCACATGAGACCGTTGAGTCACCGTTGATCAATAACCAGGATAATGTGCATCAGGAAGGCAACAATCCTCATATAAATAACAACACCGACCAAATGACGAACGATGGTATGTTTAGGAACTTTCTAGAATTCATTTAAAACCAAACGAGAGAGACTCCTGTTCAAAATGTAGGTGAAAACACTGGCAACTCACAGTTGGTCACCGCTAAGCAAATCAAGGAGCTGGGACCAGCAGAGTTTTTGAGAATGCCAGAACCACTTAAGGCAGAGACGTGGATTAAGTTAATCACCAAGATATTTGATGTCTTGGAATGCTCAGAGGAGAAAAAGGTTCCCTTCGCCACCTTCATGTTGCGAGGAGAGGCAGATTACTGGTGGGAATCTATAAAATGTACTCAGCCTTCCGTACTAAAGATGTCTTGGGAGAAGTTCCAAGAATTATTCAATGATAAGTACTTTCCTAAAAGAATTCGTCACATGAAGGAGGTGGAATTCATCAAGTTGGAACAGAGCAACATGACCGTATCGCAATATGAGTCAAAGTTTGGGAGTTATCCCGATTTGTATCCGAGTTAGTAGATAATGATGAGTGAATGACGTGAATATTTCTAAGAAGTTTGAAACCCGAAATATGTCAATACCTCATTTCTCACAAACTTTGTTTATATTAAGATATTTTGAATTGGGCTCAGTTATTTAAACGTGATTATAAGTCTACTCAACCAAAAGGCAACGACCAACAACACGATAATAATCGTACCAGTGGCAACGGCCATCGGAACAATGATAACCATCGTGGAGGAAATTATCATGCCTGAAATGGTATCTACTTTGGTGGTAATCATGGTCAAGATAATAGGAAAGGTGAACTAAGTGGGAACAACTTTAAGAAGATAAGATTAAATAATGATGCAAAGACACCAGCACCAGCACCGATTGTCAAGGAAAAAGAACGACCACGGATCGTATGCTACAAATGCAGACAGGAGGGAAACATTCGTCCAAACTGTACGCAGCAACCCAAAGCGTGTTTCAATTGCGGAAGAGAAGGTCTCCTAGCCCGATTTTATCATGTAGTGAAGTTAAGTCTAGCTGGGATGGCAAAACCAAAAGTTGTCCCAGACAAATCAAAGCCGATAGTTTAAGTGAGAGCGTTTGTCGAGGAACCCGAAGGAAGTTATCACAGGTAAGTTAATCATAAACTCTTGTGAAGTCTATACCTTATTCGATACCGACTCTTCCCACTCTTTTATTTCACATAGTTGTGCTCAACGTTTGAACTTGACTCCTAAGAAATTAGATTTTAACTTATCTATTGAAACTCCGTTAGGAGAAACCTTCTGTGAAGCCCCCAAATCTGGGATACCTGACTCCCGAATTTGGTGCTCACGATCCATAATATAATAACATCTAACTATCCATTCATTTATGAATAGAAATACATACATCTCATTAACTTATATTGTTAATACATTACCCCAGGTTCTCTAACCTTAACATTAAAAACATACTCTTTAGATATACAAAAAGGGTTTACAAAAATAACATAATAATAATGTTCATTAAAACAACTCTAGCATTTTGCCTTTCCCTTTGTCCTTTCTAGACCCGCTGGCCTCTTCGTTCCTAGCTGAAATATTTTATTAGAAAGGGTGAGCAACAAATTTGCCCCGAAAGTTATGATATTAGAATAATACCAAAGTTTGGGGAACTTTGAAATAACTGAACAAATCTTTAATAACTTACAATTCTTCTCGCATTCTATGCAGCACAGTAATCTGATAATGAAATAGTACAACACTTTCAATGTTTCTACGATATTCTAACGAATAATCAAAAATCAATTCTATGCAAGAACAAAGTGGAATGCTTTCCAAATTTATGTTGAGCGATCCATTGGATCTTGAACTACTCTTCTCGAGTAACTATCAAAGATTTGACTTTGATATACCTAGATGTATCAGATAACCGTAAAGATTAAATTATATCCCTCTGCAAGTACTTAGAGCGGCCAACACCTTGTACCCTATATTATGCATAATACTTACACGCGCGCAAAGGCCGAATATATGACCAGAAATATTCCTTTTGTATAAAGTTTGTTCTTCTCACTCTTATAATCAGAGTTTGATTTAACAATGAAATACTATGATTTCAATATCTAATTACTTCTCGATCTAGCTGAAATAATTGGCATCGATCTGTCAATAATAATTGAATTATCTTCTCGAACCTATCAAGTTCTAACAAATGTTCGTCTAGCCAGAATAATTAGCTAAGACATTTCTCTACACAATTCGATAATAGATAGGAATTTTCTGTACTACCAATAACAGCTTCTACGGATGTAAGTATTCAACAACAGATATTCTCCAAGTATATTCTCAGAATCACTAATTCAATTTGAATTAATAAATATGTACTAACTGCGAATAATCAACAAAAATTCTCAGACGTGGTATAATCAGCAATAATTAACCACAATTATATTTGGAAAGTAATAACTCAAGGTTGAGTTAAGGAAACTTGCCTTCCGCATTGACTACTGCTACACAATATACTTAACTGCGTTCGTAACACCTATAATCAACAATATCGGTCTCACAATTAATACAATAATTTATAACACGTATCACTGTAATTTACAGTCAGTCTTTCTCCTAAGCACATTACCACATAGCCACATTAGTGTTTATAACATATATAAACACTTATTAAGTCTAACTAGTTCGGTCTAGTTGGACTTCGGTCTCATTTCGGTGTACTGGTCACCCTATCCGACAATTTACACATTTATTGCAAATTCAACTTGGTCTCAAAGCTTTAATATTACATTAGATAAGTCATAAATTATTTATAATATTTTTCGGAAGCTTTTAATAATTTATAAAAAAATTATTATAATTTATAATAATTTTTCAAACACCAGAATCATTTTTAAATGATTTAAATACTAATTAATTCCATCATCATTAATATTTAATATTAATGACATACTTGTCAAAATATTAAAGTTATTTATAATAACTTAAAATATTTTTAAATCATCAATATTCTATTTAAATGATTTTTAAAATATCTAAAAAAAATTTAAATCATCACCATTAATATTTAAATATTAATGAATTTATCATAAAAATATTAAAAGTCGTTAATTAAAACATAAAATATTTTTAAATTATTTTTCTCTTTTTTAAATGATTTTTAATTTATTTATTTAATATAATAATTAAATAAATCTAATATCATTAATATTAACTTATTAATGAGAATTCTCCAAAAAATATTGAAAAATAAATTTTATAATTCAAAATATTTTTAAACACTTTATTCCTATTTAAAATGATTTCTATAACATTAAAATCAGTTTTCTCTAATTTATTTAATACACTAATTAAATAAATTAAATATCATTAATACTAATTTATTAATGAAAATTACTCAAAAATATTAAAAGTTATATTTTATAACTCAAAATATTTTTAAACATTTTATTCTTATTTAAAATGATTTTTATAATATTAAAATTATTTTTCTCTAATTTATTTAATACACTAATTAAATAAATTAAATATCATTAATATTCAAATAATTATAAATGTTAATGAAAAATATGCCAAATAATTTAAAGTTATTTTTTGAAATTTAAAATAATTTTTAAAACCATTTTTATAATTTTTAGAATTTTTTTCTATTTTTAATTAATTTCTAAAAAATTTGAAATTAAAAATATTAGAAACCGTCGCTATTGCCTATAGCGACACCAAGCGTCGCTGTTGGTATTCTTGAGCCTCAAGAACACTGACAGTCAGTGTTCAAGGGTCTACGTTTGACCGCTTTTAATTCTTTGTCTATCATGTTTTTAGGACATGTTAAACATTGATCATGTAGTGTTTATGTAACACTACACGAGTCAATCATCAACTATGCCCTACCATCACATAATTGCAAGATCCAAGCACCTAAAAGTCACTGTCGGCACGTTTCTAGGTTTTTTGGGTAATCCCAGAAACCAAGGCAGTTCGTGGTGTCACTTTCAAGCCCAATTAATTTTATGTTCCGGTCATTTTTCATGTGGTCTCATGATTCCAATATGTAGTCCTTATGTCAAAGAACATTTACATAACAACACCCCGGTCCAACAACATCCAAATCTCCAGATTAATCTCGGTCAAAGGCTGTCAGAAAACGTGTTCTTTCGTTTTTGGGTTTTCCAGAAACTGCAAGTCAGTGCCAAGTGGTCTAGTTTGACCACACATTACTTCGATTCTGTTGTCTGTTTGCGGGATCTAAAGCTATGGATCTAGAGTCCATCTAACTAGCTACACACTAGTTACAACAACAACATCATATCAACTAACGTCTGACAGATCAAGGCGTTGCAAAATCTTGTCAGACCCCAGTTATGGATTTCTGGGTTACCCAGAAATTGCTTGATCATGGTCGGTCAACCGACTTTGACCAACAATATCTTGCAATCTGGACATGGAATAGCTATGATTCCACTTCTAGATCACAGTCCCCATGTCAGACTACAAGTTTAAAACATAAAACAACCTAAATTAAAAACAGATAAGGATTTAGAGCCACTGACATTAGCTTGTCAGACGACAAAAATGTTCTTGAGCAGTTTTGAAAAACTTTGATTTTTACCCACTTTGACGCTATGGATCTATGATAGATCATCATAGATCATCATAAAACACATAAACATAAACTTCACTTTAGCATACAAGATCAAAAGTAAGGTTTAGGTTTATACCTTTCTAGTCCAATGCTTGATATCTTTCATCTCCTTAACTGATATAGGTGATCTAGAGGCTCAACTAGGGACTGATACACTTGGTAAATTCGGAGGTTGGGAGAGAAAATGAGTTTGCTGAGAGTAAGATGGCAAAATAACTAAGTTTAGTACACTTTCTCTTTCTTAATCTCTTACAATGTGATACAATGTATCTAGAGTGGTTAGGTGTCAATGTTGGATCAGATATGGCAAAGATTTGAGCCACAAAGTCAACATTAGTTAGTCACCAACTCTTGATTTGGCAAGATTTGTAAATTAAATAATAAAAATCCAAAAAGGACATTTTGGTCTTTTGCATTATCATTTTAATGGCATACTTGACATTGTCCAAACCCTTAGGGTTTAACCCTAAGGTTCTTACCCTTAGGATTTACCACTATAGCTTCTAAGATTTTTCTAAATTAGGGTTTTAAAATAGAAAATTAAGATTTAAAAAATATAATTAGGGTTTCCTAATTATATTAAAGATTACTAATCACTTTAAAGTGTATTAATCACTTTAGGGCTTGCTAATTAATATTAGGGTTTCCTAATTAGGGTTTCCCAGCTTTCGATTAGGGTTTCTAACGGTACATTAGGGTTTCTAATCCTGAGATTAAGGTTTCTAATCCCTTATTAGGGTTTACTAATTTTTTACCCTACTCGATCAATCATTGATCAAAATTTTGTACAATACAAACACATACTCATCAATATAATAATTTTAATTATATTTTATATCGAATCCCTATCCGGACTTAGAGTTAGGGTTTCTAAATATGTTAAGCACAACTCTATTCTTATTTTCTCAGTCAATACACAAATTGACTACTTCTCGAGACTCGTATCACAGATACTCGTCACAAAAATTGATAATCAATATTAATATAATAAAAAAAAATTATTCGTAAAATTCGGATTATTTGAAATCCCGGGTTATCACATTCACCCCTCCTCAAAAGGATTCCGTCCTCGGAATCACCGCTTTCTTATTCTCTACAATCTTTTAAACTTGTATCATCAATTCACTTTTATCAACACAATATTCATTTGTGTCCCAAAATTCTAAACTGTGATTTGAATCTTATAAAAGTAAATTATTCACAGCATTATCTAACTCATAATACTCGCGTAATAAAATTTCTAAACGAAATAGTTACCTGCTGCTACCTCCTGAGCAGCCACTGCATCCTGCACCGTCATGTTGAATGCACGAGCCGACGGTCTTCCTGGCTGAGCAGGTCCTTGAATTGTCAAGGTTCCACTACCGGGTCCCTTGTTGCCACTTTCCTTCTCCGCATTTCTCTTCGGATAGTTTCGAACCAAATGATCATCGATCCACACGCAAAACAACCTTGTACTTTCTTCGGACTGGGACAATTGGGTGACATGTGCCCCTCTTGCCCGTAGTTGGAACAAACTCCCTTCTTCTTCAGGTAAACTCAACTTTCTCTTATTCAGATTACTACCACCACTGCTTCCTCCATCATTTGTCTTCTTCTTCTTCTTCTCCTCCTTATGAAATCGAGATGCAGCTTCGTTTCCTCCTTCAGCAATTAATGCTTTTTCCATTAGAGCCGCAAATATATTGATTTGCAACACCGCTACCTTGTTGAATATCCCCGACTTCAGTCTATTCTCAAATCTTCTCGCTTTCCTCACCTCTGTGTCCACCTGATGAGGTGCAAATCTCGCCAACTTGTTGAATTTGGCTGCATATTTCGAAACCGACATATTCTCCTACTTCAGTTCCAAAAACTTAGCCTCCATCCGAGCTTGAATACTCGACGAAAAGTAGTTCTCAAAGAACAACTCCTTGAATCTTATCCAAGTTACTACAGCTGTACCACCTCTCGCCTGATTGGTCTCCCACCAGTAATTGGCTTCTCCCTTCATCAAATATGTTGCACATGTTGTATTTTGCTCTTCCGCCACCCTCGCAATAATGAATGCTTTCTCCATCTCCTTCACCAAAGTTTGGGCTTCAATCGAATCGGTGGTTCCCTTGAATTTTGGCGGTCCCATCTCTTTAAAATCTTTGAAATTTGCCAATCTATCTGCTGGCTATTCTCTCGCTCTTCCTCTTGCTGCTGGCGCTCTATTTTCCATAGCTTCAGCTATCATATTTGCAAAATTTTGCATCGGGTCAGCTTGACCTCCTTCATTATTCACTGACTGTTCTTCTCTTTGATTTTGATTATGTCGTCTAGG
Organism: Panax notoginseng; assembly: GCA_016801055.1. Lineage (NCBI taxonomy): Eukaryota > Viridiplantae > Streptophyta > Magnoliopsida > Apiales > Araliaceae > Panax > Panax notoginseng. The sequence goes on from CM029020.1 coordinate 78,567,044, forward strand.
CGGCATGATCTGATTTAAATAAAAATCTTACATTACTTCTCTTTTTCTACTCAAATTCTTAACACAATAAGAATTCAACATATAATTTTCATATAATCACATATTTATTCAAATAGCACATAGTACATTTATTACTTAACACATATTACTATCCCTTTTTAAATAATATCAAGATTAACAACACAACTTTACACAAAAAGTTATAGTTCTCCAACTTTACACAAAAAGTTGTAATTCTCCATTCACATAACTATTCCCAGTTTGTCAAACTTACGACACTTATGAGTTTAGGAACTTGCCATAATTATATGAGTGTATAAACTTTTCCTAGTCAGACCTTTGGCGTCCATTCGCTGAGGGGTTCAAAATATTTCATATAATTATGAGTCATGAACTTACCATAAGTATGAGTTTTAAGAACACACAAATTAATCTTAATCTTATATTCATATAGAAAATAAAGATTCAATTCATACAAATATATATATATATATATATATATATATATATATATATATATGCTTACGCATCGTTTTCGATATTATAACCTACTACCAAAAGATACTACCACTTATTTCTAAGTTATCTACCGTCCACTCCCTTCACCATTCTTCTTCTTGTTAGGATACTTATTGAATCCATGACCCTTTCTCCTACATAAAAAACACTTCTTCATATTCGACTTAGGATAATGTAGGGAAATATGTACTTCCTGCTTATAATTGAAGCATACGTTCTTCCACATCATGCATTCCCCCGCGTGAGTCTTTCCACACTTGCTATAGACTTGCTTCTTCTTCGGGTTTGAATTTTCAGAATTATCATTGTCATTGTTCCTTTTTCTCTTATTCTTACCCTTCTGCTTGATTGTTCCTTTAGACGATCCACCACCTTCAATCTTCATTCTTTCCACCTGCACTTTCAGCTCGTTCCGTTATTTGGTCATTTCGCGTAATGCCCTTTTCGTCTTCCACAACTCCTCTAAGAGAAACACCTTACTCCGGAGTTCTTGTACTTCTGCAGATTCTTTATCTTTCTCTCCAACTTTGGTCTTATTCCTTTTTTCTACCTTAGCTTCTTCGGAATCTACCTCCTCATCTCCACTTAGATACATATCGGGATAATCATCATGATCACTCTCCAGATTGATCATAGGTTCATCTTTTCCCACTTCTTCAACTAACTCGCTTTTTCCTTGCACCTCGGCTACTGACATTGGTGCTACATCCGCTATCATCTCCGCACTCATTTCATCGTCTCCAGACAATCTACAATCAGTTAAATAACTTGATTAGTACTTCACCAGTACAAAATTCTCATACTATGCGTCCACATATCTCACTATTGATGAACTTCGGTAATCCCTCACTTATAACTCTAAATGAGTTTTCTAGATCTCGCTTATGGTTATAATCCCAGGGTTTCCCCACCCCACTTGAGGTTTATAACCTACAGCTTTGATACCAACCTATGACACCCCTAAATTCGGGTTACCTGACTCCCGAATTTGGTGCTCACGATCCACAATATAATAGCATCTAACTACCCATTCATTTATGAATAGAAATACATACATCTCATTAACTTATAGTGTTAATACATTACCCCAGGTTCTCAAACCTTAACATTACAAATATACCTTTTAGATATACAAAAAGGGTTTACAAAAATAACATAATAATAATGTTCATTAAAACTACTCTAGCATTTGTCTTTGCCTTTGTCCTTTCTAGACTCGCTGGCCTCTTCGTTCCTAGTTGAAATATTTTATTTAGCAAGGGTGAGAAACAAATTTGCCCCGCAAGTTAAGATATACAATGAATGTATAATAATCAATAATAACAGTCTATCTAATTTGATAGAATAATAGCAAAGTTCGGGGAACTTTGAAATAACTGAACAAATCTTTAATAACTAACAAATCTTCTCGCATTCTATGCAACACAATAATCTGATAATGGAAGAGTACAACGCTTTCAAAGTTTCTATGATATTCTAATGAATAATCAAGAAACAATTCTATGCAATAACAAAGTGGAAGTTTTCCAGATTTATGCTGAGCGATCCATTGGATCTTGAACTTCTCTTCTCGAGTAACTATCAAAGATTGAACTTTGATATACCAAAGTGTATCAGATTACCATAAAGATTAAATTATACCCCTCTACAAGTACTTAGAGTGGCCAACTCCTTGGACCCTAGATTATGCATAATACTTATACGCGCGCAAAGGCCGAATATACGACCAGAAATATTCCCTTTGTATAAAAGGTTGTTCTTCTCAATCTTATAATCAGAGTTTGATTTAACAATGAACTACTATGATTTCAATATCTAATCACTTCTCGATCTAGCTTAAATAATTGGCATCGATCTGTCAATAATGATTGAATTATCATCTCGAACCTATCAAGTTCAAACAAATGTTCGTCTAGCCAGAATAATTAGCTAAGACATTTCTCTACACAATTCGATAATAGATAGGAATTTGTTGTACTATCAATAACAGCTTCTACGGATGTAAGTATTCAACAACAGATATTTTCCAAGTATATTCTCAGAATCACTAATTCAATTTGAATTAATAAACATGCGCTAACTGCGAATAATCAACAAAAATTCACAGACGTGGTATAATCAGCAATAATTAACTACAATTATATTTGGAAAGTAATAACTCAAGGTTGAGTTAAGGAAACTTGCCTTCCGTATTGATTACTGCTACACAACATACTTAACTGCGTTCGTAAGACCTATAATCAACAATATCGGTCTCACAATTAGCACAATAATTTATAACACGTATCACTGTAATTTACCGTTAGTCTTTCTCCTAGGCACATTATCACATAGCCACATTAGTGTTTATAATCTATATAAACACTTATTAAGTTTAACTAGTTCGGTCTAGTTGGACTTCAGTCTCATTTCGGTGCATTGGTCACCCTACCTGATAATTTACACATTTATTGCCAATTAAACCCGGCCTCAAAGCTTCAATATTACATTAGATAAGTCATATATCATTCATAATATTTTTCGGAAGCTTTTAATAAGTTATAAATAATTATTATAATTTATAATAATTTTTTAAACACCGAAATCATTTTTAAATGATTTAAATACTATTTAATTCCATCATCATTAATATTTAATAATAATAAAATATTAATGACATACTTGTCAAAATATTAAAGTTATTTATAATAATTTAAAATATTTTTAAATTATCAATATTCTACTTAAAGAATTTTTAAAATAATTAAAATCTTTTTTTAAATCATCACCATTAATGAATTTATTATAAAAATATTAAAAATCGTTAATTATAACTTAAAATATTTTAAAATTATTTTTCTCATTTTTATATAATTTTTAAATCAATAAAATTATTTTTAATTCATTTATTTAATATAATAATTAAATAAATCTAATATCATTAATATTAATTTATTAATGAGAATTCTACAAAAATATTAAAAATTTTATTTTATAATTCAAAATATTTTTAAACACTTTATTCCTATTTAAAATGATTTCTATAACATTAAAATTATTTTTCTCTAATTTATTTAAAACACTAATTAAATATCATTATTATTAATTTATTAATGAAAATTACTCAAAAATATTAAAAGTTATTTTTATAACTCAAAATATTTTTAAACACTTTATTTTTATTTAAAATTATTTTTATAATATTAAAATTATTTTTCTCTAATTTATTTAATACACTAATTAAATATATTAAATATCATTAATATTCAAATAATTATAAATATTAATGAAAAATATCCCAAATAATTAAAAGTTATTTTTCAGAATTTAAAATAATTTTTAAACTATTTTTGTAATTTTTAGAATTTATTTTCTATTTTTAATTAATTTCCAAAAAATCAGAGATTAAAAATATTAGAAACCGTCGCTATTGCCTATAACGACACTAAGCGTCGCTGTTGGTGTTCTTGAGCCTCGAGAACACTGACAGTCAGTGTTCAAGGGTCTACGTTTGATCAGTTTTAGGTCTTTGTCTATCATGTTTCTGGGCCATGTTAAACATTGATCATGTAGTGTTTATATAACACTACACGAGTCAATCATCAACTATGCCCTACCATCACATAATTGCAAGATCCAAGCCCCTAAAGTCAGTGTCAGCACGTTTCTGGGTTTTCTGGGTAATCCCAGAAAACCAGGAAGTTTGTGGTGTCACTTTCAAGCCCAATTAATACTATGTTCCGGTCATTTTTCATGTGTCCTCATGATTCCAATCTGTAGTCCTCATGTCAAAGAACATTTACATAACAACACCCCGGTCCAACACCATCCAAATCTCCAGATTAATCCCGGTTAAAGGCTGTCAGAAAACGTGTTCTTTCGATTTCTGGGTTTTCTAGAAACTGCAAGTTAGTGCCGAGTGGTCTAGTTTGACCACCCATTACTTCGATTCTGTTGACTGTTTGCGGGATCTAAAGCTATGGATCTAGAGTCCATCTAATCGGCTACACAGTAGTTACAACAACAACATCATATCAACTAACATCTGACAGATCAAGGCGTTGCAAAATCTTGTCAGACCCTAGTTATGGATTTCTGGGTTACCCAGAAATCGCTCGGTCATGGTCGGTCAACCGACTTTGACCAACAATATCTTGCAATCTGAACATGGAATAGATATGATTCCACTTCCAGATCACAGTCCCATGTCAGACTACAAGTCTAAAACATAAAAAAATCCAAATCAAAAACAAATAAGGATTTAGAGCCACTGACATTAGCTTGTCAGACGACAAAAATGTTCATGAGCAATTTTGAAAAACATCGATTTTTACCCACTTTGACGCTATAGATCTATGATAGATCATCATAAATCATCATAAAACATCTTTTAGCAAAAATCTAAACACATAAACACAAACTTTACCTTAGCATACAAGATCAAAACTAAGGTTTAGGTTTATACCTTTCTAGTCCAATGCTTGATCTTTGATCTCCTTAACTAATATAGGTGATCTAGAGGCTCAACTAGGGACTGATACACTTGGTAAATTCGAAGGTTGGGAGAGAGAATGAGTTTGTTGAGAGTAAGATAGCAAAATGACTAAGTTTAGTACACTTTCTCTTTCTTAATCTCTTACAATGTGATACAATGTATCTAGAATGGCTAGGTGTCAATGTTGGATCAGATATGGCTGAGATTTGAGTCACAAAGTCAACATTAGTTGGTCACCAACTATTGATTTGGCAAGATTTGCAAGTTAACTAATAAAAATCCAAAAAGGGCATTTTGGTCATTTGCATTATCATTTTAATGGCATACTTGACATTGTCCAAACCCTTAGGGTTTAACCCTAAGGTTCTAACCCTTAGGTTTTACCACAATAGCTTATAGAATTTTCTAAATTAGGGTTTTAAAATAGAAAATTACTAATCACTTTAAAGTTTATTAATCACATTAGGGCTTGCTAATTAAAATTAGGGTTTCCTAATTAGGATTTAGGATTCCCGAATTTAAAATTAGGATTTCCCGGCTTTCGATTAAGGTTTCTAACAATACGTTAGACTTTCTAGTCCCTTATTAGGGTTTACTAATTTTGTACCCTACTCGATCAATCATTGATCAAAATTCTGTACAGTACAAACACGTACTCATCAATATAATTATTTTAATTATATTTTCTATCGAATCCATATCCGGACTTAGGGTTAGGGTTTCCAAATATGTTAAGCGCAACTCCACTCTTATTTTCTCAGTCAATATACAAATTGACTACTTCTCGAGACTCGTATCATAGATACTCTTCACAAAAATTTATAATCAATATTAATATAATAAAAAAAATCGTAAAATTCGGATTATTCGAAATCTCGGGTTATCACACCTTCATTACATCCACTGTTTATAAGTCATTTTTTATTCAAATTGGCACCCTCACGTTACCTGTGGATCTTATCTCTTTGAAAATACTAGCATTTGATGTGATTTTAGGGATTGATTGGTTAACTACTCATCATGCTAAAATTGATTGTTTTCGTAAGGTTGTTAGCTTTCATATTCCTAACCAACCTATTATGCAAATTCAAGTAACCAAACCACTAAATTCAATCACTGTCATATCAAGCCATAAAGCTATTCATTTATTTAAAAATGGATGTCAAGCTTTTCTTAGCCCATGTCACAGATTTAAACAAAAATACGTCAAATTTGAATGATATTTCTATTATTAATAAATTTCCTGACGTATTCCCCGAAGAACTTTTTAACCTACCCCAGAGCGTGAAATCGAATTTTGTATCGACCTTGAACCCAGTACAAAACCCTCAATTTCTTTTCCACCTAAAACGAACGTATTATGCGCCAAAGAAGTTAGCTCGAGCTGTTAAAAGATTACGAATATACCATTCAATACCATCCTAAAAAAGTAAACGTGGTAGCTGACGCGTTGAGTAGAAGATCGTATGCGGTTACGAGTGTGATGTTGTTAACACGAAGACCCATTTCGTACGACTTACAAAAGATAGAGATAGAGTTAAAGACTCTAAGAACCTAAGTGATGATAGTGAATATACGATTAGAACCGACTTTAATCGATAAAGTTAAAGCTGCTCAAGCTACAGACTCAGAGCTGATGAATGTGAAGAATAAGGTGCAAGAAGGCGTTATTCTAGAAGCAAGAATCGACGAAGAGAAGAAATATCAACCCTCGATTTTATTGGTCTATTTGAAATCCTCGATCGAGTAGGAACTATGGCTTATAGACTCGCCTTACTGCTAAGTATGTCTTGTAACATTTTTCACGGATCGATGTTATGTAAATATGTGGACGACTCGAACCACATTATTGAATTAGAACTAGACGAGATAGCGAAAGATTTAACGTATAAGGACATACCAGTTAAAATCTTGGATAAGAAGAAACATATTCTACGCTCAAAGGTTATACCTCAAGAGTTAGAATCTGAAATGAAAACAAGGTATCTTCACCTCTTCGGCATATCAGGTCATTACCCCAATTTCGAGGATAAAATTTCATAAGAAGGGGAGGTTGTAAGACCCCAACTTTTATGATTAAAGATTTAATTTTCTCAAAATAGTTTTTAATAAGGTGTGGATTTGATAAAATGTTATAATTGTGGGTTATATTTACAACTTTTGAAAAGTAAGCAAGTTGTCATAAAATATTCGATTAGTCGGAGAATATTCGTTTTAACAGGGAATATTCGTACGATGGCACAATCATTGGTAGACCCTACAACGAAATTACTCTCGGAATTAGAAAACGATAGAAATATCTTTTTATAAAAATAATGGCGAAAGTTTTACCGTTAACTGTTAAAATACCCAGTGATAAAAGTACAGTAATACGTGTGGTTGCATAGTAGCACACGATATTGATTATTGATGCTTAAGTCAGAAGTCACTCAGTTTTATTTAATTATCGCCACAGTAATTATTGCATAGTATCTCACGTTATTGATTCAATTATTGTCATAACATCTTATATTATTAAATCAATAATTGAGACAACAAAGTTATTCATATTATTATTTGCATTATTGACGATGTCTATAAAGTTCTATCGAGGAAAGGGGTTTGGTCACCTAATTGCGCGCCAATAAGAAAAAATCTTTATTGGAAAGCCCCCTCTTTCCTGGGAATTATCTGGTTGTTAATATTGTAAGTTATATAATTGACGAATAATTGTTGTTTAAAAATGTGTTTTGTGAAGCCAAGTGAATTGAGATAAATAGAGGGGATTTTTATGAAGTATTTGTTATAAATTTTACTTATTATTTGGACCCCCACTTACTCATTTTTTCAAAATTATCGGGAGAAAGTTATCTCAATTTTGTTATATATATATATATATATATATATATATATATATATATATATGTCGACGTCGAGATTTTTATTTGTCCCTTTTCTATTCTTGTTCTTTGGTGTTCTCATGTTAGGTGAGATTTGTTTAAAAAAATAAGTTGTGAAAAGGTCCGACATTTATATGTTAACGATTGGACTATAAGAGTCTCCAGTTGGTTTTTTAACTGGTTGTACCAACACAACCGAGAAAAGGTTTGCACATTAACCCAGTGATGTGACACTGTTTAACGGGTTTGTGAAATCGATATTCACTAGGGTCCTGGGACTTGCTTATGCGGAGGGAAGGTGTTAGGCACCTCCCGACATCCGTGTTACCACGGTGACCGCCACTTTTCAAGAAACTGTTATATAAAAGTGTGTGTGTGTTTGGGTCAATGTGCAGTTATTTAGAAGTAGTGCTATGCCTCGTTCGCACCTATATACTGGGGGTTTGAATTTTATATATAAAATTCAGTTTTAACAAGATATAGCAGTGACGTTTTGTAAAAAGAGGTTTTTCAAACCCTGTGCTCAATAGTAATTAAGGTCTTTGATACATCCATTTTATTAAAATGTTCGGCTTGATGACTTTTATTTTCGAGATGCAAAGCATCTTCGAGAAAATAATATACATAACAGTGTCGAACTCCTTGTGGGCATGAAAGACATCTAAGGAAATTTGAACACCGCGAATAATTTACAAGCTGCTTACAGCTGAAAATGTCCATCACGGGAACCAAATCTAGATTTAGTGGACTAAATCTGTGATCACATGATTCCTAGGCTCACATGATGCCGCAATTCATATGAAAAGCTGTAAATATATATATATATATATATATATATATATATATGTGTGTGTGTGTGTGTGTGTGTGTGTGTGTGTGTGTGTGTGCATACAATCAACCACCACAAAGCACCTCCATGGGGGATTGAAAAATATAAATAAAGTTGTAAAAGTGATCAACTGCTTTGAAGTAAACTCCAGGCGGGACGAAATGTAAAGAAAGCAGTAAAAACGGTCAACTGCCATGAAGTAAACTCCAGGCGGGACGAAATGTATATATATATATATATATATATATATATATATATATATATATATATATAAGCACATAAACTCTCTGGATGTAAATCCATGCTCAATCGAGGCATAACCTGATAATGTTAGTCCATAAATATTCATAATATTTACAAACAAAAATAAAAGCCATGAACCGAAGTCTGGGCAAACACATGCAACACGACTCTCAACGTGAAGAACGGTGTGTGCAAAGATGAAGAGAAAGGCTTTAAAGTGTATAAGAAGGCTTACAGTAGACTGTCAAAGAAGACTACAATAACTTGAAAGGGATGAACACTCGGCTCCTGCCGGTAAAAATATAACAATATATAAGCTCACAATTGTTTAAAATGAGAAAGCACTCAGTTTATAGCGTGTACAGAGCAAATTGGACAGGGCTTCCTCGCCTTTTCTCTATAAAAAATAGCTGCCCCAAGCCCTCTATTTATAGAGGGGCGAGCCGCAGGTGTACCTGCGACAGCCGCAGATGCACCTGCGGCTGCCCGGGGTGCCCCAGGTTCTGTCGGTTCCGCCGTCTCGAAGTACATTCACGCGTGCAACGTGATGTCCGCTTAAACTTTTAGAACTTTAATTTGGGCATCTGATCGAGGTGTATAAGACCTTTTTCAGCATGCTATTATCGAGAGCTACACAATGACAATGGATTAGAGTTTGTATGAAGTCAGGAAGATGGGACCATGCCCTTGGTCTTCAAGCTTCAAATTATATCCGGTGTGCTATCTTGTGTAGTAGTCACTCAGGATTGGCGCTCCTTAGTTCTTGTAGGACATTGCTGTGTAGAATGCATGTATATTATTGTTGAGACGGCACGATGTGGCATTGGGATGGCAAAACAACGGTCCTGCCCTTCACCGGGGTTATCTCCGATTTGAGCGAGGTTAGCGGTCGTTGCTCAGGGTTATCGCTGAGATTGGACTGCTGCTGGTGTTGACAATCCTCAGGGTTTTTTCTGAGATGTGCCTGACTTCTCAGGGTTATCTCTGGGCTTGTGGAATGAGTGCCTCGGGGCTTTTGCCGAGTGTTCTGAAGTTGTTTGCATGGATTTAAAACAAGCATTTTCGGGGTTATCTCTGGAACTGCAACTGCATGTCTCAGAGTTATCTCCGATGTTGACGATGTCTTTCCTGGTGTTATTTTCGGGACTGAGACTGAGTATCTCGGGGTTATCTCTATGATGACACGGTCTTCTCTTGTGTGATTTTCGGTATCTAAACTGCAATCCTCGGGGTTATCTTCGAGGTTAAAACTGAAAACTCCCGGTGTTGTTTTCGGGGTTAAGTTTGAAACTTCCAATGGTATCCAGGTCTGAGCTGGATGTCTCGGGGTTATCTCCGAGATGGTAATACTGAATATCCCAGGGTTATCTCCAGGATTGAATTGAGTTGTCTTCTACGGTTATCTCTGAAAGACGATTCTGTCCTCATGCAATGTTAGTAACTGGTATGCAGAAAAATTTCTAGTGTCTACAGATGCCCCTCTTTATCATATGCATGCAATACAATGGCATGGATAGGATAAAGAATACTAGACACTTGAAATGTAACAAGATAATCTTGATGCAATGTACAACAACATGATGCAAATATATGTGGTTTGTTGGGTTGTTCTCCAATATGGTGGGATGATTGCAGGCTCCCCTTGCCTTCTACTGGGATCAGATGTATCTCTTATGTACAAGAGACTCAGTGGGGATGCACTTTGCATGTTATGTATGTGTATAACATATTCCATCATCAGTCCTCCCCGTTGAGGATGTTTTGTTGGAGTAACTGCCAACAGTCTGTGTTGTCAGGATTGCCTGACCTTCACTGAATTGTACATCAACGGATGAAATCCCTGCTGGGGATAAATGTCAAGGTTGCTTGACCTTTGTTAATGTGTACATCGACTGATGAAATCATCAGATGGCCTCCGACGCTTCGTTGGATTTACTTGCCAACGGCTGAAGTGAAGTCAAGGTTGCTTGACCTTCGTTGAGATGTGTATCAACAGATGAAATCATCGAATGGCCTCCGACGCTTTGTTGGATTTACTTGCCAACGGCTGAAGTGATGTCAAGGTTACTTGACCTTCGTTGACATGTACATCAATAGATACAAATACGTGATACCCCCGCCGAGGACTGTAAACTTCAGAATCCGTGATGCCCCCACCGGGGACTAGTACTTGAAAATGCATGATACCCCCGCCGGGGACTGGTACTTAAAAATGCGTGATACCCCTGCCGGGGACTAGTACTTGAAAATGCATGATACCCCCGCCGGGGACCTGTATTATCAATAGATAACGCGTGACGCCCCCGCCGGGGATCTGTATTATCAACAGATAAAGCGTGATGCCCCCGCCGGGGATTTGTATTATCAATAGATAACATGTGATGCCCCTACCAGGGATATTTATTATCAATAGATAACGCGTGGTGCCCCCGCCGAGGAATGTGTTTGAGGATGATGACCCCAAATTGACGGCATTGAACCTTTGTGTGGTATTACCGAGTATGATCTGTAGCTACTGAGATCATTGGTATAGTAAACCATGTGTTTGGGCGAATACCAATGAATGATATGAAAGCCGCAGTATGGCCCAAGAAAACCAGGATTTCAGGCTATTCTGCTCAATCGCGTAGTGTTTTTATCCCTGATTTGGCCTTTTTAGCTTGTGAGAACTCCTTTGTAACTTGAACTGGACCGAGCTGAATGGGTGGGCCCCACCTAAGAGAGCCATATAGATCACACCCTACCAGTGTTGGTAGCTTCTCGTTTGAGGTCGTGGTATGATAGTATGTCACCTACAGATAGGGTGACTGTAGATCAACTATTATAGTATTCTATGACCCTCTTGATGTTTCAGGTTCCCGTAGGCTTTGTAGAGGGTATGCTGGAGCATTGGATACCAGAGAGACAGGTTTTTTGATTTGGTACCTAGGAGTTGAGTCCTACATTAGAGCAGTACGAGTGGTTGACGGCTTTGCCCTTAGAAAAACTTTGTACTCATATGGCTGTCGGAGATATGCGCCGGTAGTTCATGACCCTCGTCGGGTTACGGCGTAGAGTAGTATAGGATGAGATTACATCCGGCCATGTATTGCCCTAGCATTTCCTGATAGACAGGTTTGGTTCGGTGGACAGCTACGCACGATATTCTGGGAATTTCACCTCACCATAGGATCAGTGGCATTTGGCCAGAGTGGATGTACTCGTGATGTGCGTGGTGGCATATATGTACATGCCATGGTATATGGACGAGATGGACATAGGTGTCATCATGGCAGTGAGAGCTCTCAGGGAGGTTCATACCATCATCCCGATGATCGTAGCAGAGACATTGAGGTCGGCCACATTTTGTAGCATTTACCCTGCAGGGGTATTTACAAGCAGTTCTGTCATGTTATACGTGTGGTTTATGTCACACTTAAGACCAATTGGCACTTTCCTCCGACACGGGTACTGCTTCACCCATGATATGGCTATGTCTTACTCCTTTCAGCCATTGGAATGTACAGACGCTATGTCGTGGTCGGTATTCTTGGCAGGGATTAGAGATCCATTTGGCATCCTGCTGTATTTAGGGCTCAGCTCACCCTATAACTTCTTTTTTCACGCTCTTGGCATGGATTACCTCCCCCTAGATGGTTTGAGGGGCATGACTAGCTACCACCCACTGGTCGTGATGTCACGGTTTGACTAGTATCAGGACTTTCATCCTTTTGATGGGGCATTAGGTCAGCGTTTAGCTTCTCGCCATTTGTCAGTAGAGGACCGATCCCAGGTGTATGCTTGTTGGGATCAGCCTGAGAGAGCTGCTTTTTCTGTTAGCCATCTGAGCTATTCGCTAGAGTATTCCGTGTGTATGGAGATATAGACTTCATCGGCTGCGGCAGTATCCACAATGCCAAGTATTGATTCAGATGGTGGGAGCCCATGGAGGACGTTGATTCCCACACTTAGGAGAAGCCTTTTACTGGGTTTTCAGTAACTCTTTTAGATTCTCCCAGTACTAGCACTGTCGTGATCCAGCAGAGTCTTTATCTGATGACCTTTGAGAGGGATCAGGCTAGAGCCCTAATGTTGACAGCTCTTGATGGGAGAGATACCACTCTATTAGAGAGAGACGATGCCTTAGCACATAGAGATACCGCTATTGAGGAGCGGGAAGAGGCCAGATCAGCCAGAGATGTCATGATAGTTGAGAGGGATGTCGCCATATCTTCCCGGGATGTAGCCGTCACAGATAGTACCACAGTGAGGTCCCTTATGAGTGGCATGATCGCAAAGATGAGTACATACATTGATGATCACATGTCACCATGCAGATGGTTGTAGATTTGTTATCAAGTGTGGATACCCTAGTACAGGAGATCACAACGTTACCTCCTTCTTCTAAGAGAGATGCCATGTTGGGCTTGATAGCTCGCATATACACTGATTTGTAGATGGGCTTGTATTTTCATGTACAGACTAGCTTAGCCATTTTGTTATGTACAGTTCATATTGTATACACCAAACAACATTATATATAGCAGTGAAAAATATATTTTTGATCACTTCCCTTTTAGTTATGCCTTATTGCTTGCTTGATATTTGCTTGTTTCTTCAGGGCTTGGGATCTAGATGTATTCTAAATTCCTCCTTGATGGATGGACATTGAGTTGTCTCAGGATATTTCAGAATAGATCGTTGATTTGTGTGTATTCCCTACCATCTTCGGTGTCTTGGGACTGGTTTCTGTATAGAAATATGGAGAGAAGTGTGGCTTTCCTCTCTGAGGTTGACTGCACCACAAATGGTCGCCAGTACTCTCTTGTACAGGGGAACCTAGTTAGTTCCATCTCTTATGGATTGGTGTTTCTCTTTGAGGAACAACCACAGCTTAGATGGTCGTCGATCCTCCCATAAATGGGGAGGTCAGGTAGTTCCATCCCTTTTGTCTGAAGCCGATGAAATGTGATGGATTGAAGGTTGATCCCAGTATCGCTGACAAGGGTTTGTGTTTTGGTAGGGGGTTAGACCGAACCATGAATGGCTGCCTACGTACTCCTGTTGAACAGGAGATCAGGTTTACGTAGTTCGAACTTGGTGTAAGAGGTTCAACGCTGTATATGGCAAAAAGGGAGTAAAAATGTGTTAGTAGAGAAGGGTGTAGAAATGTTTTTGTTATTTTTATTTTATTGCGACCGGACCATATAAAATATGGTTGCCTACGTACTCTCGTGTATCAAGGAGATCAGGTCGGCGTAGTTTGCCCCGTTTTCAGGACGATTTACTGCCAATGAAAAGTTTAGTCCCGTCTTCAGGACAAACTACGTGGGAAAAATTTAATCCCATGCATAGGATAAATTGCAGGTGTGAAAAGTCTTATCCCTAGTAGGGTAAAACTGTGGGTGTGAAAGGTTCAATCCCTGATGGGATAACCGGAGTTTAGTAAGAGTTCAAAACCAAGTTGAAAGAAGGATCTGGTGATCCGAAACCAGGTTGCTGGTTAGAAAATGGGTTTTTGTCCCTGATGGGGCAGAAGAGAAGTTGTATGTAGTAAAGGGTTAGAAAACTTTGAATGACTGGGGATCTGATGATCCAAAACCAGGATGTTTGCTTAATGGTAACCTCAGACATAGTACCATTTCACGGTGTCCGAGTTGATAAGCTGTTCAAATTCATCGCCATTCATTTCCTATAATCTGAGAGCACCTCCGGTCAATACTTCCTTAACAATAAATGGGCCTTCCTAGTTAGGGGTGAATTTTCCCTTGGACTGATCTTGGTTGTTAATGATCTTCTTCAAAACCAAGTCGTGTTGTTTAAACTGATGTAGCTGAACTTTTCTGTTGTAGGACCTGGCTATCCTTTGTTGATATAACTGATCGTGGAAGATAGCAGCAGCACGCCTTTCATCTATTAGAGACAATTGGTGATACTTATCTTGTACCCATTGGTCTTCATCTAGCTGAGCGTCTATTAACACTCTGAGGGATTCTATTTCCACTTCTATGGGGAGCACAACTTCCATCCCATAGGTTAATGCATAGGGAGTTACCCTAGTGGAAGTGGCATTGATGTTCTGTAGGCTAATAGAGTTAGAGGCAACAGGTCAGGCCATCCTTTGTGATTGGTGGACATCTTCTGCATAATCTTCTTGATGTTTTTGTTAGCCGCTTCAACAGCACCATTCATCTTTAGATGGTAGATGATGGAGTTGAGATGTTTAATGTGGAATTTACTGCACAACTCCTCCATCATTTTGTTATTGAGGTTCTTAGCATTATCTGATACAATTACCTCTGGTTGTTCATATCGACAAATGACATTGTTTCTGATGAAAGCAATGATGACTTCTTTGGTAACCCTGGGGAAGGAGGCTGCTTCTACCCACTTGGTGAAGTAGTCAATCATGGTGAAGATAAATCGATGCCCATTACTGGCTTTGTACTCGATGGGCCTGATCACGACCATTTCCCACATTGAGAAGGGCCAAGGCGAACTCATATTATGGAGCTCCCTCGAAGGGGCATGGATAGCATTTCCATAAATTTGGCACTGATAACATCTCTTGACGTGATCTTCATAGTCAGCCTTGAGAGAGAGCCAGTAATGCCCTGTTTTGAGAATCTTCTTTACAAGTAGAGGGTCGCTCATGTGTGGGCCACATACCCCACCATGGATCTCATCCATGAGCCTCTGAGCTTGGCCCTTGGTTAGACATCTGAGGATACCTAATCCTGCATCTCTTTTATAGAGTGCATCTCGGCTCAGGTAGAATTTTATAGCCAGTCGATGGATCCGCCTTCTTTCAGTTGGGCTCACCTCAGCGAGTATGGATCCATCTTGCAAGTAATCCTTGATATACTGATACAAAGGGTGTTGGATGGGAGGTAGCTCATTCGATACTTCTTTAATGTAATTCCCATAGGCTGGAGCATTTTGTTGGGCAACTGTGAGGGTTGGCATGTCTTCCTTGTCGTGTATGTTAATCAAGGAGGCCAAGGATGCTAGTGCATCCTCAAAATCATTCATATTTTGAGGAATGTGGAGGAATGATATTTTTTCAAACTCTAATGCCATCTGTAGAACCTGCCGATTGTAAGGCAGTAAGTGTAGACCTTTGGTGTGATAGATTCCTATGGTTTGTCTGATTACCAACTCGAAATCTCCAAAGGCAGTTAACCGTCTGATACCCATTGATTGGGCAAGTTTGAGCCCCATGATACAGCCTTCATACTCAGCTATATTGTTGGTGTTGGCAAACTATAATTTGACGGCAACGAGATGCTGCTCCGCTGTAACGATACTAGAACTGCTCCAGCCCCAGCACCTTCCATGTTTACAGCTCCATCAAAATACATCTTCCACAATTGGCGTGCATCGTATGGATGGTGTTATTAAATTGCCATTACCCCTTCATCGGGGAAGTATGTTTCCAAGGGTTTAAAATCCTCTGAAGGTGCGGCGGCTAGTTGATCCACAATTCTTTGACCTTTAATGGACTTTTGCATCACGTAAATGATGTCAAACTACTGTAGGATCAACTACCATCCAGACAGCCTATAATTCAATATGGGTTTACTGAACACGTACTTAAGAGGATCCACACGGGATAAGAGATGGATTGTGTGACCATGGAGGTAATGTTGTAACCTCATGGAAGCCCATGCTAAATCACAACAAGTTTTCTCAATCAGAGTGTACTTGTGTTCACTGCTGCTGAATCTTTTGCTGAGGTAGTAGATAGCTCGCTCTTGGCCTCTATCGTCTTTCTATCCCAGCATGAAGCCCATGGCATTGTCACTTATGGACCGGTACATGAACAGGGGAACATCATCCCTTGGTGGTATCAAAACAGGAGCTTTGACTAGCTGCTCTTTGATTGTAAGGAAGGCCTTCTGGCACTCATCATTCCATTTCATAGAGGAGTTCTTCCTTAACAACTTGAAAATAGGCTCACAAGTTGTTGTGAGTTGGGAAATAAACCTGCTGATGAAGTTGATTCTTCCCAAAAATCCTTGTATTTCCTTCTCTGTCTGAGGAATGGGCATTTTCGTGATGGCCTGGATTTTGGTGGGATACAGCTCAATCACCTTATAGCTTACGAGGAATCCTAGCAACTTGCCTGATTTAACGCCAAAGGCGCACTTGGCTGGATTCAACTTGACGATGATGTCATCCACGTAGATCTCTGTCTCCATATGCATTAAATCGTGGAAAAGAGTTATCATGGCTCGCTGGTAGGTAGCTCCGGCATTGATGAGGCCGAATGACAACCGTCTATAGTGAAAGGTTCCCCAAGGCTTGATGAATGCAGTTTTCTCATGATATTCCTCAACAACCATGATTTGATGGAACCCCGCAAAGCAGTCAGCAAAGGAGTACATGTCGTATTGAGCAGTATTGTCGATGAGAATGTGGATAAAGGGCACGGGAAATCTATCTTTAAGGCAAGCTTTATTCAGATCTCGGTAATCCATGCAAACTCACACCTTTCCTGCTAGTTTAGACACGGGGACTATGTTTTATAACCATTCAGGGTATGTAGACACCATGATGATGCCTGCTTGAAATTGTTTCATAATTTCTTCTTTAACCTTTAAACTCCACTCAGGTTTTAATCACCTAAGCTTCTGCCTGACTGCCTTGAATCCCACTTTGATAGGGAGGCAATGAATAACAAAGTCAGTGGACAAACCTACTATGTCTTTATGAGACCATGCAAACACATCCTGGAATTAGGTTAATAGTGTAACCATATAATTCATCTGGTTTGGAGTTAGGTCTGTACCAATCTGGATTAGCTTAGGGCCTTCTAAGGTTCCGAGATTGAAGGAAGTGGTTTGATCAAGGTTGGGTTTAGGTTTTTCTTCGACCCATTCTTTAATCTCCCGAGGTATCTCAATGTCCTCTTGTATTTCTATCAAGTCTAAGTCCAACTTTTCATTAAAGTTACAATCCATATAGAGAAAAGGCACCTTATCAGCAAGTATAGGCACATCTAAATTCAGAGTCCTGAAACAAAATATGCTCTCACTTAATATATATGAAACTATTTAATCATACAAAGCGTTAGCATGTACTGACAAAACAACTTCTAATACTGTACAGAAAAGTAAGCAGTGATTATTATCTATAGGGCAGAAGGAGTTTCTACACATTTTACCCTTGTCAACCAATGAAAGGAGTTCTGCTCCAATTGTCAAGGGTGAAGTCCTGATGGACTGCAGTGATGAAAGGGCTGTCATCATCCTCCTTCTCTCGAATGATGACCATTACGTCTGGGCAATCATTGTCTGGGGTGTATCTATTTTTATGTTCATCATGGACAATGATGCATATGTTTTACATCTTCCGGGCGATGTCCTGTTTACGTCTTCGTTCCTCTTCTTCCACTTTTGGATCTGGAACTAGGAATTCTTTTCCCTTTACTGGTATTGGCTTGGGAAATAACATGGCCATTTCATTAGTTGGCACCTTTATCGGACACCATACAAGCTCAAGTACTGTAGGTGGAGATAATCGTCATGTGGCTGAAGCTGAAGGAATTTATTTGTGCTTATAAGGATTCCTGCTACTGGAACTAGCAGTATAGCCTAGTTTAGTTGTCCATGTTTGACTGGAACATTGAATTGGGCTCTTGATACCCTGATTGTCTTTGCCAACCCTTGTCTAGGTTGATAACCCAATGACATCATTTCTTGAGTGGCCGACATTACTTCGGCAGAAATCCGGGGTATGAGAGGTGGAGACCCAACAGGATGGTAGTGAGTGTTTGTAGGGTTTCGGCACAGAAACGCATAGCGGAAATTAAAATTTTAAAGCAATTTCCGAAACCCTAAAACAGGATCCATGCGAAAAATCAATTAATTAAGAGGTTTAGAGATTATACCGATTATGAAAACGAGAGTCTG
This sequence comes from Panax notoginseng, assembly GCA_016801055.1. Lineage (NCBI taxonomy): Eukaryota > Viridiplantae > Streptophyta > Magnoliopsida > Apiales > Araliaceae > Panax > Panax notoginseng. The sequence goes on from CM029020.1 coordinate 78,585,881, forward strand.
AAATCGACTGCGCCTCGAATCTCCAACGCAATACAAACCGACTGCGTCTCTACGGTATCCACACGAACGCTCCGCGAATCGTATTACGATCTGCAGAAGAAGGAATCGCGGTACTAGCCACCAAGGATGAGGATTTTCGGAACTATTTTCTCTAGTCTCTCTCTAAGAGCGGCTAGGGTTTTGTTTTGACGTAAAAACCTAAAGTCTGATATACATCATATATATAGCAGTCAGGAGGAATTAATCAAAACCTAATATTATTAAAATCCGAATTTATATATATCTTAATTAAGTCTTACTTAATTAATATACCTATATATAAATTATCCTATTAATTTAAATTCGTAATTTAAAATTATATCAATCATATTGACATATTTAAATCTTTACAATTTAAATTAATTTCCTTTTAATTACGTTCTTTGTGTGTGACCCTATAGGTTATTATTACGTTGGCAATAACCTTAAAATCATATTATAAAGTTATAAACAGTGAGCGGCATCTAGTAATGCATCACTGCTACCCAAGTAATAATAAGATCGATGATTCGATGCAACCTTTTCGTGACCAATGTTTCAATGTAATTTAATCTTTTTAACCTTAATATCCTAGATTAAACTCGAGTCATGGAATGTGTCATACTCTTCATAATTTAATCTGAGTTTTCTTGATCAATGAGTAGACTATATGAAACAAATCACTATTTGAGCATGGCCATGCATTTCATAGTCCTACTCAATCAAGAGGCCTATGGATATCACCTATAAAATATAGGATGGTTAAATTCCATCTAGATCACTCATATTACTCACACGATTCATAATGAACCCAATAATCACCTTTATAGTCCACCCTATTAAAGGTGACATTTGATGATATCAAAGTACATAAATTCTCGTGTAGTAATATAGCGGTTTCAGGTCGGAGGACCATTACATCATTGTCACTATGAGAATTGCTAATGACACTTCGCATAATGCTCCATATAGAATTCTCATGGTGGGTCTGTCCAGTACATTGTTCTCTAACATGTACCTATGCATTGACTTAATATCTCATATATTTATGACCAATGAGATTTGGTCATCAGTCAATCCACATACTAGTCTCAATGCATCATTGTTGTCCCATCAACAATGATACTCGACTAGGGACATTTAAGAACAATGATACTAATTGTAATTATATAATCTCATGTTCAAGTCACATACTTGAAACTATATAATTTGTATCACTATTCTAAGGAATTTTATTATGTTAACAATTATATTACGCAGTAATTAAAACCATAATAAAATCATTTATTTATTCAATCAACAATAATATCAAATGTTAAGCAATTACATCAAATAATTGGCCTCTAGGGCATAAACTCTAACAGTGTTGCTCACCTCCAGGGCATGAAAACTGACCGGATCAACTTCTGAATTGAAACTGATGAGTGGTATGTCACCTTGTTCAGGAAATTTCGGCTCAGTGTTGACAGTAACTAGGCTATTGTTGATAATGTACTTAACTTGCTAATGAAGGGTGGAGGGGACTGCCCCTGCCAGATGAATTCACAGTTTTCCCAGAAGCAAGTTGTATCCTGTATCTATTTTGAGAACATGGAAAGACATGCAGAATGTATGTGGACCAATATCCACTGGCAGTTCAATCTCTCTGATAGAGTTTCGACGGGATCCATCAAAAGCTTTGATAACCGTATGGCTATTTCGGATCCGATTAAAATTGATGTTCATCTTCACCAGAGTAGCATAATGACAGATATTCAGAGATGAACCTCCATTTATCAAGACTCCTCCCATCATATATCTGGAGGACAGAACCCCAATGTGCAATGGCCTGCAATGACCGGTCCCTTCGGGAGGTATATCGTCATCAGTTAAAGATATCACATTGTTATTGAAAATGTGATCCACCAGATACTGGAATTTCTCAACATCTATTGACTTAGGCAGTTGGGCTTCTTCCAGAACCCTGAGCAAGACCTTCCTATGATCTTAAAAAGAGAAAACAAAGTCAAATATGGAAATTTGATGTGGAGCTTCTCTTAAGCTTGAAACCACCTTGGCTTCATTATGGCCTATCGTATAGAGAAATTTTTCCACCTTTTTCATGGGAATCTTCCCCTATGACTTGATGGTAGGCTTCATCACCCGTTGGGGGAGATATAGTGGATCATCCTTCGACACTGCAGCAGTTATGTGTGATGTGGATCCTTCAGCCCCTCCATAATTCTATGGAACTTTCTGTAGGCTGACAACAGGATATTGTGGTCTGAATGGCAAGATAATTGGCTCTGTCGTAGCCACTTTTAAAAGATTATCAACTCCTTTCAGTTGAATTGGTTGGGTTATATGTGAGGGAGTAGCTGAATCTGTCTCATCAGATATGACTGCTACAACTTTCTTCCACTTAGTAGGAAACACATCCTCATTCTCCAGTACTACAGCACCATCGTCTGCCATCTGCAAGACACCGCTGTCAATTAAATTCTGAATAAGGTGGCGGAGTGCCTAACATTCTTCTGTGCTATGACCGCGAGATTGGGAGTGATATTGACACACCCTACTGAAATCAAACCATCTTGAACGCAGGCTGATTGGAGGTAGTAGAGCTGTGATTCTTCCTTCATTTATCAGCATCTGCAGTATTTCTTGCATCGGTTGGCCTAGGTATATAAATTCCCTTTTATGGGCAAAATCCTGACGGGCTTTAGCACTTGCTCCTTTAACAATTTTATCCTCCAATGTTTCATTTTCTAGAGTATGTGACGGAGTGTTCATAACAAGATGGAGGAGACTAGAATGCTCCTAACTAAATAATTGGCGTGTGACTTGGTGCTGATGGACCACCAGTTTTGTCAATTGGTTAAGTTGCTCACGCAGAGCATTCATTTCCCATTGTAAACTGGAACTTTGCATAGTCCCATTTGTCAGCATTATCCTTGCTAGTATGGGAAGATCCACTGTTTAGATTGGAACTCCATCCATTGCTCCAATTAATCATATTAACCTTCTCTTCTTTGTGTTAAGGAAGAGGGTTGTCTTGCACATGGGGTTGATCGGGTTTGGTGACCACAATCTCACCGCTATCGATTAAATCCTTAATCTTATGTTTTAAGGCCCAGCAATCCTGAGTATCATGTCCCAGTGCCCTGGCATGATAAGCACACTTTCGAGTAGTATTGAAAGCCCTCCCATTCGGGTTGGCTGGTGGAAGAAGATGCGTAATTTTCTTCTAAGTGGTCAGAAGATTGAGAATGTTCTCGAGTGAGTCCCCTAGGGGTGTGAGCACTCAAGGTCGTTTGACTTCTCCACCCTTAGGTATTGGAGGGTTTGAAGATTATGCTTAAAAGGGAGTGTAATTTCTCTTTTGGATAGGTATATCCTGACTGCCTTTCTGACCTTCTAGTATCAAGGAAACGTCCTCCACTTTCTTTTTATGGACCCTCCGGGGGTTATTTCCATAATTTTTGGACTGGATGTGCTCAACAATAGCTTTAAGGGCGGCTAGGTCTTGAATTTTTTCAGACTTCAATCCCATCTCATCCATCTCCCCTGCTTAATCATTTTAGAGAATGGTTTGCCAATATTGGCTAACACCCTCTCATAGAAGGGAGCTTCTTGTATGTCTATAAAGGTCATAACCATCTCTGACTCATTCATAGAGGGAATAACTTGAGCAGCAAGGCGCCTCCACCTTTGAGCATACTATCAGAAAGATTCATTGGTTTGCTTCCTGACTTTAGTATTTTGGTACCGGTCAGGGGCCATCTGAGACTGGAAGCTGTACTGAGTGAGGAAGGCATGAGCTAGCTCCTCCCAACTATGGATCTTTGAATTATCTAATCTGGTATGCCACAATCGGGCTTCTCCAGTCAGACTTTTATAGAAGAGCTGCATTCTGAGCTTCTCGTCCTGGGCATAAGATCTGAGTTCTCCAATGAATACCTTTAAATGTGTGTAAGGATCTCGTAACCCGTCATTCTTTTCAAAGTCAGCAGTGTTGAATTTCTCTGGATAATGCACCCCAGGGAATATACAAAGGTCTGCATACGAAACACTCCCATGTGCTCCAATCCCTTTAATAGAACGGATGGACTCTTCCATTTGAAGGACCTTTTTTCTGATATCACCAGTGTCTAGATCTTCTTTGAGATGGGTGGTATCATGAATTTTTTTGGTTGTATCCAACTAGAGCTCACGAACTGCAATGGCTTTATCCGAACCTTGGGTTCCTCCTTGTGCAGTGGATTCAGCATGTGTGGGTATCTTTGTACCCTGAGTAGATTGGTGTATTTCTTTAAGCAGAACAAGCAAATTTGCTATTTGTTAACTTAATCCGTCAAATTCTTCGCGGGTGATAGGATTAAGATTAGCCTGGTCAGATGAAGACATAATTGGCTATAGACTCGTAGCCTTTTTGGACTTTGACCGGGTAATGGGTCCGGTTGTTTCCCTGCGAAAAACTGACGTAGTTTAGTTTTTAAGGATTGTATAAATGTTTACATGCTATATGATGTATCCGTTTTAGAAGTATTATCTTGCAAAACGGATGTTAGTTGTTTGTAATATAGGATAGCATGTAAATATTCATGTGCACATATTTCTTCATATTTCTCATTACATGGAGATCAATATGGAATGAAATTACAAGTAATTGAATTTACGAGAAATTTTGAAATGAGAAAGTATGAAGATACTTTCCTCCGCGTTTGGTTTATCAGAGGCTGACATATCGTTGGCTACTCTGGTGGCTTTTTGGCATGAAGATTCCCAAATCATCGTAATTTACTTGACGGGATGTTAATCCGGTCTTTCAACTAGAGAGAATTTGGGTGGTGCCTTTCCTGAGCCTCGTTGGAATTAGTCTTCCTACGAGTCCAATAATCAAACACGGACAGGATAGCCTCCTAATGGAGGAACCACACAACATACATTCACATACAACGTGTCTCACTGTTTACTAAAATGATGACATGTGCGAAGCACTAATATCACAGATAGTTATATTGCAGTGCAGTAAATAAATGCATTCGTACACATCCATCAAATGTAAATGCAATATTCACACACAAGCATATAATAGTTTTGAAAAGCTTGTAATAGCATCTTAAATCCTCATACTACAGATCCCCAACAGAGTCGCCACCTGTCGACGTCGAGATTTTTATTTGTCCCTTTCCTGTTCTTGTTCTATGGTGTTCTCATGTTAGGTGAGATTTGTTTGAAAAAATAAGTTGTGAAAAGGTCCGACATTTATATGTCGATGACTGGACTATAAGAGTCACCAGCTGGTTTTTTAATTGGTTGTACCAACACAACCGAGAAAAAGTTTGCACATTGACCCAGTGATGTGATACTGCTTAACGGGTCTGTGAAACCGAGATTCATTAGGTTCTGGAGACTTGATTATGCAGAGGGAAGGTGTTAGGCACCCCCCCGACATCCGTGTTACCACGGTGACCGCCACTTTTCAAGAAAATGTTATATGAAAGTGTGTGTGTGTGTGTGTGGGTCAATGTGAAGTTATTTGGAAGTAGTGCTATGCCTCGTTCGCACCTATATACTCAGGGTTTAAATTTTATATATAAAATTTAATTTTAACAAGATATAGTAGTGACGTTTTGTAAAAAGAGGTTTTTCAAACCATGTGCTCAATAGTAATTGAGGCCTTTGATACTTTCATTTTATTAAAATGTTCGACTTGATTGCTTTTATTTTCGAGATGTGAAGCATCTTCGACAAAATAATATACATAGCAGTGTCGAACTCCTTGTGGGCATGAGAGCCATCTAAGGAAATTTGAACACCGCGAATAATTTACAAGCTTCTTACAGCTAAAAATGTCCTTCACGGGAACCGAATCTAGATTCAGTGGACTGAATCTGTGATCACATTATTCCTAGGCTCACATGATGCCGTAATTCATATGAAAAGCCGTAAACAGTTAAATATATAAAAGCTGTAAATATATATATATACAAACATGATCAACCACCACGAAGCACCTCTATAGGGGATCGAAAATATAAATATATAAAAGAGGTAAATATATATATATATATATATATATATATATATATATATATATATGTGTGTGTGTGTGTGTGTGTGTGTGTGTGTGTGTGTGTGTGTGTGTGTGTGCGTGCGTGCGTGCATACAATCAACCACCACGAAGCATCTCCATGGGGGATTGAAAAATATAAATAAAGTTGTACAAGCGATCAACCGCCTTGAAGTAAACTCCAAACGGGACGAAATGTAAAGAAAGCAGTAAAAAGGATCAACCGCCACGAAGTAAACTCCAGGCGGGACGAAATATAAATATATATATATATATATATATATATATATATATATATATATATATATATATATGGTCTAACATTATCGAGTTATGCCTCGATTGAGCCTAGATTTACATCTAGAGGCAAATAAACGCTCTGGATGTAAATCTAGGCTCAATCGAGGCATAACTCGATAATGTTAGACCATATATATATATTTATATATATATATATATATATATATATATATATATATATAATATTTATAAACAGAAATAAAAGCCACGGACCGAAGTTCGGGCAAACACATACAGCACGACTCTCAACGTAAAGAACGATGTGTACAAAGATGAAGAGAAAGACTTTAAAGTGTGTAAGAAGGCTTACAGTGGACTGCCAAAGAAGACTTCAATAACTTGAAAGGGATGAACACTCGGCTCCCGCCGGTAAAAATATAGCAATATATAAGCTCACAAGTGTTTAAAATGAGAAAGCACTCGGTTTATAATGTGTATAGAGAAAATTGTACAGGGCTTCCTCACCTTTTCTCTATGTAAAATGGCTGCCCCAAGCCCTCTATTTATAGATGGGGGGAGTCACAGGTGTACCTGCGGCAGCCGCCGATGCACCTACGGCTGCCCTGGGTGCCCCGGGTTCCGCAGGTCCCGTCGTCTCAAAGTACGTGTACGCTTGCAACGTGATGTCCGTTCGAACTTTTAGAACTTCAATCCGGGCATCCAATCGAGGTGTATAAGACCTTTTTTGACGTGTTGTTGTTGAGAGCTACACAATGACATGGGATTAGAGGTTGTGCGAAGTCAGGAAGATGGGATCATGCCCTTGGTCTTCAAGCTTCAAATTCTATCCGGTGTGCTGTCTTGTATAGTAGTCACTCGGGATTGGCGCTCCTTGGTTCTTGTAGGACATTGCTGTGTAGAATGTACGTATGTTGTTGTTGAGACGACGCGATGTGGCATTGGGATGGCAAAATAATAGTTATGGACTTCACCGGGGTTATCTTCGGTTTGAGCGGGGTTAGCGGTCGTTGCTCTGGGTTATCGCTGAGATTGGACTGTTGCAGGTGTTGACCGTCCTCAGGGTTATTTCTAAGATGTGCCTGACTTCTCGGGGTTATCTTCAGGCTTGTGGAATGAGTGCCTTGAAGCTTTTTTCGAGTGTTCTTAAGCTGTTTGCATGGATTTGAAACAAGCATTTTCGGAGTTATCTCCGGAACTGCAACTGCATGCCTCGGGGTTATCTCCGAGGTTGACGATGTCTTTCCCGGTGTTGTTTCCATGACTGAGACTGAGTATCTCGGGGTTATCTCCGAGATGACACGGTCTTCTCTAGTGTGATTTCCGGTATCTGAACTGCACTCATCGGGGTTATCTCCGAGGTTGAAACTGAAAACTCCCATTATTATTTCCGAGGTTGAGTTTGAAACTTTTGGTGGTATCCGGGTCTGAGCTGAATGTCTCGGGGTTATCTCCGAGATGGTAATACTGAGTATCCCAGGGTTATCTCTGGGATTGAACTGAGTTGTCTTCCAGTGTTATCTCTGAAATACGATTCTGCCCTCCTACAATGTTAGTAAAACGTATGCAGAAAAATTTCGAGTGTCTATATATATATATATATATATATATATATATATATATATATATATATATATATTAAACATGTGGGGGGGGGGGGAATTTATGGAGTCACGGGGAGGAGTACTTGTATTATTATTATATAATTATTATTATTATTATTATTATTATTATTATTATTATATAGAGTCCGTATCTTAAGCTCACCCCTTATCCAACTCACCCGAACTCACCCCCCTTTAGCGACGGACCCGGCGACGGTTATATGACCGAACCGTCGTCGGGTTCGTCGCTAAAAGGGGTTGAGCTCGGGTGAGTTGGATAAGGGGTGAGTTTAAGATCCAGACCATATATATATATATATATATATATATATATATATATATATATATATATATATATATATTAATAAGTTTTGTTTTTATGAAAAATAGAATATATTATATTTTATTATGCATAGTGTCTGCATAGTATTTGCATAGTAAAATCAAAAAATTCGTTAGAAAACCCGTGATTCCTACTATGCAGTCCGTGATTTTTCCTTTACTGTGCATCTAAATAGTATCATGTCATTCTCCTATAAATAGGATGTTCAGTTTAGAAATAAAAATCACACCAGAATAAGAGAATTCTTCTTCTTGTTAAGTATTGTTTTTATACTCCTTGAAATTAGTAGAATATCCTTAAAATTTGCGTTTCATCTAGTATCGTTTCACAAGGATATTTTTCTTAAAATTCTTGTTCATTTTTAAGCTTTTCAAGCATTAGTACTAGTCATGGGTACTATTCATTTATACGGCACTATTTATATATACGACTATTCATACGTACGGTACTATTCATACATACAGGTACTATTCATGAAGTACTATTCACTTGGGATACTATTCATGACAGAAATTGATTTCGTTTTTGTCCAAATTATTTTTAATACAATATTTTTCTTGAATTTTACTCCACAAAGCAGTTATCATATTGATAATTTGGACACTTTTAAACTCTAGATAAATTTAAAGTCTTTAATATTTATCCTTGATTTCATTTGATTAAGGTTTATAACATTGTCATCATCCTCATGCTTATATTATGATAAAAGTCATCTTTGGTCCGTAGTGCATAGATAGACTGTTGATTGGTATGATTATGACTAGGGATTATTCTGTATAATCATGACATGTAATGTTACAAATGATGTGGTAAAAGTCCTCATTGGCCCGTAGTGCATTGATGGACAGTTGTTGGTATGATCATGACCATGCGTTCTCTTTGGCCAAGGGTGCAAAGATGAATTATTGTTTGGCATGATCATGACCACTTGTGATAACATGAATATCTTTGGCCCGTAGTGCATGGATAATTCATGGATGTGATACTAATGAATATCATTGGCCCGTAGTGCATGGATAATTCAGTGATGTGGATTATTTATTAAGCTGAGTCTCAACGATAAAATTGATGATAAACTTTTTCAATCATAGAAGATAGTAGATATCATGCTCTACTTGACTCTTCTAATGGATTACCTGTTCCGCTGCAGTTAAACTTGTTTATTATATTCTATCAGTTTAACACTGTTGAAGGCTAACGATAAATTATTCTGCATTATCTTAGTCATAATATTTCATACTGGGCTAGTTGAGCTCATCCTTTTGCTTTCATTGTTCGCTTCAGGAAATGAGAACGTAGCCGGGACTAGTCAGAGAATGGAGTGACGATCAGAGATGGTGGCTGTAGTAGTCCTCACTATTTTATAAAATAGTGTGATAATAATTGTAATGAGGACTTTATTTGACTTCGGATACTGTCTACGAGACAATATCTGTGTTAAAACTCTCAGCTATGTTTTTATCGTATTGTATAAAAGAAGTTATATTTAAATTCTATACCATGTATTTGGCGACTCAGAATGGGTTATGTATACCTATTATGGGGGCGTCACAGTTGTTATCAAAGCTTAGGGATATGATCCCTGGCTGAGATTTGAGGCTAGAACTAGGAGAGGAGAGACGGGTAAATCCTTCGCTAGTATGACCTACCTAAACTTATTTGTTATTTAATTGGTCGGTCAGAATATAGGGATAATATGTGGCATGTCAATTAACCCTTGTTTTGTAACAGTAAAATGGCATCTGAAAATGTTGAGATAAGCAATGGAGCACATGAGACCGTTGAGTCACCGCTGATCAATAACCAGGATAATGTGCATCAGGAAGACAATAATCCTCATATAAATAACAACACCGACCAAATGACGAACGATGGTATGTTTAGGAACTTTCTAGAATTCATGCAAAACCAAACGAGAGAGACTCATGTTCAAAATGCAGGCGGAAACACTTGCAACTCATGGTTGGTCACCGCTAAGCAGTTCAAGAAGCTGGGACCACCAGAGTTTTTGGGAAAACCAGAACCACTTAAGGCAGAGACGTGGATTAAGCTGATCACCAAGATATTTGATGTCTTGGAATGCTCAGAGGAGCAAAAGGTTCCCTTTGCCACCTTCATGTTGTGAGGAGAGGCAGATTACTGGTGGAAATCTGTAAAATGTACGCAACCTTCCGTACTAAAGATGTCTTGGGAGAAGTTCCAAGAATTATTCAACAACGAGTACTTTCCCGAAAGTATTCGTCACATGAAGAAGGTGGAATTCATCAATCTGGAACAGAACAATATGATTGTATTACAATACAAGGCAAAGTTTACGGAGTTATCCCGGTTTGCATCCCATTTGGTAAATAATGAGGTGCGAATGACGCGAATGGAGAGTCTGGTATAGAGAGTGTATGCTAAACCAGTTCCCCCTAGGCTGAGTAAATCCGGGAACCTGTATCAAAATTGCAAATCAAAATTCAAAGGCCTTGCCCCAAAAGTGTGAAAAGAAAGACGAAAATGGCTATTACATCATTCGCATGCTGATAAATCGAGGAGTGACGACTCAAATCATCCTGGAGATCTGGAATCATCACACTAATAGTTGGAAGCTCCTGGCGGGGAATGGAAAAGAAGGGAGCAGGATCCGCAATAGGAACGTCCTCCTCCTCGTCCACGACATCCGATCTCTCAACCTGGATAGGGCGAATCACTAACTCAGTCAAATGGCGAGGTTGCCGGGTTGGGCGAGCCTGAGGAACATTTGAAGCTCTCCTCCTTACACACCTGAAGAGGCCCTACGAGAACTACTTGGCTGGTCTGGATCCATAATCTGGACAAAAGTCTCGAAATTAGCTCAGAAAGAGTGGGGTAAAATTCTAAACTTGAAGCTCATTAAATTCAAATCATAGCTTCATGCATAATCTAAGTCCTAATACATACATTGTGTTAATATACATCTATAGTAGAGTTAAAATTGCATGTTCATTAAATGCCGAGACTCGTAAAAAAAATTTTGCCAGAGTCTCCTTTGTAAAAGGGATTGTCCACATACACATAGGCATGACTAGCTGGCCATTCGGTAGCACACCAACCCAAAGTCATGAGCATCTAATATGCATAAAAAACATCAGAATTAAATCCATCATGGCAGCCAAATTGCTAGGTGTGCTTTACTTGAAAACCTTTGCTCATTTGTCCTTAAATAGAATGAATAAAATAGTAAAAAATGGTGCCGAATGACTGTCTCAAAAGTTAAATTTTTTCACATCAATACGTTCAACATGGTAAAATATTAACATTTACTAGGCTGAATAATTTTAATCAAGTCATATGAGCATGCATGTTCACTACTTTGTGTTTAGAAGCATTCTATATGATATTTGCCATTCTAACGGTCAAAACTTGAAAAGAAAACATGTAAACCTTACCGAAGTAGTGCAGAATGTTTATACGGTGATGGATTTTGCAAAAAGCGGGCCGAACTCAATAGATCTGAAGAAGAAATCTAGGATTTTCTGTGTGGCTTCAACTTGAAAATGACTTGTGAAAGAGAAGGAATGGAGTACATATACCCATGTGTGGCTGTAGAATCCCCAGATCCTGGTCCTAATCACCAAGGATCTGGTATACTATTTCTACAACTATTGCGGAAGATATAAACATAAATTGTTTATACATTAAACCTTTTCACATCATTCCCAAGGTCTACAACCTTAACTTAATACATACATTCAATATCTTAAAAGATTTACAATGCTATTTTCGTCAGAAAATTTAATAGATCTAACTGCAATGTAATTTAATCTTGCACTTTGAATTTGCTTCTGTCCTTACTCGAGCTTTCATCTTAATCTGAAAATTTTTATCATGATATAGCAAGGGTGAGTATCAAATTTGCCCAGCAAGTTAAATTCAATAAAGATATATCATGATTGAAAGAATTGAATAATAAGCTAGCTAACTTTCAGCAATATAAACATTGTGAAAGAGCATGAACAAATTTTCTTAGCTGAACGACCAAGTCAATAAAAATGAATGGTCATGCATAAACATGAACAGGTTAACTTAACCAAATGGTAATGAAGGTGATCAGCCTTTCATACCTGATGAACGTTTACAATATGCACAACGTGCGAATCAATAATCAATATAGACGTGAATAATCAACAACAATTATTCATTAACATGCTTTGAATATACAACTCAAGTTTGAGTTAGGAAAAACTTGCCTGATTCGTTGACTACTGCTACGCAGTTTAAGTTAACTTCTTTTGGTAAGACCTATCATTAATAATAAGATTGGTCTTTCAATCAGCATATTCTATTTTGTATTATAATACAATTACTTTGTCAATAGATTATCTAACACTTAATCAAATATTAGATAACATCCTAACACATCAGTATTATTATCATTCTTGGATAATTTTTCAATCACTGAATCATATTCATTATGATTAAACACTTAATCTTATACATTATAAGTTCTTCTTTATACTCTAATAAGTCAAATACTAATCCAACAACTTAGATTCTAAATTTAACAACCAAATTGCCAATCCAGCAGACTGGATACAGAATTCAGCAACCTTAATTCAACAAATTTCCAATCCAGCAAGTCAAACTGCAATCCAGCAAACTGGATTACAAATCCAGCAACTAGATTGCAATCCAGCAAGCTGGATTCATCATATTTTCAATTCAATAAACTTCTTTTCAATCCAGCAAGCTGGATTCATCAGATTTTCTAATCCAGCAAGCTGGATTCCATATCCGTTCACGAAAATACCAAATCAACTTATTATTTTTCTATCCTTTGTACAAACATGTATACACATATTTCATACACAAAAAGTATTTTTCCAAAATTTTCCAACTTCCTTTGGTATTTTTTAAAAATTATTTTTAGTTAATTCCTTAAGAAATTAGCTACCTCGTGCTTAACTCCAGAAATTCCCATCTCTTGACACAATCTTATACGTCTTAACATGACACTCCAGTTTAAATTTCGTGGCCATCGGAGTTATAGAACTCCGGTTATAGCCATTTTCGTCGGAAAATCACAAAAATTGAAATGGTCATAACTTGCTCATTTTAACTTGGAATGAGGTCATTTTAGGACAGTAGGTACTTTATACCATATATTTTCATGTCCCAAAAGGCCAAAATTTTTCTCACAAATTAAGTGGCCAAAACTACCATTTTAAAATTTTGGGCAGAAGCAAAATGGCCTTTTTGCAGTTTTTCGTGCTTTGTTAAACATTTCCATACGGAAATCTACAACTCCTTTTTCAGTGATTCCACTTGGAGATGTTAGATAACTTATCATAGTATACTCCCAAATTTTTCTAGAATTTTTACATGCCCAAAAAATGACTAAACTGCCCCTACTCTTTTACTGTCCAAAACAGTCTATTTTTCCTTTTTAGACACAAAACTGTTTTTGCTAAAACAGTCACTAAAACTTTTTTACTCAACATTTTTGAGTGCTATCACTTGGGTTTAGTATTTAACTTACATATCTAGCACATCCCTTTGACGGATCGCAAAAAGAAGTTGTAGATCAAAAACGGTAGAAATCCAAAGTACATAGAAATTTTTAGGACTTAGAAACTAGAAAATCACTTTTTCTTTACTTTAGATTTCCAACAAAAACAACACCCAATATGGGTAAATCTAAACATGAAACACTCATAAACACATAGATCTAAGGTTTTTGAATTTAGAAACATAGATTCAAATTTTGATTTACAATAATCAAAAATTATATAAACAAAAGGGGTTTATACCTTTTTGTTCACATGCTCTCCTTCTTCTTCTTCCTAGATTTGCTAATGGAGCTTTGATAACTTATCAAAAACAGTCTCTCTTTTCCCCCTAGGGGCTGCCGAATTTGCTTCTCTCTCTCTCCCTCTTGGTTTTGTTTTTGGTAAGGAAAAGAGATGGAAGAGAAAATAAGAAGAATAATAGATGAAAGAGAAAATAAGATAGACTTTTATTAGATATAGATGAATATCAATTATCTATGCCCATCCTCCTTTTACTCCCATAAGTCACCCGGCCATGTGGCCTCATTTTGATCCCACTAATTCTCTCTCCTTCATACTTACCAAGAGGTTGCTTACAAGAATGAACAAAGTGTTGGCCAAATAACCAAGTGACACATGGGATGAGTTGGCCACCACTAAATTAATTAATCATTACATGCATTCCCTCTTTCCCTTCTCTTCTTATCCGGCCAAGTGGCCTTATCTTGTCCAAGTTTTGCTTGATTTTTATTGCTCCACTTAGTATAACAAATGTCTAAAATGCCCTCCACAATTGTGCCAACACTTGGGCCACCATTTATAATCTTTTGGGCTTCTATATTAATTACTTGGGCCATGTAAAATTATAATAGTTCAATCCTTTTTATCTTAACCCACCCTAAATATTTAATTAGGGTATCCATTCCAAATATTTAGAATTTAAGTCACCACTCTTGTATATTAAATTATATAACTCAACTAAACTTGTTTTAATTAAGTTATAAAATTAATAACTTGAGATAATAAAAATATATCTCTTAACTTAATATTATTTTTAATATTATTGCTCTCCCACAAGTGGGCCTAGTTTGGGCCCTTAATTAATCTCATCGAGCTAACAAATTTAATTGTTTTACTTACTAACAAAACTAACTTGGGCTTTCAATCCCTAAATAAATTGGGTCAATATAATACTTGTCACATATATAATATATTGGGCTAGATTAAATAATTTGATCGCCCTTAGTCACTCTATCTACAAGTCTCATGCTTAATTAATTAATTGGGCTTGTTTAAATAATATAACTTCCTTAGTCCATTAAATTTAATTCTTTTGGACTCTAAATAAATTATTGGTCTATGATATTATTATAGTCCATTACTTTTAATACTATTTTGACCTAATTATTTAATTAGGGTTTTTATTTCTCACTCTAGAAAATAAATTCTTTACTCATGCATTTTTAATTTCATAACCCTTGAGTTATTTAATTCTTCATCCTAATATATAATTAGGATCACACTAGTTTCTTTTATTTGTCATCACATAATATTCGTATTCACTTACTCGCATAATCATTAAATAAATTATGTCATGGTCCACAATTCTCTTAGATTAGGTCACTAGTATATATTTAATTACAAGGACCACTAAATAACAATAACCATTTAGGTTATTTAATTCTCATACATAATTTAAATAACTTATTTAAGTTATACAATTCATATTGTATACTTAAATTTAATTTCCTCCTCCTATCCATAAATTGTTTTCAAACAATCTATTTATATATTAAATATATAATTTAATATATTCAATCATTTATTCAAATATGAATTTAATTTACTAACTACTTTGATACCAATATTCATATTTGCATATTAGATTTCATCTCATATTTTTACTTTACATCATTTGGTATAATATTAAATATTATATCATTATCCATATAACATCTTTCACTTCTCACACTAATTTTGACTTTTCTCCATAAAAAGTCAATTGTTGACTTTGACCAAAAGTCAACCTTTACACAATTTGTGCTTACTATCTATTCTGACTAAACTTGACGTCCCGGACGCAACCGAGCAGTCCATGCTTCAAAATTCTATCTCTAACTCAAAATTTGAGTTTTAAATTACTCATTTCTTATTGCTAATCGTATTAACTAACGACTTTAAACTTATTTATCTTCTTATTTGCCATTCAAGGCCAGCGTTCAAGCTATGTTAATTACTAACCTAGTTTTATCTTGATCCTTATATCAATAACTTAATTCATCATTCCTCTTGCTAAAATATATATAGCACCTTACTAAGTATATATATTTCTATACATATACTCATCTTCGTTTAACCTTATAACATCTCTTCATGTGAAATCTTATCTCCTTACTAAAATTTTCATATGTACTTATATAACATTTCTTAGACCATTCAGTTCATATTGAATTTACAGGTATCGTAATACCTTATTCTCGATATTTCTTCAAGTACATATTAGTTCATTTCTAGGGTTTTTGAAATTTTGTAACCCATATTTCTTTATTCTCATTCAATTAAGAAACCATATAGGTTCTTCTTAAAAATTTTGAAATCCTTAAAATTCCTTCACAGAAATGTCAATTCCATACACTTATTTTCTGTCTAGGTTCATCTTATAACCTTTAATCCATCATTTTAGGATTTTAATAATTATCTAAATTCTCGGGTTGTCACATTCACCCCTTCTTCTAAGAATTTCGTCCCTGAAATTAAAGCATACTAATCTCTGCTTATTCTCTTGATCAAAACTAGGTTTTTAACTTAACCTTTACAATTTTCTCCTTTGAGGATTTCTCATCTATTATCACATTTCACCATAACTACTCACTAGGAGTTTATATCTTCTAAACATTCAGCAAAACTAGGTTGTCATAATAACCTTTACTCAATCATCTTAGATTCTACTCGTACGCAATGAGTTCACAATATTTCATATCCATCATCACCTTCTATCACAACATTACTCTATAGAGTTTAAAAAAAAAACTTTTCATATATGTCTGAGGGATCATAAAAACCATGAACTTTAAGGTTTAGGGGTATTTCTACCTGCTACCTCTTTCAATTACGAAAGAAAGGTACTCTACCTCTGAAATATTTTATATTTGGTATGTTTACAATCACAAAGAAGGTAAACTACCAATGCGGGTACTTTAGAGGATCAGTCTGTTGTACCTTAGTAATCGGAACGACTATATGCGTTCTTAGATTGGAATATTTTATCCAATTAGTATATTCCCATTTTTAGGGTTATTCACCTCAGACTCATCATAAGATTCCGGCCCAAAACAATTTGGTTTGGCATAAGCTTTCAAAGAATACTTTGAATTTCATAAACATTTGTCTAGCTGAATCAAATAGCTTAGACGCATATCAATCATTCGAATTTCAATCGAAACATTTTTGGCCAAATTTAATTGGCAATAATTTACCTTTAAAATTTTTAAAATCATTTTATGACGTCATGATACCGCACTGTATTTACAGTCCATTTGAGGATTCCGTCATTTTGTGACTTTGTCATACTACGTCATACTATAGTGGGCTGACGATCTTTAGATCACATCCGACACTAAGTAATTCTGCATTGATAACTCCATCATTTTTATCATCTTTGCACCAGGTTTCATGATACATTGATGATATAAAAAAATACATTTTGACATCTCAAATTAATATTTTTTTTTAGCCATTAGCATAGACTATTCTTTAAACCGTTCAAAAATCTTTGAAAATCATCTTTGGTATCATCACGCCACAACAGGTAACGATGTGTTAGTAGTACGAAGCCCACTTCTACACAGTTGTAACCCTATGTTGAGGATAACAAAATTCATTTTATTTCGAAAGGCACATCAATGCGAATTTAGCTTGATGTCAAAAACTTTGAAGTCTAGCATAGCTAGAAGATTTGGAATACCTATGCTTCCACCATCAACTTTAATTTCTCTAATGATCCATTACTTAATAAATCTATCTATTCTATCATCTTCAATGCTGCAATCTCAACATAACTATACCAGTTCGTCAAACTTACCACACATTATGAGTTCAGAAACTTTCCACAATCATATGAGTTTAAGAACGTGTCCTAGTCAGACCTTTGGCGTCCATTCACTGAGGGGTTCATAAACATTTCATATAATTATGAGTCACGAACGTACCATAAGTATGAGTTTTAAGAACTCGTACTTAACATTATATTCTCTACCTATTCATTATACACATGAGAAAAGAATCACCTTATCCACATGCATATAGCAAATAGTGCGACATTAGGTTCCAATGATTATCAATGTAAGAAACTAAGTGGTTGTCAAACCAAACTCAGCCACTAATCAATATAGGAAGCTAAGCGAACAATTCCCCGCCCATACAAAGAATCGGTCAACCTAACCACTATATCGACCAGGAAGCTAAGTGATTCTAAAACCAAGTACAAATTCCCTGCCCATACAAGGAATCATACAACTCAGCTGCTGACATGAGTCCTCAATTGAAATTCCACACCATTCTAACTTTCTCTTTTCTTAATACGAATTTTCTTTAATCCGTATCTTAACATTTTCCACTCTTTTCTAATTTTACATCGTACCATTTCATAGTACATTCTCTTTATAGCGTCAAGCTATATCATTCCAATCACTTAACATATCTTATGTTATTTAACGATTTAATCTGATCACGTCGTGATCTTATTTAGTAATCATTTCTCCTTATACTTACGATCGTTTTATTTTACGATCTTCTTATTCTTCTCTTTAATCATATTATATTATGATTTTATTAACACTTTTCATCTTATAGACATAGTCTATTTATTATTACTTTTCATCTCTATTACTGGAGTCAGGTAACTCCGGATTCTTATCCTTATAGCTCTTCAAGATTCTTCTTTGAATCTTATTTATCTTTCTCTGTACTAAATGATGAATTTCTTAAATTCATCTCTTATCCCTTAAACTCGATCTGAGTTTATTGCTTATCATCCTCTCCGCGGTTATATCCTAAGGTACACCTACCTAAGGTTTATAACCTACAGCTTTGATACCAACTGTAGCATCCCCAGATCCCGGTCCTAATCACCAAGGATCTGGTATACTATTTCTACAACTATTGCGGAAGA
The DNA here is from genome assembly GCA_016801055.1 of Panax notoginseng. Lineage (NCBI taxonomy): Eukaryota > Viridiplantae > Streptophyta > Magnoliopsida > Apiales > Araliaceae > Panax > Panax notoginseng. Next base: position 78,604,842 of record CM029020.1, read on the forward strand.
TACAAACATAAATTGTTTATACATTAAACCTTTTCACATCATTCCCAAGGTCTACAACTTTAACTTAATACATACATTCAATATCTTAAAAGATTTACAATGCTATTTTCATCAGAAAATTTAATAGATCTAACTGCAATGTAATTTAATCTTGCACTTTGAATTTGCTTCTGTCCTTACTCGAGCTTTCATCTTAATCTGAAAATTTTTATCATGATATAGCAAGGGTGAGCATCAAATATGCCCAGCAAGTTTAAATTCAATAAAGATATATCATGATTGAAAGAATTGAACAATAAGCTAGCTAACTTTCAGCAATATAAACATTGTGAAAGAGCATGAACAAATTTTCTTAGCTGAACGACCAAGTCAATAAAAATTACTGGTCATGCATAAATATGAACAGATTAACTTAACCAAATAGTAATGAAGGTGATCAGCCTTTCATACCTGATGAACGTTTATAATATGCACAACGTGCGAATCAATAATCAATATAGACGTGAATAATCAACAACAATTATTCATTAACATGCTTTGAACATACAACTCAAGTTTGAGTTAGGAAAAACTTGCCTGATTCGTTGACTACTGCTACGCAGTTTAAGTTAACTTCTTTTGGTAAGACCTATCATTAATAATAAGATTGGTCTTTCAATCAGCATATTCTATTTTGTATCATAATACAATTACTTTGTCAATAGATTATTTAACACTTAATCAAATATTAGATAACATCCTAACACATCGGTATTATAATCATTCTTGGATAATTCTTCAATCACTGAATCATATTTATTATGACTAAACACTTAATCTTATACATTATAAGTTCTTCTTTATATTCTAATAAGTCAAATACTAATCCAACAACCTGAATTCTAAATTTAACAACCAAATTGCCAATCCAGCAGACTGGATACAGAATTCAGCAACCTTAATTCAACAAATTTCCAATCCAGCAAGTCAAACTGCAATCCAGCAAACTGGATTACAAATCCAGCAACTAGATTGCAATTCAGCAAGCTGGATTCATCATATTTTCAATTCAATAAACTTCTTTTCAATCCAGCAAGCTGGATTCATCAGATTTTCTAATCCAGCAAGCTGGATTCCATATCCGTTCACAAAAATACCAAATCAACTTATTATTTTTCTATCCTTTGTACAAACATGTATACACATATTTTATACACAAAAAGTATTTTTTCAAAATTTTCCAACTTCCTTTGGTATTTTTTAAAAATCATTTTTAGTTAATTCCTTAAGAAATTAGCTACGTCGTGCTTAACTCCAAAAATTCCCACCTCTTGACACAATCTTATACGTCTTAACGTGACACTCCAGTTTAAATTTCGTGGCCATCGGAGTTATAGAACTCCGGTTATAGCCATTTTCGTCAGAAAATCACAAAAATTGAAATGGTCATAACTTGCTCATTTTAACTCGAAATGAGCTCATTTTTGGACAGTAGGTACTTTATACCATATATTTTCATGTCCCAAAAGGCCAGAATTTTTCTCACAAATTAAGTGGTCGAAACTGCCATTTTAAAATTTTGGGCAGAAGTAAAATGGCCTTTTTACAGTTTTTCGTGCTTTGTTAAACAGTTCCATACGGAAATCTACATCTCCTTTTTCAGTGATTCCACTTGGAGATGTTAGATAACTTATCATAGTATACTCCCAAATTTTTCTAGAATTTTTACATGCCCAAAAAATGACTAAACTGCCCCTACTCTTTTACTGTCCAAAACAGTCTATTTTTCCTTTTTAGACACAAAACTGTGTTTGCTAAAATAGTCACTAAAACTTGTGTACTCAACATTTTTGAGTGCTACCACTTGGGTTTAGTAGTTAACTTACATATCTAGCACATCCCTTTGACGGATCGCAAAAAGAAGGTGTAGATCAAAAACGGTGGAAATCCAAAGTACATAGAAATTTTTAGGACTTAGAAACTAGAAAATCACTTTTTCTTTACTTTAGATTTCCAACTAAAACAACACCCAATATGGGTAAATCTAAACATGAAACACTCATAAACACATAGATCTAAGGTTTTTGAATTTAGAAACATAGATTCAAAGTTTGATTTACAATAATCAAAAATTATATAAACAAAAGGGGTTTATACCTTTTTGTTCACATGCTCTCCTTCTTCTTCTTCCTAGATTTGCTAATGGAGCTTTGATAACTTATCAAAAACAGTCTCTCTTTTCCCCCTAGGGGCTGCCGAATTTGCTTCTCTCTCTCTCCCTCTTGGTTTTGTTTTTGGTAAGGAAAAGAGATGGAAGAGAAAATAAGAAGAATAATAGATGAAAGAGAAAATAAGATAGACTTTTATTAGATATAGATGAATATCAATTATCTATGCCCATCCTCCTTTTACTCCCATAAGTCACCCGGCCATGTGGCCTCATTTTGATCCCACTAATTCTCTCTCCTTCATACTTACCAAGAGGTTACTTACAAGAATGAACAAAGTGTTGGCCAAATAACCAAGTGACACATGGGATGAGTTGGCCACCACTAAATTAATTAATCATTACATGCATTCCCTCTTTCCCTTCTCTTCTTATCCGGCCAAGTGGCCTTATCTTGTCCAAGTTTTGCTTGATTTTTATTGCTCCACTTAGTATAACAAATGTCTAAAATGCCCTCCACAATTGTGCCAACACTTGGGCCACCATTTATAATCTTTTGGGCTTCTATATTAATTACTTGGGCCATGTAAAATTAACATAGTCCAATCCTTTTTATCTTAACCCACCCTAAATTTTTAATTAGGGTATCCATTCCAAACATTTAGAATTTAAGTCACCACTCTTGTATATTAAATTCTATAACCCAACTAAACTTGTTTTAATTAAGTTATAAAATTAATAACTTGAGATAATAAAAATATATCTCTTAACTTAATATTATTTTTAATATTATTGCTCTCCCACAAGTGGGCCTAGTTTGGGCCCTTAATTAATCCCATTGATCTAACAAATTTAATTGTTTTACTTACTAACAAAACTAACTTGGGCTTTCAATCCCTAAATAAATTGGGTCAATATAATACTTGTCACATACATAATATATTGGGCTAGATTAAATAATTTAATCGCCCTTAGTCACTCTATCTACAAGTCTCATGCTTAATTAATTAATTGGGCTTGTTTAAATAATATAACTTCCTTAGTCCATTAAATTTAATTCTTTTGGACTCTAAATAAATTATTGGGCTATGATATTATTATAGTCCATTACTTTTAATACTATTTTACCCTAATTATTTAATTAGGATTTTTATTTCTCACTCTAGAAAATAAATTCTTTACTCATGCATTTTTAATTTCATAACCCTTAAGTTATTTAATTCTTGAACCTAATATATAATTAGGATCACACTAGTTTCTTTTATTTGTCATCACATAATATTCGTATTCACTTACTCACATAATCATTAAATAAATTATGTCATGGTCCACAATTCTCTTAGATTAGGTCACTAGTATATATTTAATTACAAGGACCACTAAATAACAATAACCATTTAGGTTATTTAATTCTCATACATAATTTAAATAACTTATTTAAGTTATACAATTCATATTGTATACTTAAATTTAATTTACCCCTCTCCATAAATTGTTTTCAAACAATCTATTTATATAATAAATATATAATTTAATATATTCAATCATTTATTCAAATATGAATTTAATTTACTAACTACTTTGATACCAATATTCATATTTGCATATTAGATTTCATCTCATATTTTTACTTTACATCATTTGGTATAATATTAAATATTATATCATTATCCATATAACATCTTTCACTTCTCACACTAATTTTGACTTTTCTCCATAAAAAGTCAATTGTTGACTTTGACCAAAAGTCAACCTTTACACAATTTGTGCTTACTGTCTATTCTGACTAAACTTGACGTCCCAGATGCAACCGAGCAGTCCATGCTTCAAAATTCTATCTCTAACTCAAATTTTGAGTTTTAAATTACTCATTTCTTATTGCTAATCGTATTAACTAACGACTTTAAACTTATTTATCTTCTTATTTGCCATTCAAGGCCAGCGTTCAAGCTATGTTAATTACTAACCTAGTTTTATCTTGATCCTTATATCAATAACTTAATTCATCATTCCTCTTGCTAAAATATATATAGCACCTTACTAAGTATATATATTTCTATACATATACTCATCTTCGTTTAACCTTATAACATCTCTTCATGTGAAATCTTATATCCTTAATAAAATTTCCATATGTACTTATATAACATTTCTTAGACCATTCAGTTCATATTGAATTTACAGGTATCGTAATACCTTATTCTCGATATTTCTTCAAGTACATATTAGTTCATTTCTAGGGTTTTTGAAATTTTGTAACCCATATTTCTTTATTCTCATTCAATTAAGAAACCATATAGGTTCTTCTTAAAAATTTTGAAATCCTTAAAATTCATTCACAGAAATGTCAATTCCATACACTTATTTTCTATCTAGGTTCATCTTATAACCTTTAATCCATCATTTTAGGATTTTAATAATTATCTAAATTCTCGGGTTGTCACAGTGGCTGTGGCCCAACCTGTGGCTACCTAGGGTGGTCCCCACCCCCTCTGGCTCAATCAAATTTGAGTTGCAACGGAGTTCCCGTGAGCTAAAAAGTCAAATCTAGGAAAAAGGTGCTACGTGATTGAGCGAAAAAATCCTAAAATCCTGAATTCAGAGACCAAACTTCAGGTCTACATGTAAGTCATTGGTATTTGCCTAGAGATGGGGTTCAGAGAGCCAATGATATAAGCTATTAAAAGTCGCCCTTGTCAAAACATTTGGAAGGTCTGGTGCCATGAACCATGGGTCTTGATTACAATCAAAACATCCAAACTAGTTCAGGGGTGTAATTCGTCAAAGAGATATCCCCAGCAGAGATATCAGAAATCCCTGAAACTGTAAACCCCTGGCGACAACTCTAGCGTAGCATCGGGAATGTTCTGGTGATGTAAGTCATTAAACACTACTTCAACGAAGGTCAGACATCCCTGACATTGTAAACCATTGGCGACAACTCCAGCATAGCATCGGGAATGTTCCGGTGATGTAAGCTATTGAAAACTACTTCAACGAAGGTCAGAGTATCTGATATTACAAATTTTTGGCGACAACTCCAACGTAGAATCAGGAAAAATTTGATGATGAAAGCCATGGAAAACCATCTTCATCGGGGAGGACCGATGATGGAATCTGTTATACAAATTATTAGCTGAGACACCGTGAAAGTTAGGTGATTTCCAGATCGCTGTAAACTACTGTTCAAGTAGGCACCGAGGAGAGTCAGTGATGGTCAACCTTCACAACATTTTCATTCGAGTAAGTATTGTAAAGATGATATAAAAGCAAGCAGTCAAGATCATATCTCCAACAGAGCTATCGGCATCAACCTGGTAGAAAATCAAGGCGATGGTGATAATGCTAGCGTAATGGCAAGAAACATCCAATGATTGTAACTAAGCTAAGCTATCATCAGGATAAACATCAAAAAATCCCTGAGAGTGACTCGTAAAATAGAATAACATATTCAGTGGAAAGCACATCTAAAAGCACAAGAACATTGGTCACAACCCCAATGTCAAAATCTGATGGTCTCAACCTTTGGAAAACCTCCACAGTAGGGATCTTGAAAACATCTATGCGACTTATCATCGAATTAGTCTCAAATAGCATTGATGGACATTTTAAATCGTTGGCAATAACCCTAGTGTAGCATCGGGAGATTCGGTGATGAAAGCTTTGTAAACTACCGTTCGAGTAGACATCAGAGCAGTTCAGTGGAGACCATCATTGACAACTCCATCCCCAACAGAAACGGTGGGACCGGGCAGTTATAAAATCTCGTTGGAAATAATTCCAACAACAAAAACATCCAGCATAACATCATACCATGTTGTATTGCATGACATCATTTAATCTTGTCATGTTTTAAGTGTCTAGTAATCTTTATCTTGTCCATGTCATTACATTGTATAAACATGATAAAGAGGGGCATCTGTAGACACTCAAAATTTTGCATTCCTGTTACTAACCATGCAGGATGGCAGAATCATCTTTCAAAGACAACCCTGGAAGTTAAATCATCTAGTCCAGTCCCGGACACAACCCCGGGAGATCAAACTCCAAGTCCCGGAGATAACCCCAGGAAATCAACTTCCAACCCCGAAGATAACCTCGGGACATCAAAGTCAAACCCCGGCGACAACCCCAGGAGGTCAAATTCAAACCCTGGAGGCATCCCCGGGAGATCAAAATTCAAGCCTCAGAAATAACCCCTAAAGTTCAAATCCAACCCCAGGAGATCAAATCCAAACCCCCGGACAAAACCCCGAGAGATCAAATTCCAAACCCCGGGGACAACCCTGAGAGATCAAATCCAAACCCCGGAGTTAACCCCAAGATATCAAAGTCAAACCCCGTCGATAACCCCGAGAGGTCGAATTCAAACCCCAGAGATAACCCGAGGACATCAAATTCAACCCCAAAGACAATCCAGGGAGATCAAGTTCAAAACTCGGAGTCAACCCCAAGAGGTCAAACAAAACTCAGAGATAACCATGAGGACTGTCAGAATCAACAACCGTTCAATCTCGCAGATAACCCTAAGAAAAGACAGCTGCAACTGCATCAAGCCTGGAATCAACCCAAGAGGGGAAAAGTAGTCATTTTACCAATTCAACATCAAATCATCTCAAACCACAGCGAGAGAAGTCCTGCAGAATAATAACATCAATCTTGTAGTGAAAATAGCATACGACAGCTCAACGAATAGACTGTGAAGACCTGGAGATATGGTCATGGACCCATCTTCCCGAATTCAAAAAATATCAAATTCCATTTCATTTTGTAACTCTCATCAAAGGCTTTCCGAAAAGGTATAGCATGCCTCCATCGGATGCCTTGAATGAAAGTTATGAAGGTTTGAGCGGATAACGAGTTGTCCGAGTGCACGTACTTCGATTCAACAAGACCCGCGAGGCCCAGGATAACCCGAGGAGCCGTAAGTAGACCCGCGGCAGCCTCGAGTTGACCCACGGCCATCTGGTCTATAAATATACCCCCCACCAGCTCATTCAAAAAAAAGAGAGAAAACTTTGTCAATTTCAACCCTTAACCTCTTCTAGAGTGCTCCAAACTTGGATATTTTTCTTTCTAAACACTTGTAAGCTCATATTCTACAACATATCAAAATTTTACTGGTGGAAGCTGAGTTTTCAAGCTCCAAAAACTGTCTGAAGTCTTCTTGGCAGCCCACTATAAGATTTTTTAGATTTTAAAGCTTTCTACTGCTTTGATATATATATATATATATATATATATATATATATATATATATATAGAGAGAGAGAGAGAGAGAGAGAGAGAGAGAGACTTAAATCGAACAGTTGAGCCTGGATCGACTACTCGTAGCTTTTATATTTTATATATATATATATATATATATATATATATATATATATATATATATATATATATATATTTACTACTTTTAAATATCTACTTTAACTGATTTTTCAATGTAAATCATTAATATTCCAGTCTGTGGACTAGATTTATCTAAATCTAGCCATCTCTAACTTTCAACCGGTTCAAAAGTTGCTAAACTAGAGCCGTGGAACTAGAATGGCTAAGATTTATTTAAATCTAGTTTTCTTTCTAATTTTGTAAATATTAATCAATCATGTGAGCCTAGGGGTAATGAAGATTCAGCTAACGGATCTAGATCTAGTTCCCACGATGGGCCCCTTTCAGCTGTACAACCAGCTTGTAAATTATTTATGGTGTCCGGACATCCTTGGATGGCTTTCATTCCCATAAAGAACCCGACACTGTTATGTATCTTATTTTCTCAAATATGTTTCGCATCTCAAAAATAAAATAAAATCAAGCCGAATACGGAATAAAATGAAAGTATCAAAGGCCTCAATTACTATTGAGCATAAGGGTTTAAAAACCTGTTTTCAAAACATCATTGCTATATCTTACTTAAAATTGAACTTTTATACAAATCAAACCATTTGTATATAGGTGCAAACGAGGCATATCACTACTTCCAGATAATTGCACATAGGCCCAATAAACACACACACACACATACACACACACATTCAGATAATTAGGGAATTAAATAGTTGCGGTAACCGTGTTTTCACGAAAGTCGGGTGGTGCCTAAAACCCTCCCCCCGATTAATCAAGCCCCCGAACTCTATGAATCTCGGTTTCCAAGGCCTGTTAAACAGAGTCCAACTATTTAGCCTTTGTGTTATCTTTTTCAAAATCAGTTGAGTTGGTACAACCATTTTAAATCTACCAATTGGGGACTCTGATTTTCAAATCGTCGACATTTTATGTTGGACTCTTTTCAAACTCGCCTGTTCAAATAAAACTCAACAAAATAGAGAATATAACGGGTAAGGACAGAAAAGAGTAAAAAAAATTCCAACGTCGACACATATCTCTCTGGTATCCAACAAAATATCATGCCCTCTACAAAGCCAAATGGCACCTGGAACGTCAAGAGGGTCATAAAGTGCCTCAATAACTAATCAACTGTCACCCGATCTGTGGGAGACAAATTGCCATACCAGGATCTCAAAGAAGAGGCTACCAATATTGGTGGGGTATGCTCAATCCGGCTAATGGTAGATGAAGACATCTGTAAGCCGTATCGTAAGACCATCCAGGGGTCAATGCTAAAGTCACCAATGTGAATGCATATCCATGACATAATGCATGCATCATTATAAATAATAATGATAAATGAAAATATGATGTAGGGAATAAAAAGCATGATACATACATTCCTAAATACATCATCATCTAATACATTATCTCTTATACAACTAAAAATAAAAAGTATAGGGAAATGGGGCACAACCGCTCAATATCTAACAGAGGCCTATCAAAACATATAATAAGAAATAGGGCACTGCAACCTAATATCTAACAGAGGCCTATTAAAAGAAATAACGAGATATCTATTAAAAGAAATCAATGATGTCCACATCGTCCAATCAATCCATCTGATGTAACTCCTCCTAAGACACTGAATCTCTCCCAGAAGGGATGTCAAGTCGATACAAATGGGGGTCTGCACCGGTAAAGCTATATGAATATGAGCCACCTGAAGGTCGGTCTCAGAGCTGGATGGATCAATAGAATATGTCTTTGATTGATCTCTGCCCAAATGTCGGATGAAAAAATATTCCCAGTCCAACCTCTGGGTCAAACTGTCAATCTGAGCTAAATGAATAATCTCTAAGATATAGGCAATCTAGTCTGTCATCATAACAGACCCAGAGACCATATCCACCATAAAATGTGTGGCACGGGTCTGAACTCCTATGGTGCGAGGGAACCACCAACGGTAGAAAGCCTCCTGAGTAAAAGGTCCCTCTGACAAAGTGAAGCCATTTAAACCCATTAGGGGAATCTCAGTGATTGACTAAGATAAAGGCCAATATTTCCTAGTAGGAGGAAAGAACGGAATGTGAATCTCCCCTGTTATGCTCCTACTTGTACGTTCTCCTAAATAGAGCTCCCAGCCTCCATCAGTTAGAAGGGGAATTCGACGGGTGGATAATACATACTCGACTCCAGTCAAAAAGCCACCCTTAAAGCCTACTGCCAAATTATCCTCGGAGTAGGAACCCATGTGATGACTTTGGTTGTCAACATCTCCAACTATAAACGAGAATGGGCAAACCCCTCGGCTACAACAACCTCTAAAAGAGTGGAGTAATGCCATCGTCATATTCGTGGATATGTCTCCAGACCTAATGTAATAACAAGACGAAAATAGGGAAGCCTCTTATAGGCCCAAAACTGAAAATGCAAAGATCAAATATCTTCAGTCATGAAAATTGACAGCCCGAGTTAGGCAAAATGAAAGATAAAGAGAAAAATACTCACCAGCAAAAATGGGTAAAAGTCTAGCCATGCCTCTATCACGGCCTTTGAACGTAGGCGCGTCCCTCTAAGGAAGTAGGCAAAGGTGTATGAGCCCTAGTCAAAGTCTCTGAAATGGTCCACCTCACGAGTGGCGTTAACTAAAGCGAAAGAAACCGTCGAGAAGTTATCCACTAGGAAATAACCCCTAATGATGATTAGGAATAATCCCCGAAGAATGCGATCTCTAATCCTCGAATCATCAGGCAAAGGCTCAATCAAAGCCCCACTCATGGCATCTACACTCAAGGACCTAGAACGAACAGTACGACCCTTGAGGGTCGTGGCCGGAACTCCCAATAGGGATCGAACAACAATCGGGGAAATGTTAATGAAATTTTGATAAGGCACACTTAGAGGGGGGTTGAATAAGTGTGGGAACAAACTATGACCATTATTTAAACTTTAAACCAAACTACTGAATTCAGCCTACTATATTAATGAATGTAGCTTGCTGAATTATATAGCCTAGTGGATTGAGTCTTTGATTTTATTTTTTAGTGAAAATAACTTGCTAAAATTATATCCTTGTTGAAATACTTGGTGTTAATGAATTCTCTTCAGATAATGCAAATATTCAAATTTTAATTATCAAAACAATAAACTAACTTTTGTGAGCAAATAAAGTAAAGAAATTAATAAAATGAACACCAAGATTTTTTATGTGGTTCAGCTATTACCCTCTATAATAATAGCCTAGTCCACGTCCAATACCAACTAGTATTGGAGACTCACTTTATTTCTTTAAATTGACTCTTTTTACAAAACAGATTCTATCAACACTTCGAATTACGAAAATTCACTTGAGCACTTTTGCTCCTTGTGCACTAATGCACCCCTTAAGCACCTATATTTCATTGAACCTGTTTGTAAACAATACTTAATCCACCTGGATTATATTCCTTTAGACAACACTTAGTCTAAAATAAGAAGATTACAAATATAGATGTCTAATGATCAAAGCAAATAAACAATGTATCAATGCAAGGCTCAACTAATGTATGCATTGATCAAAATGTAAAAAAGATATCACCAATTTAGAGCTCACAAAAATTTGCTAAAAATTAATCTGAGCTTAGTTGCACAGCAGCCGAGTAATTGCACTAAAATAATTATATAGCCTTTCAATATATAATAGTGCAGCATATAATTTGTGTGTTGTATATTAAACTGATATCTCAAAACAATTTATAGCCAAAAATATATCCCTTGCAAATATAGTTCCGTTATATAAAATCAAATTAAATTCATGTTAAGAACTAATCCGAAGTATTTAAAAATATTAATCTATGTAAATCTTTAATTAAAACATATATTTGTTTAACTTTCAAAATCATTCCATTGAGATAGAAATTGTTCCGTGTATATCTTTAGTTAGTAATTTGACTCCTGCAAAAAGTAATCCACTCGAGTAATCTCAACAACTGCCGCCTCACATCACATAGAAGATATAACAATTCTGTGATAAATGTTAAGAAAGATAACACTGCTTTTTTGAATAAATAAACTTAGGAGTGTTAGTTCTGTAAATAATGGCAAGTGTAACTCAAATCAACTTCCCAGGATATGTGAGTTCCGAGACATATTCAAGTAAACCACTCAATTGATTGTAATCATTATCCTCCCGTCACAAGCTAAACAATTACCAATAAATCTGATCTTTATCAATTCTCCTTACACATGTGGCATTAATTTAGGGTTTTCTCAAATATCTTAGCATATATATCTTCCATATTATTTTGCTAACCAACATTTTTTGCAAGTCACGGATCATTTAGTGTAAGACCCCGAATTTTATGAAATAAAAGTATTCAATTTTTCTTATAATTATTATTCAGTAAATAGTTAAATTGATAAAAGTTTAAAGTTATAGGTGAAATGTGCAAATTTTGCAAAATAAGCAAGTGGTTATAAAATACTTATTGTTGTCGGGGAATATTCGTTTGGTCGTAGAATATTCTTGCTGTTGGAGAATATTCGTACGACAGCGCAGCCATTAATGGGTCCCATAACAGAATAACTGTCAGATGAAGAAAACGATAAGTTTGAGTTTTTATAAATAACGGTGTAATGGTTACCGTTAACACTGTTGGATTACCTGGTGGTTAAAATATAGTAATACACGTGGTTGCACAGTAGCACACGGTATTGCACAGTATTTTTGAATTATTGATTATTACGTAAGAAGGCATTACTCAATAATTGTTACAGTAATTACTGTTCAATATTTTATTTTATTAATTTAATAATTGCTAAGTTAATATATTATATTATTGTTGTTTCAATAATTGTCACTGCACAGTATTTCCCATTATCAGATCAATAATTCATATTATTTGAATAATATTATTAGATAGCATTATTGACAATGTCTAGAAAGTTCTATCTAATGAGAGATTTGGTCACCTAATTACGCGCCAGTAAGGAGAAATCCTTATCGGAAAGTCCTTTTTTTTCTGGGAACGGCCTGGTTGTCATAATTGTGATTCTAGAATATTACTTGTGAAAAATTAATTATTAATTTATATGATAAAGGAATATTTATTTTATGTGGATATAAATGATGGTTTTATTTTTGTGGTTGTAAATGAAGGAATTAATGCTGGGGTGTTTTATCCGTATTTTGTCGGAATGGAGGTATTAAAAATCGTCCGTATATGAATTTCGGGCATTTTTCGTTTGGAATTTGGAAAAACTTTCTTCTACAAAGTTGTAGAGAATTAAATTTCCAACGGAAGGACATGAGATTCGAATTTTTTCTGATAAAAGGGCTATTTATTATGAATTATTGAAGTTTCAGAAATAAATAATTTTATTAAAATTATGGGTGGGCCCCACTTTTGGTTGGTGAAGAAATGTGCTAAAATTTTTGGTGGGTGGGAATAGTAGCAGGTAAAGCCATCAGGTTGCAGGTCAAGTCTGCTTTGGCGTTCTAACATTTTCCTATAAATAGGGTGCTTAGTTAGAATTGAAAATCATACTAGAAAAAAGTTTTCTCTCTTTCTCTCTCCATATTATCGAGCGTATTTTGTGTGTATTTAGATACTTTGTGTGTTGATATTCATCAGTGCAAGTTTTCTCCAGCTTTATATCCGATATTCCAGTCAGAAGTACTGCTCTTTTGAGGTATGGGATAATAAGGGATAGTAAGGGGTGATATTTTCTTCATAATGATGTTATTCTTTCAATATCATTATACTGAAATATTGATATGGATTTTATTGTGAAATTTTTACCTTTTTTCATATCAGGATTACTATTTACGTATGCGGTACTATTCACGTATGCGGCACTATTCACGTATACGGCACTATTCATGTATATGGCACTCTTTACGTATATGACATTATTTAAGTATACGGTACTATGTACTAATACGGAGTACTATTCACGAGTTACTATTTATGAGTTACTATTCATGAGTTACTATTTATGAGTTACTATTCACGAGTTACTATTCACGGGTACTATTCACAACAAAATTGGTTTCTTTTTTTTGGCCAAATTATCATTGATTTATAAATCTTACTCTTGAAATTAAATCCATGTTTTAATCATATTATTTTTATTATCATATATAATATTTTTATAACCCTGGTGTATAAATTTCTCTTTGACTTGAGTGTAAAGATGGGTAGATTATTGGTATGATCGTGACTATGGGTTCTCTTTGGCCAGTAGAGAAAAATTGAATTGTTGACTGGTATGATCATGATCATTGAATTTATAATTGAATATCTTTAGCTTAAGGGCAAAGGTGAATTGATCAACATGGTTATAATTATTGTTTATATAAATTATGAAATGATTATATATTTCTTTGAGATATTAATATCTTTGGCCTATAGTGCAAAGATGATCTGTTGGTGAATATCTTTGGCCTGTAGTGCAAAGATGATATGTTGTTGAATATCTTTGGCATGTAGTGCAAAGATGACCTGTTGTTGAATATCTTTGGCCAGTAGTGCAAAGATGAACTGTTGACGAATATCTTTGGCCATAGTGCAAAGATGAATTTATCAGCATGATTGTGAACAGAAACTGTGTTTTAGTATAACCATGATCTTTGATTTTTCAGGTAAAGACAGGTGATGAAAATTATCTTTGTCCTGGATGAGAAGAGGAATTTAGAACCATAATTATGATTATGAGTTATTCATATGATTATGGACCAGAACTGTTGATTGATGTTACAAGGATAAAACATTGTTGGTGGATTTTTAATATAGAGAAGATAATAGACTTTATGGTGTATTTGACTCTTCTAATGGATTGTTTATTCCGCTGCAACTATGGTTGAAAAGTTTTATCATCTATCATATGTTCTAAATCTCTGATTTATTAATGATGAAGGCTATTGATAATTTAATTATCTTTAGTCATGATATTCTTTATTGGGCTATTTGTGCTCACCCTTTTGCTTCACAATTCCTTTCAGGTAATAAGAGTGTAGCTGGGTCGAGCGGGGGTAACAGGGGAATAGAACGGTGGTCTCTAGTTGTGAAGGTTCTCCCTAAACAATATAAAAATAATTTTATTGAGAACTTTGGAATAGTGTGTTGTATTTTATACATCATTTAGTAGTTATATTTTGTGAATCATATAGGGTGAGGCGAACCCAACTTTGGAATGGTGTTTTGCCACTATCATACAAGATGTCTAATGACATACAACCTCGTGTCATCATAAGACAGGATTGTACACATCCACTTGCTGAGTATATCTACGAGCACTACCTATATAATCTTGTAGTTTGGTTGAAGTATAATTCTCAATTAGAGACAGTGGAGATAATTATATGTCAAGAGAAGACTCACCATTGGAAAGAATATGATAGTAATCTTCTCGTTTTTCTTTGGGGTCTATTGGGTCAACTAATGATAATTCTGTGGACATATGATATCTATCATAACCTAGACGTATGGCCTCCAATGTACGAAGGATTCCTTGAGTACTTCCCAAAGTGTACCTTTATGTAAGGTGTCATTGTGACGTACTATCTAAGGTTGGGACATGAGTCACAGTTGGTATATATTTGTATTCAAACTCACAGTATATGTGTTGTTGTATTTTGCACGACAATTGTGATAATGAAGTTGTAGTTGTTTTCTGTACCACGTATTTGGCGACTCAGAATAGATTGGGTGGAATAGACCTATTTTGGGGGCGTCACATTTAGCATGCATAAAATAAAATATTTATAATATTAAATGCACATAAAATGTCCTAGAGCCTTGAATTGAAAAATTAAATATATGCAATGACCTTACATATAATATTAGGACACAAAAAGTCTTCAAAGTCTTTCATTAATGATCCTTTTGTCAATTTCCTAAAATTTCACGATAAACAATTTAGTACAAAAACCCAAGTCATCGTCAAAACAATAAGGTTAGAATATTAACAAGTCAACATTCTCCCCCTTTTTAATGATGACAACACCAAAAATTATAGCTCCCCCTAAATTCATACATATATAAAATTTTAGGATAGAATCAAAATTATTCAATAATCAAAACCAATTACCATCATGCCTTTTGTTTAGGACAAATTCTAGACAATCTAAAACTTATTAAATAGCAACAAATTATGTCAACGTTTAGGTAATGTCGATGCCAATCAATCATCTTAAACAGAAATTAAAACATAACAAAAAATTAAATAAAATAGTCTCAGCAACATAAACATCATCATAATCATCAAATCAGACGTCCACCACCCCACTGCCAAAAGCCCATCATCCCAATGTCCCAATGTCTCCCCCTTTGTCATTATCCAAAAAGATTATAAATTAATGTCTTCAACATTCACCCTGGTAGGTGTACGACGAGTGAAATAAGGATGATGAAGACATTCTTCTAAGGATAAGGAATCTGCAAAACGAGGTGGGCGAGAAATAAAAGTTGGATTAAGAAGAGGAAGATCTATGAAATCACCAACATACTCTGCCATCCAATTACAGCGAGGTCACTCCGAAATTAGTGAATACATTCTTTAAAAGTGTAGCTTCTGACCAACGTCATTGAACCTTGTCGCCATAAAATCCGCAAATTCTCCAAGTTGATAACTAATAAACTTCACCTCTTAGCTCAACTGACATGAATTTTTGTTAATCTTTCGTTGAAGAGCTTTAAACACCGTAACTTTCTGTAATTCAAAACTAGCTTGCAGATCAATAAACTCATCTTCCATGTGTGAAAAGTACTGCTTTAAATCATCAGCCTGTACGGGTAGCTTGCCTTTCTCTAAAGTACTCTGTCTATGTTTCATATCTACAATATCATGGCGCATAGTTCCTTGATTCTTAAAAATTTGAGTCAATAAATCGATTACTTAAGGAGATGAAACAGAAGAAGTTAGAAGAGTGGAAGAGGATGGATTATCGAATGGCAAATCAGGGGAAACAGAATTATGTGGAATTGGAAGAAGATCAGGGACTATCCGAACAAACACACCATCAATAAAAGAAATATGAGATTGTTTCAAGTTAGTAGAATCAATGAACTCATTATGGGACACAACAATTTCATCATCTAGACAAATTTTAAAATGTTGAAACATTTTGGTAAGAAAAAAACTATAAGGAAGAAACTTCTTAACTTGACGAATACAACTAAGAATATGAGATAACATCATTAGAGAGAAATTAAAAGAAACACCTTTTAAAATCATTGCCACAACCACTAAATCTTGATACGTGAAATCTGCACCACCACCAATTCGTGGAAATAGATTGTAACGTATCAACTTGTGCAAAACACAAGCGGTTAGACAAACATCAACAGTCTTTGGGGTAAACAGAGTAGACAACGTATGATTATCCATAACAGTACAAAGTTGCTCAAGATGAGGGAAAGGAATATTTGTTGCACCCTTTAAAGTAAAAGGACATGGACTAGTGGATGGAATATTAAAAATACTCCCAAAATCAACAATAGTGAAAAACAAAGATTTTTCCTTAACAAAAAATGTGTAACAATCGCCATTACACTCAAGATTTGTATAAAATTGTTGTATCAAATGAGGATACGCTTTTGTTGGGGGGGAAGCATAGCAGACAAACCATAGGAAGTAAAAAGTTTTTCTAAAGAGGAATTTTTGAAATAGAATAAATCCATGATCTTTTCATATACAAACTATTTTGTACCAATTGAAGTTTTAAAGTGTGCCTCAAAACTCTGACCTCTAAAGAAATTATCTGGTAAATCAGAAAAAGAAGAAACAGGGTTTACCAGAGTGGAAGGAGATTCAAGTTGAGATGAGAGAAGCTCGGTGTCAGGAGACAATTTTGGCTTCTCTTTTTGATTCGATTCCAAAAACTTTAGGAACAAAAAACTTAAATTTGATCCATCAGATAAAGTTGTGTCATCAGAAGATATATGCATAGACGCCTGACGCTGCTGTCACTTAGATTTCTTTTGAGATCTCATGGTATAGGGAGATCGAGATTGTTGGCCTTCGTTAATGGTAATACCAGAAGATCTTTTACTGGCTCGAGTCTTCATTGTTACAGAGATTTAGAGTGCTCAAGGACGATGAGAAGAAAAAAAATCTGAGTTATGTTTGATAAAGTGTGAGAACAAGGTTTAAAAGAGAAAAGTTTGGAACCGAAAAGACTTCTCGGGAAGACAAACACTCTTCAGCTCATACCTTTTCAAATCTCAAAAATTATGATTATATCTATCGTGAATTGAGCCACGAAAATAAATACGTCTCCCAGAGTAAATAGTCGTCGGTATCATTAGATACATGAACAGATAATGTATATCAATCAGATGTATTTAAATTAATAGCATGCATATATACTGTAGATTCGAAATATTTTATGTATGAAATATTTTAATACGTGAACATTATTTATACCATGCACATTCCAAGTTCTCTCCTCAAACTACAATACCTTTCTTCACTTAAGGGTTTAGTAAAAATATCAGCCAACTATTTTTCTGTAAGAATAAAAATTAATTTAATTAAACCTTTTGGAACATTATACCTTAAAAAATTATGTCTAACCTCTATATGTTTTGTACATGAATGCAAAATAGGATTATTTTTTTTTGATATGTCAATAATGCTAGAATAATCACAGTAAATAGGCACACTATCACATAAAATATCAAAATCACATAGAGTTTGTCTCATCCATAATATGTGAGAGCAGCAACTTCCTGCAGCTAGATATTCACCCTCAGTGGTTGATAAAGCAACTGAAGTTTGCTTTTTACTATGCCATGCCATAAGACTGTGACCCAAAAATGTGCAAGCACCACTAATACTTTCTCTATCAATTTGACATCCTGTCTAGTCAGCATCTCAGTAGCCTATTAGTTCAAAATGATTGCAAATTGGATAAAATAATCCCAAATTAATTGTACTACATAAATATTTTAAAATTCTTTTAGGTTTTGCTTTAAATCGTGCACATAGACATACACTACACATTATGTCAGGTCTAGATACAATTAAATATAATAGATAGCCAATCATACCTCGATATTTGGTTAATTCTACATCTATAACTTTTTCATCATATGTAAGCTTTATTGATGTACTCATGGGTGTAGCATTTGAATTGGATCCTTCAAAACTAAATTTTTTAAGTAGCTCTTTCGTGTATTTGGTTTGATGGATATAGATTCCTTCCTTTGCTTTCTTGATTTGGAATCCCAAAAAGTAATTAAGTTCTCTCATTAAGCTCATGTCGAACTCCTTATGCATACATTTTGAAAACCACTCACAAAGAAAATCGTTAGTAGCACCAAATATTATATCATATACATATATTTGAACAATAATAATATCCTTATTTGCATACTTAATAAATAATGTAGAATCAATTTTACCTCTAATAAAACTATTCGAAAGTAAGTAAATAATCAACCTCTCCTACCATGCCCTTAGGGCTTGTTTGAGACCAAATAGAGCTTTCTTGAGTTTATAAACTTGATTTATATATTTCTCATGTTCAAATCCAGGAGGATGCTTTACATATACCTCTTCATTGATGTATCCATTGAGGAAGGTGCTTTTCACATCCATTTGAGAATGCTTAAACTTCTTGTAACAAGCAAATGCTAATAAGATTTGGATAAACTTTAGCCTTACAACTGGGGCATAAGTTTCTTCGTAGTCGATCCCTTCTTGTTGATTGTATCCTTGAGCTACTAGCCCTGCTTTGTTACGAGTGATTGTGCCATGCTCATCAAGCTTATTCTTAAATACCCACTTTATTCCAATGATAGAAACACCTTCAGGAGGGGGCATAAGTTCCCAAACTTGACATCGTTTAAATTGTTGAAGTTCCTCTTGCATTGCCATTAGCCACTTTCATCAAGGATAGCTTCCTTAGCATTCTTTGGCTCAACTTGTGATAAAAATGCATAAAATGCGCATTAATTTTACAATCCTCTCCTTGTAGTGATTCCACTATTTATATCTCCAATGATATTTTTCGGTGGATGATTCTTGAGATATCTTGCAGTCTTTGGCATTTGGACATCATGTATTACCTCTTCTTGTTGGGGGAAATCTACTTCACGCTCTTGTGTTGTTCCTTGTTCCACTCCTTGCGAGTTTTCCAATTCAGCTTGCTGAATAGACTTTTCTAGTTTGCTGGATTTACTGAAATCTCCAAATTTCCTGCATCCTCGTCTTTTTCTTTTGGAAGATCATTGTTAGTCTCACTAAACATAATATGAATTGATTCTTTAACTCATAGCTTGTTAATATTAAATACACGACATGCCTTACTATTTCGTGAATAACCAATACAAATTCCTTCATAAAATTTAGCATCAAATTTTCCTAAGTTATCATTAGTATTTAGAATAAAATATTTAGACCCAAACACTTTGAAATAACTTATGTTAGGAATCTTATTATTTAAGAGTTCATAAAGAGTTTTCAAAATAATTGGACGTATAAGTACTCTATTCAAAACATAACAAAAGGTGTTTACAGCTTCTGCCCAAAACTATTTAGGAAGTTTACTTTCTTGTAGCAAAGTTCTAGCTGTTTCTTGTAATGTTCTATTCTTTGTTTCCACTACTCCATTTTGTTGAGGGGTTCTTGGGGCTAAAAATTCTTGGCTAATTCCTTTTTTATCACAAAATATTATAAAGTCTTTTTGAAATTTAGTACCACGATCACTTCTTATCTTTACAAGCTTGAGACTATATTTTGTTTCCAAATTTCTTATCAATTTCTCAAATTCTTTAAATGTTTCATCTTTAGTTCTCAAAAATAATACCCATGTATATCTAGAGAAATTATCTACTATTACAAATGCATAAAACTTACCATTAATACTAGCATGTCTTTCTGATCCAAACAAATCAAGATGAAGTAATTACAAGGGAGAAGAAGTTGATACCATGTTCTTGGTTGTGAATGATGTTCTTACTTATTTTCCGAGTTGACAAGGAACACATATTCCCTTCTTTTCATATTTTATTTTTGGCAACCCTTTGACGAGATTTCTTGAGGATAATTTCTTGATTAAATCCATGTGAACATGCCCCATCCTTTTATGCCATACGTTAGCCTCATCTTGTATAGAGGCAATACATAGTTCTTCTTCATGTTGCTCAAAATCAAGAGTATATATATTTTCTTCCCTTTGTGCAACTAGAGTAGTATTGTTAGTCCCATGAGAAATTGTACATTTTTCTTTTTCAAAACTTATTTGATGACCATTATCCATTAATTGACTAACACTCATAGTCGTGCATGAGCATGCTTAGTTTGACTTCTCGAACCTTGGATGTACCTTCATGACTCACCACTAAAGTGTCCCAAATTTCCTTAGTTGTGTTGCATGAGGAAACTTTATCGATCTCGGATTGTACCATGCCACTAAGCAACGTGTTCATAGCCCTTGAATAATAGGAAACCATGAAAGTTTCAGTTGAGTCCATTTCTAGCAAAGTCTTTGGAGTACCGTCATCTTTCCTAGGAATAATCGGTCCATTCTCCATGACCCACCATTCCCAAGGATCTCTTTTAAGATAAATCCTCATTCAGAACTTCTAGAAGTTGTAGTTTTCTATTCCTTGCAGCAGAGGAGGTCTATTGGTTGATTGACCTTCTTGATTGTTATTCCCGAACTGTGCCATGTTAGAATCTTTCCCTACAAGTCACCTTTAAGACCAAGATAAGTAGAGCCAAGCTTTGATACCAAATGAAATTCAGATAAGGCACACTTAGAAGGGGGGTTGAATAAGTGTGGGAACAAACTATGACCAATTTTTAAACTTTAAACTAAACTACTGAATCCAGCCTACTATATTAATAAATGCAGATTGTTGAATTAATATGGCCTACTGGATTAAGTCTTTGATTTTATTATTCAATGAAAATAACTTCCTAAATTTATATCCTTGTTGAAATACTTGGTGTTAATGAATTTTCTTAAGATAATGCAAATATTCAAATTTTAATTATCAAAATAATTAACTAACTTTTGTAAGGAAATAAAGTAAAGCAATTAATAAAATGAATGTAGACACTCGAAATTTTGCACTCCTGTTACTAACCTTGCAGGAGAGCAGAATCGTCTTTCAGAAATAACCTTGGAGGATAACTAAACTCAGTCCTGGAGACAACCCCGGGTTACCCACTCTTCACCGTCTCAGAGACAGCCCCGAGATATTCCATCACAGTCCCGGAGACAACCCCGGGATCTTCAGTTTCAACCTCGGAGACAACCTGAGGAATACAGTTCCAGTTTTGGAGACAACCCCGAAATTCTCAATACCATCTCGGAGGCAACCCCGAGATCTTCAGTCCCATTCCCGGGGATAACCCCAGGATTTTCAATCCAACCTCGGAGATAATCCCGAGGAATGCAGTTGCAGTTCCGGAGATAAATCCTGAAATGTTCTTTTCTGCTTCCAGCAGTCAGCTTCAACACTCGGTGATAGCCCCAAGGCACTCATTCCCCAAGAACGGAGATAACCCTGGGAGGTCAGGCATACCTCAGAGATAACCCTGAGGACGGTCAACACCTGCAGCAATACAATCTCAGAGATAACCCTGAGCAACGGCCGCTAAATCAGCTCAAACCAGAGATAACCTCGGTGAGGGGCAGAATCATCATTTTGCCATCTTGATCCCATATTGCGTCGTCTCAACAACATTCAGACATACATTCTATATAGAAATGTCCAATAAGAACCAAAGAGCTCCAATCCCGAGTGACTACTACACAAGACAGCACACCGGATAAAATTTAAAGCCTGAAGACCAAGAGCGTGGTCCCATCTTCCTAACTTCGTACAACCTCTAATCCCATGTCATTGTGTAGCTCTCGACAATAGCATGCCGTGAAAGGTCTTATACACCTCGATCGGATGCCCGAATTGAAGTTCTAAAAGTTCGAGCGGACAACACGTTGCACGCATGCATGCACTTCGAGATAGCGTGACCTGCGGAGCCCGGCGTAGCAGGGGTAGTCGCAGGTACATCTGTGGCTGCCGCAGGTACACCTGCGGCTCCCCCCTCTAAAAATAGAGAGCTTGGGATAGCCATTTTGCATAGAGAAAAGGCGAGAAAGCCTTATCCAATTTGCTCTATACACATTATAAACTGAGTGCTTTCTCATTTCTAAACACTTGTGAGCTTATACTTTGATATATTTTATCGGCAGGAGCCGAGTGTTCAACCATTTAAAGCTATTGAAGTCTTCTTTGGCAGTTCACTGTAAGTCTTATTACTTTTCTTAAGCCTTTCTCCATCACAAGTGCACACATTGTTCTTCACATTGAGTGTCGTGTCGTGTGTGTATTCCCGGACTTCGGTCCGTGGCTTTTTATTTCTATATATATATATATATATATATATATATATATATATATATATATATATATATATATTGTCCCGCCTAGAATTTACTTCGAGGTGGTTGATCGCTTTTATTGTTTTCTTTACATTTCGTCATGCCTGGAGTTTACTTCAAGGCGGTTGATCGCTTTATTGTTGTATTTACATTTCCGATCTCCCATGGAGGTGCTTCGTGGTGGTTGATCGTATATATATATATATATATATATATATATATATATATATATATATATATATATATATATATATATATATATATATATTTGCAGCTTTTATATATATAACTGCTTACAGCTTTCATATAAAGTGCGGCATCATGTGAACCTAGGAATCATGCAATCACAGATTCAGTTTTTTGAATCTAGATTCGGTTCCCGTAATGGACATTTTCAGTTGTAATTAGCTTGTAAATTATTCACGATATTTGAATTTCCTTAGACGGCTCTCATGCCCATAAGGAGTTCGGCACTGCTATGTATATTATTTTCTCGAAGATGCTTTGCATCTCGAAAATAAAAGCAATCAAGCCGAACATTTAATAAAAATAGAAGTATTAAAGGCCTCAATTACTATTGAGTATAAGGGTTTGAAAAATCTCTTATTACAAAACATCATTGATATATCTTGTTAAAACTGAATTTTATACAAAAATTCAAACCCTTTGTATATAGGTGCGAACGAGGCATAGCACTACTTCCAGATAATTGCACATTGATCCACACACACAAACACATTCATATAACAATTTAATTGAAAAGTGGCGGTCACCGTGGCAACACGGATGTCGAGGGGTGCCTAACACCTTCCTTCCGCATAACCAAGTCCCCAGACGCTAACGAATCTCGGTTTCAAAGACACGTTAAGCAGTGTCACATCATTGGGTCAATGTGCAAATCTTTTCTCGATTGTGTTGGTACAACCATTTAAAAAACCAACTGGCGACTCTCACAGTCCGCTCGGCGATATATACATGTCGGACCTTTTCACAACTTGTTTTTTCAAACAAATCTCACCTGACATGAGAACACCAAAAGACAAGAACAGAAAGGGGATAAATAAAAATCCCGACGTCGACAGGTGGCGACTCTGCTGGGGACCTCTAGTAAAAGGACTTAAGCCGCTATTACAAGCTTTTCAAAACTGTTATATGCTTGTGTGTGGATGTTGCATTTACATTTGATGGATGTGTACGAATGCATTTACTTACTGTACTTAATGCTTTACACTATATCTGCTTGTCATATTAGTGTTTTGCACATGCCATCATTTTCATACGGTGAGACACATTGAATGTGAATGTATGTTGTGTGGTACCTCCATCAGGAGGCTATCCTGTCGGTGTTTAATTACTGGACTCGTAGGAAAACTAATCCCAACGAGGCTCAGGAAAGGCACCACCTAGATTCGCTCCAGTTAAAAGACTGGATTAACTTCCCGTCGTGTAAATTGCGATGATCTGGAAACCTTCATGCCAAAAAACCGCGAGAGTAGCCTAAGATATGTCAGCCTCTGATTAACCAAACGCGGAGGGAAGTCTTTTCATGCTTTCCCATTTCAAATTACTCGCAAAGTCAATTACTTATAAATTCATTCTATATTGATCTCCGTGTAATGGGAAATATGAGGAAATATGTGTACATGCATATTTAAAAGTTTAACATGTTATCCTGTCATACAAACAGCTAACATCCGTTTTGCAGGATAATATTCCTAAAATGGATATATCACATAGCATGTAAACATTTATACACTTCCTAAAACTAAACTACATCAATTTTTTTGCAAGGAAATAATTGGACCTATTACCCGTTCAAAGTCCAAAAAGGCCACGAGCCTACAGCCAATTATGACTTCATCTGACCAGACTAATCCTAATCCTGTCTCTCGTGAAGAATTTGACGGATTAAATAAACAAATCACAGATTTGGCTGTTCTGCTTAAAGAACTACACCAATCTACTCAGGGTACAAGGATACCCATACATACTGAATCCTTTGCACATGGAGGAACACAAGGTACAAACAAAGAAGCTCCCGTATCTGATTCTCAGTTGGATAAAACCAACAAAATCCATGATACCACCCATCTCAAGGAAGATCTAGACACCGATGATATCAGAAAGAAAGTCCTTCAAATAGAAGAGACCATCCGTTCTATCAAAGGGATTGGAGCACATGGGAGTGTTTCATATGCTTACCTTTGTATATTCCTTAGTGTGCATTACCCAAAAAAGTTTAAGACTCCTGACTTTGAAAAGTACAACAGGTTAGGAGACCCTTACACACATTTGAAAGTATTTATTGGAGAACTTGGATCTTATGCCGAGGATGAGAAGCTCAGGATGCAGCTTTTCCAGAAAAGTCTAACTGGAGAAGCCTGATCGTGGTATACCAGATTAGGTAACTCCAAGATACATAGTTGGGAGGAGCTAGCTTATGCCTTCCTCACTCAGTATAGCTTCCAGTCTCAGATGGCCCCTGACCGGTACCAAATCACTAAAGTCAGGAAACAAATCAATGAATCTTTTAGAGAGTATACTCAAAGGTGGAGGCGCCTTGCTGCTCAAGTTGTTCCCTCTATGAATGAGGCGGAGATGGTGATGTCCTTCATAGACATACAAGAAGCTCCTTTCTATGAGAAAGTCTTAGCTGGTATTAGCAAACCATTCTCTGAAATGATTAAACATGGGGAGATGGCTGAGATGGGATTGAAGTCAGGAAAGATTTAAGACCTAGCTACCCTTAAAGCTGTTGCTGAGCACATCCAGTCTAGAAATTATGGAAACAACCCCCGGAGGGTCCATAAAAAGAAAGAGGAGGATGTTTCCTTTATACTACAAGGTCAGAAAGGCAGTCAGAATATGCCTATCCAAAGGAGAAATTAGTCCCCCTTTCAAGCACAGTCTTCAAACCCTTCGTTGCCAAAGAGTGGAGAAGTCAGACGCACTCGAGTGTTCACACTCTTAGGGAATTCACTTGAGAGTATTCTCAATCTTCTGACCACTCAGAAGAAAATTATTCATCTTCTTCCACCAGCCAACCCGAATGGGAAGGGTTTCAACGCTAGTCAAAAATGTTCTTATCATGCTGGAGCTCCAGGACATGATACTCAAGATTGTTGGGCCTTGAAACACAAGATCCAGGACTTGATTTATAATGGTGAGATCGTGGTAGCTACACCTGACCAATCCCATGTGCAAGACAACCCTCTTCCGGAACACAAAGAATATGAGGTTAATATGATTAATTGGAGTAGTGGACAGAATTCCAATCATGCTGGATCCTCACAAACCAGCAAGGACAGTTCTGATAAATAGAATTTTACTCAGTTCCAGTTTACGATGGAACAAAAATTGAAGACTCTTTATGAGCAAGTCGAACAATTAGCAGAACTGGTGGTCCACCAACACCAAGTCACACGCCAATTATTCAACCAAGCGCATGCTAGTCTCCTTTCTTTTGTTATGAATACTCCATCATTATCTCCAGAACGTGAAACACTGGAGGATAAAATTGCAAAAAGAGCAGACGCCAAGGCCCGCCGGGATTTTGCCAATAAGAGGGAATTTATGTACCTTGACCAACTAATAAGTAGGTTTTATACCTACTTATCCAGTATCTATTACTTGAATTAGTTACTTAATCTCATGTTTCTTAGTTACTTTTCATGCATTTTATGTTCGTTTTGTAGATTATATGCTTGGGAGCTGAAATCGCAAAGAATTGGTATGAAATCGTAAAGAAAAGCAATCCGGACATCGTTTGGGCGTTCATGTTTATTTCATGTTCTTGGCTTGGAACTTTGATTATATTTTAGAGCTTCTTCTTAGCTTTTCGGAACATCTTGAATCATTCCAATCGGAGTTCGAATGCAAGAGTTATGATCTTTGTACCAACGGACGTCGAACTTCACTATTTTGGGTGGCCATTTACATAGCAGCCACTTCAGATCCAATTTCAACATTGTTCCATTCCTTATTTCGGAAAACTCAAAGCATGAAAGTTGTAGATCTACGTCTCTTCTTTCCGGAACATCTTGAATCATCAAAATCGAAGGTCTGACAAAGAAGTTATGGGCATTTTCCCAAAGGACGTCAGAGTAGAAAAAGGACCCCCACCGGGGCGGGCTTTCCCTTCACAAAACCCCCGTCGGGGTGGGGGTACCAGCTGGAAAAAAGACCCTTAGCCCCCCGGGCGGGCCCTTTATAAGACTAAACCCCCGCCGGGGAGGGGGTACGCGTAGAAAACTCGAATTTTGTCCCAATTTGAGTCCAAGATGGATTGGTTCGATCCGATTGACTCCAGAACTTCCAAGAGGACGTAAAGACATATAAAGAGACTTATAAAAGGAGGAGAATCGCAAGGATTAGAGGGGAGATTACATGAGAGAGAGGATTCATTAGATTAGATTAGAGTAGATTAGGATCAGAACTCTAGTTCTTATTAGTTTTGGAGATTAAAACTTGGAGACCATTGAAGATTCAAAGTAGGAGCAAGGAGGGAGCAACAAATCTACAGACAATAGATTTTATCTTCTCATCTTCTTCTATCTTTGTCCTTTATTGTTGATTCAATTGTAGATTCTTAGTTTTAATTCAATAATCATGAACTAATTCTTTGTTTAAGATTATAATGGATCTTATTGTGTAGTTGGGACACCCCCAAATCTGGGTTACCTAACCCCCGAGTTTGATGTTGACGATCCACAATATAATAATATCTAACTACCCATTCATGTAGAAATAGTATTACATAAGTCATTAACATAGGTTGTTAATACATTAATCTCAGGTATGTTAACCTTAACATTACAAATATACCCCTTAGATATACAAAAAGGGTTTACAATACAACATAATAATCCTAATGTTCATTATACTAATTTATCACTATGTATTTTCCTTTGTTCTTCTTCACAGCACCTTCTGTAACTTCGTCCATAGCTGAAAATTTTTATTTAGCAAGGGTGAGCAACAAGTTTGTTCCACAAGTTATGACATACAGTAAAGGTATAGAAATCAATATCAAGTCTTCTCACATACTCCGCAATAATAATCTGGTAATGAAAGGGTACAACGCTTTCAAGGTATTCTGAGATATTCAAATAAATAATCAAGAATTAATTCTACGAAATAACAAAGTGGAATATTTTCCAGATTTATGCTGAGTGATCCGTTGGATCTTGAACTTCTCTTCTCGAGTAACTATCAAATATTGGACTTTGATATACCCAGATGTATTAGATAACCATAAAGATTAAATTATACCCCTCTGCAAGTACTTAGAGTCGGCCAACTCCTTGTACTCTATATTATGCATAATACTTATAGGTCGCGCGCAATGGTCGAATATACGACTTAAAATATTTCCTTTATATTAAAGGTTATTCTTCTCAGTCTTAGAATCAAGATTTTTGATTTAACAACGAAATACTGTGATTTCAATTTCTAATTACTTCTCGATATAGTCGAAATAATTGGTATCGATCTGTCAATAATAATTGAATTCTCTTCTCGAATCTATCAAGTTCTAACAAATGTTCGTCCAGCCAGAATAATTAGCTCAAACATTTCTCAACACAATTTGACAATAAACAAGAATTATTTGTACTGTCAATTCTATCTTCTACGAATATGAATATCTAACAACAGTTATTCTACTAATGTATATTCTCCGAATTAGTAATTCAATTTAAATTATTAATCATGCACTAATTGTGAATAATCAACAATAAATTTCGTGGACATGGTATAATTAGCAATAATTAACCATTATAATAATTGAATGAATATAAGTCATGGTTGAGTTAGGAAACTTGTCTATTCAGCTGATTACAGCTATACAAAATACTTATCTGCGTTCGTAAGACCTATAACCAATAATATCGGTCTCACAATTAGCACAATAATTTATAACATATAACACTGTAATTTAAAGTCAATCTTCTCCTAGGCACATTACCACAAACTCACGTTAGTGTTTATAACCTATATAAACACTTAACAAGTCTAACTAGTTCGGTCTTGTTGGACTTTAGTCTCATCTCGGTGTTCTGGTCACCCTATTTGACAATTAATACATTTATTGTAATTTAATCTTTGTCTCTAAGCTTCAATATTATTTTAGATAAGTCAAATATCGTTTATAATATTTTTCGAAAGCTTTTAATAATTTATAAACAATTATTATAATTTATAATAATTTTTCAAACATCGGAATCACTTTTAAATGATTTAATTATCAAATAATCTTATCATTATTAATATAATATAAAAATATTAATAACATACTTGTCAAAATATTAAAGTTATTATTAATAACTTAAAATATTTTAAATCAACCATATTCCACTTAAATGATTTTTAAAATAATTAAAAATCATTTCTAAATCATCACCATTAATATCTAAATATTAATGAAATTATTATCCAAATATTAAAAGTCATTAATTATAACTTAAAATATTTTTAAATAATTTTTCTCATTTTTAAATAATTTTTAAATAAATAAAAATATTTTTAATTCATTTATTTAATATAATAATTAAATAAATCTAACATATTAATATTAATTTATTAATGAGAATTCTCCAAAAATATTGAAAATTATATTTTATAATTCAAAGTATTTTCTAACACTCTATTCTTATTTAAAATGATTTTTAAATCAATAAAATCTTTTTTATCTTATTTATTTAATTTAATAATTAAATAAATCTAGTATCATTAATATAAAATTATTAATGAAAATTCTCTAAAAATATTAAAAGTTACATTTTATAACTCAAAATATTTTTAAATACATTATTCTTATTTAAAATGATTTTTATATAATTACAATCATTTTTCTCTAATTTATTTAATACACTAATTAAATAAATTAAATATCATTTTTGTTCAAATAATTATAATTATTAAAGAAAAATGTTCCAAATAATTAAAAGTTATTTTTCAGAATTTAAAATGATTTTTAAAACCATTTTTAGTAATTTTTATAATTTATTTCTATTTTTAAATAATTTCTAGAATATTCAGACATTAGAAAATAAATAAACCGTCGATGTAGGCCTTTAGCGACACTTGTCTGTTGCCTTTGGTGTTCTTGGCTCAAGAACAATGACAAAGTCAGTGTTCAAGGTGCATGGTTTGACCGGCCTTAACTCTGATATAATTTTTTCTGGGTCATCTAAGACTTAGTTATTGTAGTAAACACGTAATACTACACTTATCAATCACCAGCATGGTCATGCGACATCGCAACAAGGAGATCAAAGCCTCCAAATTTTCAGTCAGATGGTTTCTAGATTTTCCAGAAACCCAGGCAGTTCGAGGGTCCAGTTTCATGCTCGATTATTTTGATGTTCAGATCATCAAACAAGTGTGTTCGTGGTTCATACCTCTAGTATGCATACCAAGGAACAATTATATAACAACAACTCAGTCTATAAACAACAAAATCACTAGATATGATCTGGTCAAACCCTGTCAGAGTGCCTGCTCATGCGATTTCTGGAAATTCCAGAAACGCTTACTGTGATCGGATTGGCCAGTTTGACCACCCACTATGTCTCACATGCTTGTTATTTAAGCGATCTAAAGATATATATCTTAAGTACATATAACCAGCTACAATCTAGGTAGAAAACCAACATCAAAACTTCATGCATCTGACAGATCAAGACAATATAAAAACTTGTCAGACCCAGTTTTGCACGTTCTGGGTTACCTCAAATCTGGACATCATATAACTGTTATTTCAATTGCATATCAAAGACCTCCTACCAGACTACGGATCTAAAACATCAAACAACAAAAAACATAAATACGCAAAAGATCTACAGCCACTGACATTAGCTTGTCAGACGACTTAGACTGTTCTTGTGTAGTTTTGAAAAACTTCGATTTTTACCAATTTTGATGTTATGGATCTATGATAGATCATCATAGATCATCATATAACATCCTCTAGCACTGATTTAAACACATAAACACAAACTTGAACATAGCATACAAGATCGAAGATGGTTTTAGGGTTTATACCTTCTAGCCAAATCTTTGATCCTAGACTTAACAATCTGATCAAGATATTTTAGAGGGCTATAATGTAACTGATCTACTTGATAATTTCGGAGGTTGACAGAGAATAAGAGTTGGTGAGAGCTTTCAAGAAAAATGGGCTAGCAAATGGACTTTCTCTCTCTCTTATAATCTATATATAATGTGACATGTTGCTTGGATCTGAGATTGCTAGTTGTTTTTATGAGATTTTTGAACTCACAAAGTTAAGTGGTTGGTCAAGAGTTTGTCACCTACTACAAATTTACCAAGATTTACAAGTAATCTAATAAAAATCCCATAAAGGGCATTTTGGTCAATGTTCTTGTAATTTTAATGGCATGATGGTCAACTGCTCAAACCCTTAGGGTTTAATGCTTAGGTTTTAGAAACTCAAATTCTAGAATTTTCTAATTAGGGTTTCTAATAATAGAAAATTAAGAATTTCAAAAATGTACTTAGGTTTTAAATATAAATTAATATTTCTAAAGTATAATTAGGGTTTCCTAATTATATTAACACATAATAATCACTTTAGGCTTGCTAATTAGGATAAGGGTTTCCTAATTAGGATTTTAGGATTCTCGAATATAAAATTAGGGTTTCTCGACTTTCGATTAGGGTTTCTAATCCTGAGATTAGGGTTTGTAATCTCTCGTTAGGGTTTATTAATTTTAAACCTTATCCGATAAATCATTGATAAAAATCTCTATACAGTACAATCACGTACAAATCAATATAATTATTTTAATTATATTTTCTATCGAATCCCTATCCGGACTTAGCGTTAGGGTTTATAATCTTGTTAAGCACAACTCTACTCTAAATTTATTAGTAAATACACAATTTGACCTTCTCGAGACTCGTATCACAGATACACAACACAATAATGATAATTAATATTAATATTAAATAAAAAAAATTTATTCGTAAAATTTTGATTATTCGAAATCTCGGGTTATCACATTCACCCCTCCTTAAAAGGATTCCATCCTCGAAATCACCACTTTCTTATTCTCTACAATCTTTTAAAGTTGTATCATCAATTCATTTTTTTATCAACATAATATTAAATTGTGTCTCAAATTCTAACCTGTGACTTGAATCTATAAAAGAAAACAGTTCACAGAAATATCTAACTCATATTACTCGCGTAATTAAATTTCTAAACTAAATCATTACCTGTTGCCACCTACTGAGTAGACACTGCATCATACGCCGTCATGTTGAGTGTACGGGCTGTTGGTCTTCCTGGCTGTACAGGTCCTCGAATTGCCAAGGTTCCGCCACCGGGTCCCTTGTGGACACTTTCCTTCTCAGCATTCCTCTTTGGATAGTTCCGTACCATATGGTCAGTTGATCCACAGGCGTAACAACCTTGAATTTTCTTCGGATTGGGGCAATTGGGTGACATGTGCCCCTCTTGCCCGCAGTTATAGCAAACTCCCTTCTTCTTCAGTTAAAATCTAGCATGGTTCTTCCCACAATTCGAACATGGCTCCCTTCCTTTTCTATTATCTTCAGTTTTATTACCTGACTGGGTATTCTCACTCCATTTCCTCTTATTCGGATTACTACCACCACTACTTCCACCATCATTTGTCTTCTTCTTCTTATCTTGATGAAATCGAGATGCAGCTTCGCTCCCTCCTTCAGCAATTAATGCTTTCTCCATTAAAGCCGTGAACGTATTGATCTGCAATATTGCTACCTTGTTGAATATCTCCGGCTTCAGTCCATTCTCAAATCTTCTCGCCTTTCTCGTCTCAGTATCCACCTGATGAGGTGCAAATCTAGCCAACTCATTGAATTTGGCAGCGTATTCAGAAACAGACATATTCTCCTACTTTAGTTCTAGAAACTTGACTTCCATTCGAGCTTACATACTCGTTGAAAAGTAATTCACAAAGAATAACTCTTTAAATCTGGTCCAAGTCACCACAGCTGTACCCGCTCTCGCTTGGTTAGTCTCCCACCAATAATTGGCTTCTCCCTTCATCAGGTACGTTGCAAAAGTTGTCTTTTGCTCTTCTGTCACTCTAGCGATAACGAATGCTTTCCCCATCTCCTTCACCCATGTTTGGGCCTCAATCGGATCTGTGGTCCCTTTAAATTCAGGCGGTCTTACCGCTTTAAAGTCTTTGAAGTTAGCTAATCTATTAGTTGGTGGATTTCTCGCTCTTCTTCTTGCTATAGCCCTATTTTCCATAGCTTCGGCTTCATATCTATGAAATTTTGCATTGGGTCCGCTTGACCTCCTTCGTTATTCACTGACTGTTCTTCTCGTTGGTTTCAATTCTGTCGTCTAGGCGGCATGATCTGATTTAAACAAAAATCTTATATTAATTCTCTTTCGCTATACAAATCCTTAAGACAATAAGAATTCAACACATAATTCTCAAATAATCGCATATTTATTTAAATAGCACATAGTACATATAGTACTTAACACATTTACTATCCCCTTTTAAATGATATCAGGATTAACGACACAACTTTATACAAAAAGTTGTAATTCTCCATTTACACATAGTTCGTCAAACTTACCACACTTATGCGTTCAGGAACTTGCCACAATTATATGAGTGTATGAACTTATCCTAGTCAGACCTTTGGCGTCCATTCGCTGAGGGGTTCAAAACATTTCATATAATTATGAGTCATTAACTTACCATAAGTATGAGTTTTAAGAACACACAAATTAATCTTAATCTTATATTCATATAGAAAATACAGATTTCATTCATACAACATATATATTTACATATGTTTAAACATCATTCTCGATATTATAACACTTAATATAAAAAGCTTCTACCAAAAGATACTATTACATATATCTAAGTTGTCTACCGACCACTCCCTTCATCATTCTTCTTCTTGTTGGGACACTTGTTAAATTCGTGACCCGTTTGCCCACATGAAAAACACTTCCTCAAATTTGGCTTAGGACAATGCAGAGAAATATGTCCTTCCTGCTTACAATTAAAGCACACGTTCTTCCACATCATGCATTCTCCTGCATGAGTCTTCCCACACTTGCTGCATGCTTGCTTCTTCTTTGGGTTTGACTTTTTAGAATTAGGGATGTCATTGTCCCTCTTTCTCTTTTTCTTATCTTTCTGCGGCTTGATTGTTCCTTCCGACGATCCACCACCTTCAGTCTTCATCCTTTCCATATGCGCCTTGAGCTCATTCCGTTCTTCAGTCATTTCACGTAACGCTCGTTCTGTCTTCCATAGCTCCTTCAAGAGAAACACTTTACTCTGGAGTTCTTGAACTTCTGTCGATAGTTGATCTTGTTCTTCAACTTTGGTCTTATTCTCTTTCTCCTCCCTAGCTTATTCAAAATCTGCCTCCTCATCTCCACTTAGATACATCTCGGGATAATCGTCATGATCACTCCCCAAATTAACCATTGGTTCATCTTCTCCTACCTTCTCCACTGATTCGCTTTGCGCTGGCACCTCGGCTTCTGGCATTGGTGCAACAGCAGCTAGCATCTCTGCAATCATCTTATCTTCTCCATACATCCTACAATCAGTTTAAATAACTTGATTAGTACTTTACCAGTACAAAATTCTCACACTATGTGTCCACATATCTCACTGTTGATGCACTTCGACAATCCCTCACTTAGAACTCTAAATGATTTTTATCTATCTCGCCTATGGTTATAATCCTAGCACTTAAGGTTTATAACCTATAGCTCTGATACCAACCTGTAACTTTCATGGTGCTTCCAACCATAGCACCTTACAAGGGTACCTATCAGCTTGCCACCGACTGATTCGGCGTCCCCTACGGAGAGTCTGGCTTCGGTGCAATCCACACAAGGAAGTCACCAGCGAGAGGCTCGGGGCTCTTCGCAAATTGATGCTTATAGCTCTGATACCAACCTGTGGCACCCCCAAATCTGGGTTACCTGACCCCCAAGTTTGATGTTCACAATCCACAATCTAATAATATCTAACTACCCATTCATATAGAAATAGTATTACATAAGTCATTAAAATAGGTTGTTAATACATTAATCCCAGGTCTGTTAACCTTAACATTATAAACATACCCCTTAGATATACAAAAAGGGTTTACAATACAACATAATAATCCTAATGTTCATTATACTAATTTATCATTATGCTTTTTTCTTTGTTCTTCTTCACAGCACCTTCTGCAACTTCGTCCCTAGCTGAAAAGTTTTATTTAGCAAGGGTGAGAAACAAGTTTGCCCCACAAGTTAAGACATACAGTAAAGATATAGAAATCAATATCAAGTCTTCTCACATTCTCCGCAACAATAATCTGGTAATGAAAGAGTACAATGCTTTCAAGGTTTTCTAAGATATTCAAATGAATAATCAAGAATTAATTCTACGAAATAACAAAGTCGAATGTTTTACAGATTTATTCTGAGTGATCCGTCGGATCTTGAACTTCTTTTCTCGAGTAACTATCAAAAATTGGACTTTGATATACCCAGGTGTATCAGATAATCATAAAGATTAAATTATACCCCTCTGCAAGTACTTAGAGCCGGCCAACTCCTTTTACCATATATTATGTATAATACTTATAGGTCGCGCGCAATGGTCGAATATACGACTTAAAATATTCCCTTTATATAAAAGGTTGTTTTTCTCAGTCTTAGAATCAAGATTTTTGATTTAACAACGAAATACTATGATTTCAATTTCTAATTACTTCTCGATCTAACCGAAATAATTGGCATCGATCTGTCAATAATAATTGAATTCTTTTCTCGAATCTATCAAGTTCTAACAAATGTTCATCTAGCCAGAATAATTAGCTTAGACATTTCTCAACATAATTTGACAATAAATAGAAATTATCTGTACTGTCAATTCTATCTTCTACGAATATGAATATCCAACAACAGTTATTCTACTAATGTATATTCTCTGAATTAGTAATTCAATTTAAATTTTTAATCATGCACTAATTGCGAATAATCAACAATTAATTCACTGGACATGGTATAATTAGCAATAATTAACCATTATAATAATTGAATGAATATAACTCAAGGTTGAGTTAGGAAACTTGCCTCTTCCGCCAAAATACTTATTTGCGTTCGTAAGACCTATAACCAATAATATCGGTCTCACAATTAGCACAATAATTTATAACACATAACACTGTAATTTACAGTCAATCTTCTCCTAGGCACATTATCACATAGCCACGTTAGTGTTTATAACCTATATAAACACTTAATAAGTCTAACTAGCTCGGTCTGGTTGGACTTTTGTCTCATCTCGGTGTTATGGTCACCCTATTCGACAATTAATACATTTTATTGTCAATTAATCTTGGTCTCTAAGCTTCAATATTATTTTAGATATGTCAAATATCGTTTATAATATTTTTCGGAAGCTTTTAATAATTTATAAACAATTATTATAATTTATAATAATTTTTCAAACATCGGAATCATTTTTAAATGATTTAATTATCAAATAATCTTATCATTATTAATATAATATAAAAAATTTAATAACATACTTGTCAAAATATTAAAGTTATTATTAATAACTTAAAATATTTTTAAATCAACCATATTCCACTTAAATGATTGTTTAAATAATTAAAAATCATTTTTAAATCATCACCATTAATATCTAAATATTAATGAAATTATTATCCAAATATTAAAAGTCATTAATTATAACTTAAAATTTTTTAAATTATTTTTCTCATTTTTAAATAATTTTTAAATCAATAAAATCATTTTTAATTTATTTATTTAATATAATAATTAAATAAATATAACATTATTAATATTAATTTATTAATGAGAATTCTCCAAAAATATTGAAAATTATATTTTATAATTCAAAGTATTTTCTAACACTCTATTCTTATTTAAAATGATTTTTAAATCAATAAAATCTTTTTTATCTTATTTATTTAATTTAATAATTAAATAAATCTAGTATCATTAATATAAAATTATTAATGAAAATTCTCTAAAAATATTAAAAGTTACATTTTATAACTCAAAATATTTTTAAATACATTATTCTTATTTAAAATGATTTTTATATAATTACAATCATTTTTCTCTAATTTATTTAATACACTAATTAAATAAATTAAATATCATTTTTGTTCAAATAATTATAATTATTAAAGAAAAATGTTCCAAATAATTAAAAGTTATTTTTCAGAATTTAAAATGATTTTTAAAACCATTTTAATAATTTTTATAATTTATTTCTATTTTTAAATAATTTCTAGAATATTCAGAAATTAGAAAATAAATAAACCGTCGATGTAGGCCTTTAGTGACACTTGTCTGTTGCCTTTGGTGTTCTTGGCTCAAGAACAATGACAAAGCCAGTGTTCAAGGTGCATGGTTTGACCGGCCTTAACTCTGATATAATTTTTTCTGGGTCATCTAAGACTTAGTTATTGTAGTAAACACGTAATACTACACTTATCAATCACCAACATGGTCATGCGACATCGCAACAAGGAGATCAAAGCCTCCAAATTTGCTGTCAGATGGTTTCTAGATTTTCCAGAAACCCGGGCAGTTCGAGGGTCCAGTTTCATGCTCGATTATTTTGATGTTCAGATCATCAAACAAGTGTGTTCGTGGTTCATACCTCTAGTATGCATACCAAGGAACAATTATATAACAACTCAGTCTATAAACAACAAAATCACCAGATATGATCTGGTCAAACCCTGTCAGAGTGCCTGCTCATGCGATTTCTGGAAATTCCAGAAACGCTTACTGTGATCGGATAGGCCAGTTTGACCACCCACCATGTCTCACATGCTTGTTATTTAAGCGATCTAAAGATATATATCTTAAGTACATATAACCAGCTACAATCTAGGTAGAAAACCAACATCAAAACTTCATGCATCTGACAGATCAAGACAATATAAAAACTTGTCAGACCCAGTTTTGCACGTTCTGGGTTACCTCAAATCTGGACATCATATAACTGTTATTTCAATTGCATATCAAAGACCTCCTACCAGACTACGGATCTAAAACATCAAACAACAAAAAACATAAATACGCAAAAGATCTACAGCCACTGACATTAGCTTGTCAGACGACTTAGACTATTCTTGTGCAGTTTTGAAAAACTTCGATTTTTACCAATTTTGATGTTATGGATCTATGATAGATCATCATAGATCATCATATAACATCCTCTAGCACTGATTTAAACACATAAACACAAACTTGAACATAGCTTACAAGATCGAAGATGGTTTTAGGGTTTATACCTTCTAGCCAAATCTTTGATCCTAGACTTAACAATCTGATCAAGATATTTTAGAGGGCTATAATGTAACTGATCTACTTGATAATTTCGGAGGTTGAGAGAGAATAAGAGTTGGTGAGAGCTTTCAAGAAAAATGGGCTAGCAAATGGGCTTTCTCTCTCTTATAATCTATATATAATGTGACATGTTGCTTGGATCTGAGATTGCTAGTTGTTTTTATGAGAGTTTTGAACTCACAAAGTTAAGTGGTTGGTCAAGAGTTGGTCACCTACTACAAATTTACCAAGATTTACAAGTAATCTAATAAAAATCCCATAAAGGGCATTTTTGTCAATGTTCTTGTAATTTTAATGGCATGATGGTCAATTGCTCAAACCCTTAGGGTTTAACCCTTAGGTTTTACAAACTCAAATTCTAGAATTTTCTAATTAGGGTTTCTAAAAATTAAAAATTTCAAAAATGTACTTAGGTTTTAAATATAAATTAATATTTCTAAAGTATAATTAGGGTTTCCTAATTATATTAACACATAATAATCACTTTAGGCTTGCTAATTAGGATAAGGGTTTCCTAATTAGGGTTTTGGGATTCCCGAATATAAAATTAGGGTTTCCCAACTTTTGATTAGGGTTTCTAACGATACGTTAGGGTTTTTAATCCTGAGATTAGGGTTTTTAATCTCTCGTTGGGGTTTATTAATTTTAAACCTTATTCGATCAATCATTGATAAAAATCTCTATACAGTACAATCACGTACAAATCAATATAATTATTTTAATTATATTTTCTATCGAATCCCTATCCGAACTTAGGAATCTTGTTAAGCACAACTCTGCTCTAAATTTATTAGTCAATACACAATTTGACCTTCTCGAGACTCGTATCACAGATACACAACACAATAATGATAATTAATATTAATATTAAATAAAAAAAATTATCCGTAAAATTTTGATTATTCGAAATCCCGGGTTATCACAGTAGTTTATTTTAATATGTTTTGCTATGAATTTTTGTGTTCTATTTTGAGGATTGTCTATTGTGATTTGGACTTAATTGCTTAATTGCCTAGCTAACAATTACCGTGATAATCTATATGAACTTGAGAGATGAAGTATTGATTTAGTTCTTATCATGATAGCATGTGTTTGTGATTTTTGCATAGATGGAATTCATGGTTCGTGTTTAGGATAGAGATATGCCTTTACGCCATATGTAATCTTGTAGAGAACTTGTGCTTTAAATCCTTTTTAATTATAATTCACATAGAGATATAGTGGATTAGTTAATTAGAGTTTCTTTCTTAATTCTATCATCTGTGGATTTAAGTGAGTATGGGTATTATGCATCGAGAGGTGGTTTTATCTACTTTAGTGTTTCTGATTAACAATTCAAGATAGAAAATAATTGATGAGAAGTGTGTTAGCTTAAATGAAGCAATAAGTGAAGTTGTGATCTTAAATCTCCATAATCTAGTTTTTAATTAGTTGTAATTATAATTAGTGTAATTAAATAATTTAAATTATATAATTTGAAATTCATTCGTTTAAATAAGATTGAGTTGATTACGGGTTAGTACTTGGTGATTTTTATTAAACAATTCCTCGTGTGAACGATACTCTACTTTCTCTTTATTACTTGTTGACCACGTATACTTGCGTGTTGTGCGTAATTAGATTTTACCCAACAAGTTTTTGGCGTCGTTACCGGGGAATTAGTTAATATATTTTTGCCAATATTAGCTTCAATCAAATTAGTCTTAATTTAAACCTTTTTTTTTCTTTTTATTTACTTCTCTTCCTATTTTTCTTTCCTTTCGGTACCATGGCGGAATTTAATTATCAATGGTCGTATACAAGAATGACTCAGCCAAGGGGAGTGGGATTGATGGTCTCAATGCATTTTCTGCATTATCAGCACAGCTTGAGACACTTTCAAGGAGGTTGGACGTTGTTGCAGCCCAACGTAATCGAAGGATAGCAGTTAATTGCAATTATTGTGCTGGTAATCATCTTAGTCATCAATGCACCGTTAGTTTTGGGCTGGGACAACACGGTGGTGAATACCTCAACGATTATACATATGCTAATTATCATCAAGTTTGGGGGTATCACCCGAATTCGTCATGGAGCTATACTTATGAAGACCAATACTACGCTCCAAATCCAATATACACACCGGAATTTTCATGTCCACCTCCATTGCCACAAGAAGAAAAGCCAAATCCGAGGGATGTAATATTGAAGGGCATAGCAAACCTAGAGGACATGAGGATTAGCCAAGAGCTGCCAACCCAAAATTTTAATAATTGGATAGAACAACTCGTCTCTACCTCAACCAATGGTCCTCAATACATGGCTTCCGAGACTGAGACAGATAATTCAAGGTTGGAGGAATTATTGTCCAAGTTCGTAGCATCAAATGAGGATAGAAGGATTAATCAAGAGCGGTCAATTCAGAATCAAGAGATATCAATT
This sequence comes from Panax notoginseng, assembly GCA_016801055.1. Lineage (NCBI taxonomy): Eukaryota > Viridiplantae > Streptophyta > Magnoliopsida > Apiales > Araliaceae > Panax > Panax notoginseng. The sequence continues at coordinate 78,645,501 of CM029020.1, forward strand.
CAAAATCTGCAGAACCAGATGGAACAAATGCTCAAAGCCTTGAACCACTGTCCTCAAAATAATTGGTGTTATAACGAGGATTCCGAGATTAATGAAGTGCCTGAACCAAATCTACAACTGGAAGAGACACGAGATGTTGAAAATGAGGAGACAAGTGGGTATGAACTAACTATGAGTACTAACGAGGTTGAGCCGATGTTATTAATGCCTCAAGTGCCTTCTCCACCAAAGTTCAAGGATCCGGTTACATTTGCAAAACCTTGTCCGCTAGGTAGTCATGTCGTCGGCAATACTCCTTGTGACGTAAAAGCGAGTACAACTTCGAAGCCATGGTGCGATGAGCTGGAGAAGATAGAAGAAGAGATTGTTGTGTCTGACAAGCTTCAATGCCAGAATCTATTCACAGACGCAATGGAGAAAACACCTAGATGTTGGACGTTCTTGAATGTGACCTTATCTAAACAAAGCATACTAGGTGACTTTAATGCAATGGCTATCACAAATGGGAACCTACCAAAAGTTATATTATTTCTGATGGATGGAGGGTTCCTCGATTATCGAAGAGAAATTGGATAGCGTTGACCAGACAAAGTCAGGCTGAAAGACTGTAATTCAAGCGCTAATTGGGAGGCAACCCAGGAATTTTTATATTTATATGCTTTACTAGTTTATTTAGTAGATAGGAATTAATTTGCTTATTAAGTTCTCTTATAATCTAATCCATGTTGTCTCTCTTCATTGCAGGTATTGGAGGTTCAATGGATAGGAAAATGATCGTCGCCGCCATCGCCACCATCACCTCACGCTTAGCTAATTACAAGGAAGTTCTCTTCTACTTATCGCTATATTCTTACAGTGAGGACATTGTAATTGTTAAGTTTGGGGGAGTTTAGTTTAGTTCATTATTACATGTTTAGTTTCATGTTTATGTAATGTTATTTTGCATATGTTGTTAATTTAGTTTAGGTTCATTATGTTTGCATTCATGTAGTACAACTGCATAAGTAGTTGCATAGTAGTATAGTTTGAATAGCATTATATTCAGTTTCTTAAAGAAAAAAAATTCAAAAATTCAAAAATAATAGTTAGTTACTATGTTCATCTTGCATGATTCCAGCTGTTAGATAGTTTAAGTTTATTTTGGTCAATGATAAAAATGGAATTGGGAAGACAAGTATAGTACTGACTATTAGAGCTTTGGTGTGATTTCTTGTTATAAATTGAGTCTTTTTCTGTTTGAAACTGGTATAATAAGGATAGCACAGTAAAAATAACTTGTTGATTGATTGAGTTTAAATTGATACATAATGGGATTCTAAAGGATAAATGCTAGTTTGAATGAAAGAATGACAAGAATAAGTAGTGATGGCTAAAGTTAGACAAGAACCTAAGTCTGGGAGAATATTTGGGGTATATAAGCTATAAAAAAAAGAAAGTATAAATAAACACCATAGCGTGCTTGTCTAGTTTTGTGGCCTTTGTTACTTGACTAAGTAAGCCCGAGGGGATTGTCTTTACACCTAGCGCCTTAAGGTCTTAATGGTCTGGGAGTCATTAGTCGAAAGCTCGTTAAGGTAGCATTGAAAAGCCTAAGGGAATAAGACATTGCATAGCTATGAGTATATAAACCAAAAGAAAAAAAATGAATAAAATGGGAAATAAGAGCAAAAAGCCCCCGTAAATAAAAAATAAAGCATAAGTATTCCATGTTGACCCTCCATATTGGTAATTGTTTGATTTTAGTTGGATCTAGCTTATTTTTAGATTTCATGAGTTTACATTGTATGATGCCTTTGAAGAGACTTGTTATGTGTTAAATTTAATTTTATATCAGTTAATATTGTTGTGGAGCACACACGCACTATATTAGTGATAACAGTCTAAGATTTGATGATTGATTGAGAAGTTATTGATTGGTTTTGATATGATGTATTATCATGTTTACTTAATTTCTATAAGGCCGGTTGAATAAACTTGTTTCTGTCATTACTGCTGGATTCGTAAGCACGTATAATAGTTGCATTGCATAGCATTGTTGTTTTGTGTTTTTCCTTGAGGACAAGCAAAGGTTTAAGTTTGGGGGTATTTTATAAGTAGGTTTTATACCTACTTATACGGTATCTGTTACCATAATTAGTTGCTTAATCTCATGTTTCTTAGTTATTTTTCACGCATTTTGTGTTCGTTTTGTAGATTATATGCTTGGGAGCTAAAATCGCAAAGAATTGGTATGAAATCGCAAAGAAAAACAATCCGGACATTATTTGGGTGTTAATGATTATTTAATGTTCTTGGCTTGGAACTTTGATTATATTGTAGAGCTTCTTCTTAGCTTTCCGTAACATCTTGAATCATTCCAATCGGAGTTTGGATGCAAGAGTTATGATCTTTGTACCAATGGACGTCGAACTTCACTGTTTTGGGTGGCCATTTACATAGCAGCCACTTCAGAGCCAATTTTAACATTGTTCTAGTCCTTATTTCCGAAACCTCAAAGCATGAAAGTTATAGATCTACGCCTCCTCTTTCCGTAACATCTTGAATCATCAAAATCGGAGTTCAGACGAATATGTTATGGTCATTTTCCCATAGGACGTCAGAGTAGAAAAAGGACCCCTGCCGGGGCGGGCTTTCCCTTCATAAAACCCCCGCCGGGGCGGGGGTACCAGCTGGAAAACAGACCCTTAGCCCGTCGGGGCGGGCCCTTTACAAGGCTAAACCCCCGCCGGGGCGGGGTAAGCGCAGAAAACTCAAATTTTGTCCAAATTTTAGTCCAAGAAGGTTTGGTTCGATCCGATTGACTCAAAGACTTCCAAGATGACTTAAAGACATATAAAGAGACTTATAAAATGAGGAGTATCACAAGGATTAGAGGGGAGATTAGATGAGAGAGAGGATTCCATTAGATTAGAGTAGAGTAGATTAGGATCAAAACTCTAGTTCTTATTAGATTTGGAGATTGAAGCAATTTGGAGACCATTGAATATTCAAAGTAGGAGCAAGGAGGGAGCATCAAATCTATAGACAATAGATTCTATCTTCTCATCTTCTTCTATCTTTGTCCTTTATTGTTGATTCAATTGTAGATTCTTAGTTTTAATTCAATAATCATGAACTAATTCTTTGTTTAAGATTACAATGGATCATATTGTGTAGTTTATTTTAATATGCTTTGCTATCAATTATTATGTTCTATTTTAATGATTGAATATTGTGATTTGGACTTAATTACTTAATTTCCTAGATAACAATTACTGTGATAATCTATATGAACTCGAGAGATGAAGTATTGATTTAGATCTTATCATGATAGCATGTGTTTGTGATTTCTACATAGATATAATTCATGATTCGTGTTTAGGATAGAGATATACCTTTACGCCATATGGAATCTTATAGAGAACTTGTACTTTAAATCCTTTTTAATTGTAATTCACATAGAGATATAGTGGATTAGTTAATTAGGGTGTCTTTCTTAATTCTATTATCTGTGGATTTAAGTGAGTATGGGTATTATGCATCGAGAGGTGGTTTTATCTACTTTAGTTTTCTTGATTAACAATTCAAGATAAAAAATAATTGATGAGAAGTCTGTTAACTTAAATGAAGCAATAAGTGAAGTTGTGATCTTAAATCTCCATAATATAATTTTTAATTAGTGGTAATTAGAATTAGTGTAATTAAATAATTTAATTTATATAATTTGAAATTTATTCGTTTAAATAAGATTGAGTTGATTACAGGTTAGTACTTGGTGATTTTTATTAAATAATTCCTCGTGGGAACGATACTCTACTTTCACTTTATTACTTGTTGACCACGTATACTTGCTTGTTGTGCGTAATTAGATTTTACCCAACACCTACCAATGGAGGAAATATTTCATATGCTGATCAATGAAGGAAGAATCACAACACTATTGCCTCTAATTAACACTCGTTCAGGGCGATTCAATTCTAATGGAGTATGTCAGTATCATTCTCATTCTCGTGGTCACAGCACAGAAGAATGTTGGGCACTCCGCCACCTTATTCAGAATTTAATTGACAGCGGTGTCCTATTGCTAGCAGACGATGACATTGTGCTACTTGAGAGTGGGGACACATTTCCTACAAAATGGAAGGAAGTCGTAGCGGTTATATCTTTTGAGACAGACTCATCTACCCCCTCACATGTAATCCAACCCATTCAACTCAAAGGTGTTGACAATCCTTTGCAAGTGACTGTACTAAAGCCAATTATCTTGCCATTCAGACCTCAATATCCTATTGTCAGCCTACAGAAAGTTCCATGGAATTATGGAGAGATTGAAGGATCCACATCTCACATAAGTGCTGCAGTGTCGAAGGATAATCCACTGTATCTTCCTCAACGGGTGATGAAACCTACCATCAAGACAAAGGGGAAGATTCCCATGGAAAAAGTGGAAGAATTTCTCCGTACTATGGGCCATAATGAAGCCAAGGCGATTTTAAGCTTGAGAGAAGCTCCACATCAAATTTCCATACTAGACTTGGTTCTCTCTTCCGAAGAACACAGGAAGATCTTGTTAAGGGTTTTCGAAGAGGCCTATTTTTCGAAATCAGTGGATGTTGAAAAATTCCAGCATCTGGTTGATCACATTTTTATCAACAATGTGATATCCTTCACTGATGATGATATACCTCTCGAAGGGACCGGTCATTGCAAGCTGTTGCACATAGCGGTTTTGTCTTCCGGATACATGGTGGGAGGAGTTTTGATAGACGGAGGGTCATCTTTGAATATATGTCCTTATGCCACATTGTTGAAGATGAATATTAATCTCAACAGAATCCGAAGAAGCCATATAATCATTAAAGCTTTCGACGGATCCCGACAGAACGCTGTCGAAGAGATTGAACTGCCAGTGGAGATTAGTCCACATACATTTTGCATATCTTTTCACGTGCTCAAAATAGATACAGGATACAACCTGATCTTGGGAAGACCGTGGATTCATATAGCCGGAGCCGTCCCCTCCACCCTTTACTAGCAACTTAAATACATTATCAACAATAGCCTAGTCATTGTCGATGTTGAGACCGAATGTCCTGAATAAGGTGACATACCACTCATCAGCTTCAATTCAGAAGTTGAGCCGGTCAGTTTTCATGCCCTGGAGGTGAGCAACACTCACTACCATCCTATTGGGGCGCCACCTCTCATACCCAAAATTTCTGCTGAAGTAATGTCGGCCACTCAAGAAATGATGACATTAGGTTATCAACCTGGACAAGGGTTGGCCAAAGATCATCAAGGCATTAAGCATCCAATTCAAGTTCTCAATCAAACAGGGACAGCCTGACTAGGCTATAATGCTAGTTCCAATCGTAGGAATCCTCATAAGCACAAACAGATTCCTTCAGCTTCAGCCACACAGCGATTATCTCCACCTACAGTTCCTGAGCCTGTACGGTCTCCGGTAGAGGTGTGTTCCCATGTAATGGCCATGTTATTTCCTAAACCGATATCGGTCAAGCGGAAAGAAGTCCTGGTTCCAAATTTCGAAGTGGAAGAAAAGGAACAAAGACGTAAACACGACATCACCAGGATGATGGAAAACATATGCATCATTGTCTATGATGATCACACAAATAGATATACCCCAGACGATGATTGTCCAGACGTAATGGTCATCATTCGGGAAAAGGAGGATGACGACAGCCCCTCCATCATTGCAGTCCATCAAGACTTCACCCTTGAAAATTGGAGCAACACTCCTTTCATTGGTCGACAAGGGTAAAACGGGTAGAAAATCTCTCTGCCCTGTAGATAACAATAACTGCTTACTTTTCTTTACAGTATTAACATTTGTTTTGTCAGTACATGCTAACACATTGTATGATTAAACAATTTCATATATTAAGTGAAAGCATATTTTGTTTCAGAACTATGAATATAGGTATGCCTATACTTGCTGATGAGGTATCTTTTCTCCACAAGGATTGTAACTTTGACGGAAAGTTGGACTCAGACTTGATGGAAATACAAGAAGACATTGAGATACCTCAAGAGATCAAAGAATGGGTTAAAGAAAAACCCCAAACCAAAGCTTGATCAAACCACCTCATTCAATCTCGGAACCTTAGAAAGCCCTAAACTAATCCAAATTGGTACAGACCTCACCCCAAATAAAAGGAATGACATGGTTACAATATTAACCTAATTCCAGGATGTGTTTGCATGGTCTCATGAAGACATGGTGGGTTTATCCACTGACATTGTCATTCATCGTCTCCCCATCAAAGAGGGATTCAAGCCAGTCAGGCAGAAGCTCATGCGATTAAAACCTGAGTGGAGTTTAAAAGTTAAAGAAGAAATTGTGAAACAATTTCAAGCAGGCATCATTGTGACGCCCCCAAATTCTGACCTCCACTTGGTCACCCGAATTTGGTTCATCACGTGCTCAAACTATTACCATAATAACTAAAACTTCACATTCACAACGAAAGATCTAATTTAGAATAATTTACAATGATTTATTATAATTATTCTCCCAAGTCTCGCAACCTACAGTACTTAATAGATTACATAATAGTACCGAATAAAGACCTATTACATAATCCTACTTAAGTTTAAACATAGTCTTAATACAACATAATAATCTTAACATAAAAGGAACAAGCTAGTCGGTAGCCTTGCCCTTGCCCTTGTCTGCTCCAGAGACACCTCCCTGTTCTTCCTTAACTGAAAGGTTTTAAATAAGCAAGGATGAGCACAAATTTCCCAGCAAGTAATATACAACAAGGGTGTAGGATATAATATCACAAGGTTTGAAATATCGAAGTGTCATTTCTAGGATAGTTTAGAGTGTCAGAATAATATCATGAATAATGAATATCAACAATACTTAGACTAAGATCAATAATTCAATATAAATCAACTGATATATATGAATTCAAATGCTATCAAGGTATCCGACTAGATAACAATTTATACTGAGCAGTCACTAAGGACTATTGAACATCTACTAGAATTACCAATATTAAACTGATAACCCAAAAGAATCAAGTAATGTAGAGGATCAGTCTACAATACTCCACGTTATGCATAACACCATAGTAATAATATACTTATGTGTTTGGGTTTCCAACAACATACAATCCCTTACCATAAGGGTTGTTCAACTCAGTTTTTAAGATTTTCTGCACCAATCAAATCGGTTTTGACAGTTTTATAAACATGCATATAGTCTAGCCGAATCAAATGGCATCGACTCTTTCACAATATTCAAAAACAATACCAAGTTCATTATGAATAATATTTTTCACAAGGGTTTAAGCATAATGGCTCATTTGAACGAGAAAATAATATAACTTGCACTCAAAGAGATAAGCTTATGGTATTCGTCGAATAAAGACTGCAAAGATACTTGCACAATAAGAGTAGGGTTTGGATACTTGCCTTACGCGTAGTTTATCCTTGTCTAAGAATTCAACACTTTCGAATCCTATTTATAACTTATTATATGTTCAAGATGTTCATTAGATAACATAGTCTTTAATCAAGTTTGACATGATACAAGTAAGCACATATGGTACAAAATCAGTTTATATCATCACGAGTTCAACCCACGTATCATGGTTTGATATTATGCAAACATCCTTTTGGTTTTATCATTTGAAAGTTATGATCAACACTTGACCCTATCACTTAGCATGCTTCTTAACATATTAACAAGCACATTAGTCATATAAGATAAGTTAAAGTAATCATGTAGGCATGCTTCAAACATCATACCAACAACAGAACTCAGTTGTGACTACTGTACGGTGCAGTTGTGCCCTGTCTAGGCCTAGGGATGGTTCAGCTGCGCTGTCCCCTGGCCAGACCAGGACTGAGCTGTTGCCTTACAGTTTCTGCCCCATTCTAACATACCACTATACTTATAGTTTAACATACATGCATGCTAGAAGCTTTCACATACCACATTTCCATTCTTTTGCTCATTTTTACAAGTTCATTAATTTATGACTTTCTATGGAATTTTAAAGCTTAACACGTCATACAACCACTAAGTCTATCATGCTTGTTCTCTAAACATAAAAGATAGTTATAACACTCATATTAAGCATGTGTACTAGTATTCATAACATATATGTAAAACTAATACCGCTTTGGTTAAAAATAGACTCCGTTTATGCTTTTCTTGAAATGTGATACACAAGCATGGTATATATATGTTTATACTACATGAGCGCGTCTAAGAGTGCTACCCAACATGATTACAAATGTCGGATTCTAATCCTCAAGGTAGCATGTTACTATTCACGTTCCAATGCTTACTAGTTAGTTTAACATGTTGATGCTCCCTTGCTAATCACATAAACTCAAGCTAGAGGTTTCTTCATGCATTTCTAAGTCATGCTAACATGTTTGCAAAGTCAGAATATACATTATGTAGAATCATGCATGTTTGCTCACTTGGCTAAGCCTTTGTTTGAAAACATCTCTAACACGAAGCCTAATAAGGTAGTTATGAACCACGAAACTACGTACACCCTAGCATGCTCATTTAGGTGTAAAGTCAGTCATGTATAGCTTACTAGGTTCAATTCGCAGAACATGATCTTTAATGTAGTTTGTTTTCAAAACTTAAAGTCCCAATCTCCATTTAAACCATATGCCTTCATTAATCATGCAATTCTATTAAAACATGGTCCACTTACCATAATATACTTACACATACACATTACAAATGCTTGCATACTATTATAAGTCATAACACTATAACAGATTGCAAAACAGAAACTAAAAACTGAATTCAACAATCGGTGCAGCTGTGCTGCGCCTTAGTATTAATATGGCACAGCTGCGCCACGCCTGGTTCGAGCCAGGAACAGTCTGCTTCGGCAACTGTTTGGCCCAAACACAGAATTTACTCATGAAATCATTCCTAAACACTCATGTATCACTTACAACATGCTTATAAGGTCATATAACAACCATATGAACATTACTCGTCCATACTAACATCTAATTCTACAAAATCAAAATTTTGCAATTTCAAGAACTCGACAGCTCTGCTTATAGAAACTGAAATTGAAAAGCTAGTAATGGAATTATACCTTCGTAATGTGAAAGAACTTGCTACTACTTGAACTCTTAAGCTCTAAGAATACTTGTATGCTTTCAATCTCCTACTTAGCAAATCTCAGACAACTTCAAGAACATCAACTGATAAACATGGTTGCTATTTATAAAAGAATTGTGGACTGGACAATGACTTAGCACTAAGGTTGAATTCATGGTGCAATACAATGAAACAATGGTTCAAGAAGGGTGGCTCAACCACTCCATACCAACCATCTAGCTAGCCATGATCTCCTATGATTTAGCAACTAGAAATTTTACGTAATATAGCTTCAAGTTACTGTTCATGGTACTTGGTGACACTAATTATGGGACAAGAGGAAATTCTCAGCAACACTTAGCTCTACACTTGTACACATTTAGTTACTTTATTATAAAAATGGTGTTAATCTCCGAGTGTTACCATAATAGGAGAATTTAGGGATTAATTATACACTCACATCATATAGCTCATATACATTCTATTTTAATGTCTACCCACATGTATATGGTTACTTATACATTTTATGATATATTTATACTATATAGTTTTAATATGCATAATCACATTGCTTTATACAATAAAATTTTATAAGACTTAATAAAAAGTCACACAATGTCACACCACACTATATAGTTTAGTTGTGTTATTGCTCATATGCACATGACTGTCAATATAATATTATTGTATTAATAACTTACTTATTTATGTTAAGTAAATAAATTATTCACCTCCTCGATTAATTACGACTAATATAATTTAATCCATTTTTCATTGATGAATTTATGGATTTTCATAACTATTGATTATCGATATAATTCTTATTATATTTATAGACATATTGCAAATAATAATAATCGTATATTACGAATTAATTACCAAATAATCCATATTCCACCATAATTAATTAATATTAATTAATGGATTAACAATTCTGTTATCGGACATAACATACTTTAATTCATGATTTATCAATATCACGCATATCACATAATTATTCCATTTAAGTCCCAAAGTAGAAGAATTAATTTTTTTTTCCAACTGACTGCTAGCGCAGCTGCGCCAGGTTGTACTGCTGGGACGGCGCAGCTACGCCATGCCCTGACAGTGCCAAGACTGGTGCAGCTTCTGCCCGTGTCAGTTTTCCATACTAACTCGTCATGACACGAATTGATCTCCACAAGAGCGTTACTACGAGTCTACGAGTGTATTGATTACTTATAAAAAATCTCATGATCATACACGATTAATCTTCCTAATTCCCGGTTTAACTTACTTAGTGAATTTTCTCGTTTCGCACTATGCCACACAAGGCATTTCACACTTCTCATTGCCAATTCACATTTCTTAATAGTATTTCACACTTATTTTCACATAATAATATTTCCATTAATATATTCATTTTATAATGCGTGGAAATTCTCGGGTATTACAATCATCATGGTGTCTACACACCCTGAATGGCTATCAAACATAGTCCACATGCCTAAACCAGGAGGAAAGGTGCGAGTTTGCGTGGATTATCGGGATCTGAATAAAGCCTGCCTTAAGGATAGCTTTCTCGTCCCATTTATCCACATTCTCATTGACAATACTGCTCAATATGACGTGTAGTCCTTTGCGAATTGCTTTGCGGGGTACCATCAAATCATGGTTGCTAAAGAGGATCATGAGAAAACTTCATTCATCACTCCTTGGGGAACCTTTTTCTACAGACGGTTGTCATTCGGCCTCATCAATGCCGAAGCTACCTACCAGCGAGCCATGATGGCTCTTTTCCATGATTTAATGCATAAGGAGAGAGATCTACGTGGATGACATCATTGTCAAGTCCCGAAGGGAGGAAGACTACCTAGACCATCTCAGAAAGCTCTTCAACAGGTTGTGTAAGTATAACTTGAAGTTGAATCCAGCCAAGTGCACCTTTGGCGTTAAATCAGGCAAGTTGCTAGGATTCCTAGTCAACCACAAGGAGATTGAGCTGGATCCCACCAAAATCCAGGCCATCACGAAAATGTCCATTCATCAGACAGAGAAGGAAATACGGGGATTTTTGGAAAGAATCAACTTTATTAGCAGGTTCATTTCCCAACTCACAGTAACCTGTGAGCCTATTTCCAAGTTGTTAAGGAAGAACTCCTCAATGAAGTGGAATGATGAGTGCGAAAAGGCATTCCTTACGATCAAAGAGCAACTAGTCAAAGCTCCTGTTTTGGTACCACCCAGGGATAATGTTCCCCTATTCATGTACCTATCCATAAGTGACAATGTTATGGGCTGCATGCTGGGACGGAAAGATGATAGAGACCAAGAGCGAGCTATCTACTACCTCAGCAAAAGATTTAGCAGCAGTGAACAGAAGTACATTCTAATTGAGAAAACTTGTTGTGCTTTAGCATGGGCTTCCATGAGGTTATAGCATTACCTCCATGGTCACACAACTCATCTTATATCCTACATAGATCCTCTCAAGTACGTGTTCAATAAACCCATACTGAATTACTGATTGTCCCGATGGCAGTTGATCCTAAAATAATTTGACATCGTCTACGTGACGCAAAAGTCCATTAAAGGTCAAGGAATTGTGGATCAACTGGCCGCCGCACCTTTAGGGGATTTCAAACCCTTAGAAATATACTTCACCGATAAAGGGGTAATGGCAATTCAACAACACCATCAATACGATGCACACCAAATGTGGAAAATATATTTCGATTGAGCTGTAAATATAGAAGGTTCTGGGCTGGAGCAGTTCTAATATCCGTTACGGGGGAGTAGCATCCCGTCGTCGTCAAATTATAGTTTTCCAACACCAACAGCACAGCTGAGTATGAAGGCTGTATCATGGGGCTAAAACTTGCTCAATCAATGGCCATTAGACGGTTAACTGTCTTTGGAGATTTTGAGTTGGTAATCTGACAAACCACATGAATCTATCACACCAAAGGTCTACACTTGCTGCCTTACCATCGGCAGGTTCTACTGATGGCTTCAGAGTTTGAAGAAATATCATTCCTCTATATTCCTCAGAATAGGAATGATTTCTCGGATGCACTAGCAACTTTGGCCTCCTTGATCAACATACCTGACAAAAAAAACATGTCAAGCATCACATCTGCCCAACAAAAGACTCTAGCCTATGGGAATTACATTGGAAAAGTATCAGATGAGCTACTTCCTATCTAGCACCCTTGGTATCAGCATATCAAGGAATACTTACAAGATAGATCTACACCCGCCGAGGTGAGCCTAACTAAAAGAAGGCGGATTCATCGACTAACTATGAAGTTCTACCTAAGCGGAGATGCACTCTACAAAAGAGATGCAAGATTAGGTCTCCTTAGATGTCTGGACAAGGACCAAGCTCAAAGGCTCATGGATGAGATCCATGGTGGAGTATGTAGCCCACACATGAGCGGCCCTCTACTTGTTAAAAAGATCCTCATAACGGGCATTACTGACTCTCTCTCAAAGCTGAATGTGATGATCACGTCAGGAGATGTTATCAATGCCAAATTCATGGGAATGCTATCCACGCCCCTCCGACAGAACTCCACAATATGAGTTCACCTTGGCCCTTCGCAATGTAGGGAATGGACGTGATCGGGCCCATCGAGCCCAAAGCTAGTAATGGGCATCGATTTATCTTCACTGTGATCGACTACTTCACCAAGTGAGTAGAAGCAGCCTCTTTCCCCAGGGTTACCAAAGAAGTCATCATTGTTTTCATCAGAAATAATGTCATTTGTCGATATGGACAACCAGAGGTTATTATATCCGACAATGCTAAAAACCTCAACAACAAAATGATGGAAGAGTTGTGCAGTAAATTCCACATCAAACATCTCAACTTCGTTATCTACCGTCCAAATATAAATGGTGATGTTGAAGCGGCTAACAAAAACATCAAGAAAATCATGCAAAAGATGTCCGCCAACCACAAAGGATGGCCTGACTTATTTCCTCTGACTCTGTTAGCCTACAGAACATCAATGCGCACTTCCACTGGGATAACCCCCTACGCATTAACCTATGGGATGGAAGAAGTGCTCCCCATAGAAGTGGAAATAGAATCCCTCAGAGTGTTAATAGACGCTCAGCTGGATGAAGACCAATGGGTACAAGATAGATATCACCAATTATCTCTAATAGACGAAAGGCGAGCTGCTGCTATCTTCCACGGTCAGTTATATCAACAAAGGATCGCCGGGTCCTACAACATAAAAGTCTGGCTACTGCAGTTTAAACAACACGACTTGGTTTTGAAAAAGATCATGGACAACCAATATCAATCTAAGGGAAAATTCGCCCCAAACTGGGAAGGTCAGTTTATTGTCAAGGAGGTATTGACAGGAGGAGCTCTCAGATTACAGGAAATTGACGACGATAAATTTCCACAGCTTATCAACTCGGACACCGTGAAACGGTACTATGTCTGAGGTCACCATCAAGAAAACATCCTGCTTTTGGATCATCAGATGTGACAACCCGAGAATTTAGAACATTTTTAAAAATCTTAAATGATGGATTTAAGGTCAAATGATAGACCTGGACAGAAAATGAGTGTATGCGTTTGATATTCTTGAGAATGAATTTTGATTTCAAAATTTTGTGAAGGATTTAGGTGAATTATTCAGGATTAAGTGTATATTTGAATATGTTCTATGTATATGGTTATGTATATGTTCAGAATATGGTTAAGGGTCAAGGGTTGACCAGATAAATTATATCAGTGTCAAACCTCAAGTATATATTAAGAACGACAACGTTCAGTTAGAAAACCCTAATGACTGATAAGAAAGCCTAAAATCGGTTTTGAAACCCTAATTTCAGTCCTGGGAATCCGAAATCCTAATTCAGAAATTGAAAACCCTAATCGGGGAATTTAAAGGATAATTATAATGCTTAAGTGATATTAATTATAATATTAATTAGGGTAAAGCTTAATTAATTAGCAAACCCTAATTTCATATTTTTAAACCCTAATTATTCCGTCAGAAACCCTAATATAAAATTATGGACTTAATTGCTAAATTAGCAATTTAAATTGGGATAAAATAATCCTAATTAACAAGATTGATTTATGAATGGGAAAGTTTAATTTAATTCGAGAATCCTAATTACAATTTAGAAATATTAATTTTCTATTTTTGAAAACCCTAAGGGTTAATAACCGTGAATTTTAAGTCACTATATATGTATGTACATTATTGATATTTAAAACCTTGTATTATACAGTGATTTAATATGTGACAACATATGTGAAGTGGTGCATGGATCAATAAACATATATACTATAGTTATGGATATATACATTTATAGATTTCATTAAAAAATGAAAGCTTCGTAACTTAATTATGCATTAGGTGAGACAATTAAATAACCTAAGGGTTATGGTAATAAGGAAATGTTAGTATTTAATATGTATACTAACTTAAGTGGATAATCTTGTTATTTCAAGTAACTAATAATTTTAAACCTATTTCTTGTAAACCTAATTAGGTTATGAGCTAAAGTCACAAGTATAAGTAATTAAATTTCATAAGATTGGGAATGGAAACCCTAAATAAATCATTTGGATAACATATATTAAAATTGTTAGACTATGTTTATTACATGGCCCAAAACAATTAAGGAAGACGCCCAAAGGAAATAAAATGCAAACCAATACTTAGCCCACTTGATTAAGGGTATTTTAGACTTTTGGTTAATCAAATTTGTGTTTTAAAATAAAAGCAAATTGGGAGATATAATGGGCAAGGGGGGACCGGCCAATTAGGCCTTTTTATGGCAAGAAGATTATGCTAATCAATGTCCATTAGTAGAAATCTTACACACAAGTACATGTGTGTCAATCTCCCATTGGTTGCAAATCTATTAAGCATCCTTAATCACATGATTAGGCTAATTGAAGAGATAAGGTGTAGTCTTTTATCCATGGGACAATAAAAATATGGGGGATAATAGTTATATCACTCATTCATTTGCTAGACATTCATTTTCTCTCATTCTTCTTCTTCTATTTTTTCTCCCAAGCTAGTAGCATTCAAGAGAGAAAAGAAGGAGAGAGACTTTGGTTTTTGTGAGAGTGAGAGAGGTGTGCTAGTTTATTTGATGCATCCTAAGTTCATTACTTACTTTGGTAAATCAAGGAAGGTTGCCACTAAATCAAGGTATAACCTAATCTTCATCTTCTTCTTCTACTTTGTATTATAGCTTGAGTTTTGTTGGGGTTATGACCTAATACTCAAGATACCCTAGTTCTACATATCATCATGTATGGAATCAAGTATCTTGAGTGTTAGATCAAAGGTTTAGCACAAGAAAACGAGCATATGTTCTCCGAGGGGTGAAACCCTTGTTTTTCTTCCATTAAATCTTGTATAACTCAAGTTTTACAACTTGGATTTGTGATCCGTCGAAGGGGGGTGCTAGATACATGCGTTATCTAGTACACTCAAGTGGTAGAACACAAATCTAGCAAGTATTGAAGCCATGGGGACTATTTTCCCCAAAATAGTCCACATAGTATATTGAGGCTTTGAAACCCTAAAATAGCTACTGTTCCTGCTTTTATTGAGACTGTTTCGGTCAGTTGCAAGTCTTCTAAAAATTTGAGAAAAATTACAGAGGTACCTTAAGAAGTTAACTAAGTGTAGGAAAAAGAACGGACGCGTTTCGATTTATAGGTTGTGCGTAATGGCTATTTCCGTAAAGGACTCCAAAATATTAACACTCGAATTTCTCACTGTGTATACACTGGAAAATTCCAAACTTTTTACAGTAGGTTTATATATGTTATGAGAGTATACCCTAAAAATTTCAGATATTTCTGAGCAAAACTCGATTTATGAAAAATGAAGCAAGATCCGAGTGTTTTGGACACTTTAAAATTAGTAAATCATTTTCTAAAATTCTAGAAAAATTTGGGGATCATTGTTGGGTCATATACTGTCCAAATCCAGAAAATGAGAATTTTTGGAATCAGTTTGCTATTTTTCCTAAAAATGATTAAGTTATGAATAAAAGAAAATAATTAGTTAAATGATGTCTTAAATAAGAAAAATGTGATTTTAATGCTTGAATACTCCTAATATATAATATTATGACTATTTTATGGCATTTTGGTAATTTATAATAAGAAATATTATTTATGACCTTTTATGGATATTAAATAAGAGGTTTAATAAAGGGTGAACAATTAGAATAAATTGTTTATTAATCTAATAAATTATTAAAATATTATAATGATATTAATAATATTAGAATATGATATTGTTGAGTAAATAAAAATATTAAGATTAAAACTTCATTAAAATATTATTAAATGGTTAATAGTATTTAATTTAAGCTTTAATAAATGATTAAAGTATTATTAAATGATTAATAATATTAGATTAAAATATTAATCTTAGATTAAAATATTATTAAAAGATTAATAATATTAAATTATGTATTATTGGATGATTAAAATATTATTAAAAGGATTAATAATATTAGTAATGTATTGAAATATTATTAAGATTAGTAAGCGGATAAAAGTATTATTGGTGAACTAATAATACTAAGAGGTGAATTAAATATTATCAAGATTAATAATATTAAGTGAATTAAAGGTAGTTGTTATCTGAAAATTATTGCAAGTCTATAAAATATATATATATATATATATATATATATATATATATATATATATATATATATATATATATATATATATATTGACTGATAATAAATTATTTAAGATAATATAAATTATTTAAGATAATTGTTAAGTGTTCAGGCAGAATTTAATTAAACTTAGACTCGAGAAAAGTCCGACTAGACCGTCTAGATGTTAGAATTGTACCGAACTCAACTCGGACTGTAATAGTTTGACTTGAGGCTAGGTGTTATGTGTGGTATAGATTGATAGGGTTATGTGTTATGTGTTTAGGTTATTTTTTTTAAATACTGTGATGATATTATTCTAACTTAGAAATACATATTATTAATAATAGGTCTTCAGACAAAGCTTATTAAATTGCATAGCGGTAATCAACGGTTCATACAAGTTTTACTTAACTCTACTAAGAGTTGTTTTATTCAGATATGCTTATGGTTAATCATTGCTGCTTGCCATGTGGAATTGTACTCTGTACATATTGCATGTATAAGTCAGGTATGAAAGGCTGATCACCTTCATTACCAGTTGGTCTAGATATATTTGTTCATGTTCAATACGTGTTCAGTCAAAAGTTTTTTCGTGCTAGTTCTCAATTATATTGATGAATTATAGCTAACCTATTATTCAGACTCTTTCAATCATGATATATTCTTAAATTGTATTTAAACTTGCTGGGCAACTTTCATGCTCACCCTTGCTATATCATGATAAACATTGTAGATAAGGCGAATGCATTCGGATACAGGAAAAAGGATAATGCCAAGTTCTGCTTGGGATAAAATGTGCAGCTAGTTTGTAATAGTATAGTTTGATAATAATGTTAGGTGCTAGATAGTTTATGAATTGTGTATAAGTTAAGGTTACTCGATTTTGGGGAATAGTGTGTAAACTGTATTGTATAAATAATTTATGTTTATATCTTCCGCAAATAGTTATATAATGATTGTACCAGATCCATGGTGATTCGGGACCTAGATTTGGGGCTCTCACATCAAATCCCAGTCATTTCAGGTTTTCTAACCCTTCACTACATATAACTTCTCTTCATACTCATCTGCCCCATCAGGGACAAACACACTTTTCTAACCAGCAGCCTTGTTTCGAATCGCCAGATCTTTCTCTCAACTTGGTTTTAAACCCTTACTCAACTCTGGTTATCCCACCAGGGATTGAACCTTTCACATCCATAGTTTTACTTCACTAGGGATAAGACTTTTTACACCTGTAGTTTGTCATGTACATGGGATTAAACTTTTTCCCTCGCAGTTTGTCCTGAACATGGGATTAAACTTTTCATTGGCTACAAACCGTCCTGAACATGGGGCGAACTATGCCGACCTGATCTCCTTGATACACGAGAGTACGTAGGTAGACATATTTTATATGGTCCAGTCGCAATAAAATAAAAACAACAAAGACATTTCTACGTCCTTCTCACTACAAAAACAAAAATAAACACATCTATACACCCTTTTGCCACCATACAGCGTTGAACCTCTTACACCAGGTTCGAACTACGCAGACCTGATCTCCTCTTTAACAGGAGTACATAGGCAACCATTCATGGTTCGATCTCCCCCTCTACCAAAATAAAAATACTTGTCAGCGGTAGTGGGATCATCTTTCAATCCACCACATTTCATGGGCTTCAGACCAAAATGATGGAACTACCCGACCTCCTCACATAAATAGGAGAATCGGTGACCATCTAAGCTACGGTTGATTCCTAAAAGAGAAACACCAATCCATAAGAGATAAAACTAACTGGGCTCCCCCATATAAAAGAGTACTGGTGACCATCTGTGGTGCGGTCAACCTCAAAGAGGAAAGCCACACTCCTCTCCACATCTACATACAGAAATCAGTCCCAAGGCACCAAAGATGGTATGGAATACACACAGATCAATGATCCATTCTGAAATATCATGAGATAGCTTAATGTCCATCCATCAATGAGGAATTTAGAATACATCAAGATCACAAGCCCTGAAGAAACATGCAAATATCAAGCAAGTAGCATAGCGCAACTAAAAGGGAAGTGAATCAAAATATATTTCCCTACTATATAATGTTGTTTGATATATACAATATGAATTGTATATGACAAAATGGCTAAGCTAGTCTGTGCAGGAAAATACAAGCCCATCTACAAATCAGTGTATATACGAGCTATTAAGTCTAATATAGCATCTCTCTCAGAAGAAGGAGGTAGCGTTGTGATCTCCTGTACAAGGGTCTCTACGCGAGCTAACAGATCTACGGCCATTTGCATAGTGACGATGTGCTTGTCAATATATGTGCTCATCTCTGCAATAATGTCAGTAGTAAGGGACCTCATTGTGGTACTGTATGTAACGGCTACATCCCAAGCAGATATAGCGCCATCCTGCTCAACTATCACGGCATCTCTGGCTGATCTGGCCTCATCCCGCTCAATAATGGCGGCATCTCTATGTGATAATGCATCGTCTCTTGCTAACAGAGCGACGTATCTCCCATCAAGAGCTGTCAACATCAGGGCTCTAGCCTGATCTCTCTCGAAAGTCATCAGATGGAGACTCTACTCGAAATACTGTGCTGAATGCTGGATCACAGTAGCACTCATACTGGGAGAATCTACAAGAGCTGCTGGAGACCCAGTGAATGGCTCCTCCTCGGTGGGAGAATCAATGTCCTCCATGGGCTCTCCACCATCTAAATCAATACCCGACACTGTGGATACTACCGCAGCCGATGAAGTCTCTGTCCCCATCCACACAGAATACTCTGACGAACAACCTGGATGGCTAACAGAAAAATTAGCTCTCTCACGCTGATCCCAATAGGCATACACCCGAGATTGATCCTCTGTTGATAAATGGTGAGAAGCCACACGCTGACCTAACACCCCCTCAATAGGATGGAAGTCCTGGAACTGGTCAAACTGTGACATCACAGCCAGTAGGTGGTAAGCAGTCATGCCTCTCAAACCAGCCAGAGGGAGATAATCCATGCCAGGAGCGCGAGTAATGAAGCTATAGGATGAATTGAGCCTTATACACGGTAGGATGCCAAACGGATCTCCGATCCCTGCCAGGAATACCGACCAAGACATAGCATATGTACACTCTGATGGCTGAAAGGAGTAAGACATAGCTATATCATGGGTAAAGCAGTACACGTGTCGTCGAAAAGTACCAATTGGTCTCAAGTGTGACATAAACCACACATATAACATGACCGAGCTTCCTATAAATACCCCTATAGGATAGGTGCTGTAAAACGTGGCCGACCTCAACGTCTCTGCCATAATCATCGGAATGATGGTATGACCCTTCCTGAGAGCTCTCACTGCCATGATGGCACCATTGTCCATCTCATCCGTATACCATGGCATATACACAAATGCCACTATGCACATCACGAGTACATCCACTCTGGCAAAATGCCACTGATCCTCTGGTCTGGTAAAATCCCCGGAATGTCGTGCTTTGCTGTCCAATAAGCTGAATCTATCTATCAGGAAATGCTGGGACAATATATGGCCAGATGTAATCTCATCCTCTACTACTCTACCCCGCAACCCGGTGAGGGTCATGAACTGTCAGCGCATATCTCCGACAGCCATTCGAGTGCAAGCTCTGTCTAATGGCAAAGCCACCAACCGCTCGTACTCCTTTAATGTAGGAGTCAACTCTTGGGTCCCAAACCAGAAAACCTGTCTCTCCGGTACCCGATGCTCCAGCATACCCTCTACAAAGCCTGCGAGAACTTGAAACATCAAGAGGGTCATAGAATATTGTAATAACGGATCAACGGTCACCCTATCTGGAGGTGACATGCTATCATACCACGACCTAAGACGAAAGGCTATCAACACTGATGGGGTGTGATCAATGTGGCTGACTGTTGAAGAAGACATCTTTGTAGGCCGTATCATAAGACCATCCAGGAGTCAATGCTGAATATCTCTAGACATACATACATATGCATAATATGATACATGCATGACAAATAATAGATGGCAATATGATGTAAGGAATGGGAAATAGTACATACATTCCTAAGTACATAATCATCTATATACATCATCTCTGTACAGCTAAAAATACAAGGAAATGGGGCACATACGCCCTACTACTAACAGAGGCCTATCAAAAGATATAGCGAGAATGGGGCATAGTCACCCAATATCTAACAGAGGCCTATCAAAAGAGATAACGACAATACACATCAGAAGAAGACAATGGTGTCAATATCTACATCATCAATCATGTCCACCTGATGTAACTCCTCCTGAGTCACTGGATCTCTATCAACAGGGATGTCAAGCCTATATAGTGGAGGATCTGTACTGAAAAAGTCATATGGGTCACCTGAGGGGCCAGCGTCTGAGCTGGAAGAATCAAAAGTATCTGCCTCTGAAGGATCTCTGCCCAAGTGCCGGATGAAAAAATGTGCCCGGTCCAACTGCCGGGTCAAACTGTCAATCTGTGTCAAATGAGTCGGATCTCAGACACAGGTCAGCTAATCCGTCATCATCATGGATCCAGGAACCATATCCCCCATAAACTGAGTGGCGCGGGTCTGGGCTCCAATGGTACAAGGGGACCACCAGTGATAGAACGTATCCTGAGTATGTGAACCCTCTGACAAAGTGTATCCGTCAATACCCATCAATGGGATGTCATCGACGGGCGACTACAATACAGGCCAATAACGACTGGCAGGAGGCAAGATCAGTATACGAATCTCTCCTGTGGTGCTCCTAATAACACGATCTCCTAAATATCGCTCATATCCTCCATCGGTGAAGAGAGAAATCCTACGGGTGGATATCATGTGCTCGACGCCAGTCGGGAATCCACCCTCAAATCCAATGGTCAAGTGTTCCCCGGAGTAGGGAACCCAAGTGATGACATTAGAAGTCAATAACTCCAACTGTAAGCGACAATGGGTGAAACCCTCAGCTACAGGAACCTCTAACAGTATGGAGTGATGCCATCGTCGTCCTCGTGGATAGGTATCTAAACCTAACACACGCGCAAGACACAAACATATGAGCCTCTCATAGGCCCAAAACTGCCAACATAAAGGCAAACATCTGCTGTCAGTGAACACTCTTAACCTGTACATGGAAAATCAAAAGAGAAATACTCACCAGCAGAAACGGGTAAAATCCTAGCCAAGCCTCTGTCAAGCCTTGCGAACGCATGCGCATTCCCTGGAGGAAATAGCCAAAGGTGTAGGAGCCCCAGTCATACTCTCCAATACGATCCACCTCCCGCGTGGCGCTGATCAAAGCGAATGACACCGTGGAAGAGTTGTCTGTTATGAAATAACATCTGATAATAACCAGAAACAATCACCGAAGAATGTGATCCCTGACTCTCACATCAGTGGGCATGGGCTCACTCAACAGCCCACTCATAGCATTTATGCTCAAAGGACTCGTACGGATGGTCCTACTCTTGAGCGCCTCAGCCGGAACTCCCAAAAAGGATCTAACGGTAGTCGGGGTAATGTTCGCCGTACATGGCACTAGCGCCCCTCCAAACTCCATACCGGTGATAAAACGCCAATCCATCGGCGTCATCATCACCTCACAATCCAACAAATGGACAGATTGAGTCTGGTGAAACCAGAACTCAGACAATGTCCTGAGGTAACCCCAGGGACAACGCCGGGGAAGAATGGAAAAAACTGCCCTAAAGCCCCAACCATGCACTATACCTCGGTAATCTGGATGCAGAGCCTGATACAAGGAGTGTATGTTGAACCAGTTCCCTCGAGGCTGTGTAAAGCTGGGAACCTACATCACATGCAAATCAATGTCAAAATCTATGCTCCTCCTCAATAGGGAAAAGGAAGATAAAACCCAGCTTTTACCTCATTTGCATGCAAGTAAACTGAGGGGTGTTGGTCATTTTATCGATCAATATCTGCGTGCAAGTATACACGGTCAACAAGTAATAAAGAGTAAGTAAAGTATTGTTCCCACGGAGAATTAACTAATAAAGTTCACCAAGCACTAACCCGTAACCATTTCAGTCTTATTTAAACGATTGATTTGCTATTTATAAATTTTAACTGTGGAATTAAATAAACCTAACTATTCCTTGAGTAAGACTAGATAATGAAGACTTGAGATAACAATTTCATCTATTGACTCATTTGAATCAACAAACTTCATGTTAAGCCAAAGTAATTGTACTGGATTGTTAGTCGAGAACTCAAAAGTAAAGTATAGCCATCTCTCGATGTACCATACCCATATCATATATAATCCACAGTTAATAGAATACACATGAACACCCACATTATCTAAACCACTATATGTCTATGTGATTTACAAATAATTAGGATTTAAGCCCAAGTTCTCAGTTGACTACTAGTGAATCTTCGGTATATATCTATCCTAAGCACAAATCATACCTCCCATCACAATGTAGAACATACAATCATAGGCTAATAAGATCATATCTAAATCCATACTTCGTCTCTCAAGTCCATATGGATTATCACAGTAATTGATGGCCAATCAACTAAGCAAATAAGCTTGAATCTTAATAGAAAATCTCATAGCAATCAATAAGCCTAACAATGAAATATATCAGAATAAACTAATCCATAGAGTCCATTGCAATCTCAGAATAGAGTTTACATCATAGTTGAATCAAACCCACCATCCACATATTGAATAAACATCATAAAATTACAAATAGGAATCAAAGAGAGGTTAAGTGTAAAGAATTAAAATGCAAATCTATTCTCCTGCTCCAAGATGGAATCTCTGATGCTTTCCAATTGCTTCAAGTCTTCAATTTAATCAAATCTAGAAATAACTACTCTAATCTACTCTATTCTACCTATTCAAATTAAAGAAAGAAAATAACAGTAGCTAAGTGATTCCTCCAAGGGGTGGTGTCCTCTGCATACTGATAATACGTCTCCTTATAAGCCCTAATTGAACCCCCCCCCTCCAAGTTACGTTCCCATTCCACTGTTTAGTGCAAAAGTCAGCTCTAGTCAACTTCCAAAGTGGCGCGGCCGCGCTGGGAATGTCCTGGAGTTAGGCGCGCCCGCACTCAAGTAGCAGATGACGTTTTTTTGGTATAGGGACTCGTGCGGCCGCGCTAAAAATGCACTGCAAATTCGTGCGCCCGTGCCGTTTATTTTCTGCTACAGTGTCCTCTGGTAAAACGGCCATAACTTTTGATTCGGGAGGAGTTAAGAGGTCTGCCACCTATCAAATCGAAGCTCTCGACAAGCTCTACAATTTTTATTCTTTGAGAATTGAGAAATAATGGACAGATGAAGATCGAAATTGGATTGGAAGTGACTGCTATGCAAATGGCCACCCAAAATAGTGAAGTTCAACGTCCGTTGGTACAAAGGTCATAACTCTTGCATCCGAACTCCGATTGGAATGATTCAAGATGTTCCGAAAAGCTAAGAAGAAGCTCTACAACATAATCCAAGTTTCAAGCCAAGAACATGAAAGCCCAAATGATGTCTGAATTGCTTTTTCTTGTGTTTTCATACTAATAGTCGCTCACACAGCTCCCAAGCATAAAATCTACAAAATGAACACAAAATGCATAAAAAGTAACTAAGAAACATGAGTATAAGCAACTAATTTAAGTAACAGATGCCGGATAAGTAGGTATAATACCTACTTATCAAATACCCCCAAACTTAAACTGTTGCTTGTCCTCAAGTAACACAACATAATGCAATCTACATGTTATATAAGCTATGCTACTATGACGATGAATCCCACCTTCTAAGCCAAATATGAATTCCAATACGAGTTGCCTCAGAGAAATTATCCAGATCCAAGAATAAAGCTTCATACTCAGCCACAGGCATAATGACATACAATCAAATAATCCAATCCTGCTATAAAGATGTTGTGTGTGTGTGATGTGTTCACCAATAAGCTTGACAAAGGCAAAGATTACACATGCTACACTGCTTAAGAAAGAAAACTGAGGCTTAAATCAAGAACTATACATACAAATTAAACAACAACTACTCCAAAATATCAATACAAACTAAGGTTCAACAATGGGTTTATTCTGCTTTATTTTTACTCATGAGGGCGATTTTCGTACTTTCCTGTGGTGTTTATTGATTTCTTTTTCTTTTTCTTATGACTGTGCAATGTCTCATTCCATTAGGCTAATAGTGATATCCCTTAGCAAGCTTTCAACCAACGACTCCCAGACCATTAAGACCTTAGGGCGCTAGGTGTAGAGACAATCTCCTCGGGCGTACTTACTCAAGTAACAAAGGCCCCAAAACAAGACTAGCCACGGTAATTTTTTTCATTTTTTTTTCTTTTTCTATTTTTTTTATAATATAGCAAGCATACCCATGTGTTCCCAAAGTTTGAATTTCAATGTTTTCATAGTTAATGATCACTTCCTACACAATTCTATCTTTAAAAATAGTGTTTTCGTCTCAGCAGGAAAACAAGTTAATCTTTAACCAACAAGCAAACATGAACACTTACATGCTAACCAGTAGCATCTAAACAGTAAGCATAGATCACATCATGTATAAAATTATAACTAAGCTTAAGCTTTCAGCTTGTACCTCCGCCCCGGCGGGGATCCTTTTTCTGCTGCAGTGTCCTCTGGTAAAACGGCTATAACATTTGATCCGGGAAGAGTTACGAGGCCTACAACCTATCAAATCAAAGATCTCGACGAGCTCTACAACTTTCATTTTTTTAGAATTGAGAAATAACGGACGGATGAAGGTCAAAATTGGGCTGGAAGTGACTGCTATGCAAATGGCCACCCAAAATAGTGAAGTTCAACGTCCGTTGGTACAAAGGTCATAACTCTTGCATCCGAACTCCGATTGGAATGATTCAAGATGTTCCGAAAAGCTAAGAAGAAGCTCTACAACATAATCCAAGTTCTAAGCCAAGAACATAAAATAAACATGAAAGTCCAAACGATGTCTGGATTGCTTTTCCTTACGTTTTCATACCAATAGTCGCTCACACAGCTCCCAAGCATAAAATCTACAAAATGAACACAAAATGCATAAAAAGTAACTAAGAAACATGAGTATAAGCAACTAATTCAAGTAACAGATACCGGATAAGTAGGTATAAAACCTACTTATCTAGGAGTGGCGACTCAAATCACCTAGAAGATCTGGAATAGTCATCTGAATGCCTGGAAGATCCCTACGGGGAACATGAGCAGAAGGAGCTAGAAACACTATCGGTACATCCTCCTCCTCGTCCTCGACATCTGGTACATCAACTCGGATAGGATGTATCATCGCCTCCGCCAAACGACGAGGCTGTCTAACTGAACGGGGTCGAGGCACTTCAGAAACCCTCCTCCGCACACCTGAAATGGTCTTGCGGGAACTACTCAGCTGATCTAGATCCATAATATCTGGATATAAGTCTTCAAATCACCTTAGAAAGGGTGTGATAAATTCTAACCTGGAGCATTTTTATGCATTTTATGACTATATGCATGCATTACTTTAACATATGACTACAGTAGAATTAAAAATTATGTCTACTTAATGCATAGACTTTTGGAAAAATTTTGCCAGAGTCTCCTTTGTAAAAAGGACTATCCATATTCACATAGGCATGACTAGGTGGCCATTCAGTAGCACACCTACCCACAGTCATACACATCCTATAATGCATAAAAATATCAAAGTCGCAATCCATGACGATAGATTAAATACTAGGATTGCTTTACTTTCTTACCTTTGCTTATTTATCCTCAAATAGGATAAGAAATAGCAAAAAAAGGGTACCAATTTGACTGTTTCAAAAGCCAAATTTTTTTTTACATCATTATGCTCAGCATGGTTAAATACTAGCATTTAATATGTTGAATATTTTTCATCAAGACATATGAGCATGCATATTCACTACTATATGTTTAGACACATTTCATGTAAAAAATCATTTTCCAACGGATAGAAACTAGAAAAATAGACATGCATACATTACAAAGATAGTGTAGAACACTTGTACGATGACAGAATTTGTAGAAAGACGCCCGAACTCAGTAGATCTGAAGAAGAGCTCTCGGATTTCCTGTGCGGCGCAACTTGAAAATGACTTGTGAAAGCCATAGCTGCCTTAAATGCCACCCACGGCTGGTCGGAGGTGTACCTGTGGCTCCCCTGGGTGGGGCCCACCCCTCCAACTTCGTCCAGTTCGAGTTGTAAAGGAGTTCTCACAAGCTCAAAAAGTTAAATCAGGAAAAAAGATTCTACGTGATTGAGCGGATTAGCCTGAAATTCTGGTTTTCATGGACCAAACTACGGGTCTACATGTCATTCATTGGTATTCGCCCGGACACAGGTTTACTATACCAATGATCACAACAGTTGCAAACTACAGTCGGTAATACCTCACGAAGGTCTGATGCCTTCAGTTTGGAGTCACAACTCCAAAAACACTTCTCCCTAGCGGGAACTTCATGCAATATAGCCGTTGATGCACATGTCAACGAAAGTCAAGCAACCTTGGTAACACTCAATCGATGGCAAGTAAACCCATCGAAGCATTGAAAACCATCCGATGATTTCAGTCGTTGATGCACACGTCAACAAAGGTCAAGCAGCCTTGACATTATCCCCAGCAAGGATTTCATCCGTTGATGTACATTTCAGTAAGGATCAGGCAACCCTGACAAACACAAACTATTGGCAGTAACTCCAACAGAACATTGGAAAGACTTGGCGATACAAACCAGGGAAGAACATCCTCATCGGGGACGACCGATGATGGAATATGTTATACACATCCTCAAAAGGAAAATTACTTCCCCACAGAGTCTCTTGTACATGAGAGGAACATCTATGGCAAAAAATATGTACCAAGGATTAAGCACTTTGGTGATAACCCCAACGTCAACATCCTTGAAGTTCCTGAAGACTTTGGAGCACACATCCAAGTAGTTCGTCAGGGTTATCAGTGATAACTCCAGTCCCCATCACAAGTTATGGGGGTAACGGTCATCACATCCCATTGGAAAATGGTCCAACAAAATACATTCATCATACATTTGCATCATGCTGCAGTATATTGCATCATGAATATCTTGTTACATTTCAAGTGTCTAGTATTCTTTATCCTATCCATGCTGTTACACTACATGAATATGTTCGGTCCGTCGTTATATGTTGTCCATCGCTATATGTTGTCTATCGTTAAAAGAGCTAAGACGACGGTTCTATATATAGCGACGGAGCGAATCGTCACCCGGTCCATCGATAAATAGGGGTGAGCAAGGTATGTTAGATAAGGGGCGAACTTAAGATCTGGACCGTATATATATATATATATATATATATATATATATATATATATATATATATATATATATATATATATTTGTTTAAATATCTATTTTAACTGTTTATTCAATGTCAATCTATAATATGTAAATCTGTGGACTAGATTTATCTAAATCTAGCTATATATAACTTTTAACCGGTTCAAAAGTTGTAAAACTGGAACCGTTGAGCTAGATGGCAAAGATTTATTTAAATCTAGTTTTTTTTTCTAGTTTTTCTTGTAAATATTAAGCAACCATGTGAGCCTAGGTGTCATGGGATCTAAGATCCAGCTGACTAATCTAAATATGGTTCCCATGATGGACCCTTTTCAGCTGTACAGCCAGCTTGTAAATTATTTACGATGTTTGGACATCCTTAGATGGCTTTCATGCCCATAAGGAGCCCGACATTTATATGCATATTATTTTATCGAAGATGCTTCGCATCTCGAGAATAAAATCAAATCAAGCCAAATACGGAATAAAATAAAAGTATCAAATGTCTCAATTACTATGTGAGTATAAGGGTTTAAAAACCTATATTCAAAACATCATTTCTATATATTTTTCTTAAAATTGAACTTTTATACAAATCAAACCCTTTATATATAGGTGCAAACGAGGCATAGCACTACTTCCAAATAAATGCACTTAGGCCCAATAAACACACACACACTTCAAATAAATTAGGGAATTGAAAAGACGCAGTAATCGTGTTTTCATGGAATTCGGGGGGTGCCTAACACCTTCCCCCCGCTTAATCAAGCCCCCAAACTTTGTGAATCTTGGTTACCAAGGCCTGTTAAACAGAGTCCAATAATTGGGCATTTATGTAAACCTTTTCAAAATCGGTTGAGTTGGTACAACCATTTCAAAAATATCAACTGACGACTCTAAATTTTCAAATCGTCGACATTTTATGTCGGACTCTTTTCACCCTTTCAAACAAAACTCAACACATGGAGAACATAAAGGGTAAAAAGAGGGATTCCAAAGAAAAGAGGAAAATTTTCCCGACGTCGACATTTTCAGAAGGTGATTGTTTACTCATATTTATATTTAATAGTTAGAGAATATTAAGATTAGGTGCTAATTCTTAAAACTCACCATGGTTATGGTAAGTTTGTGACTCATAATCGTATGGTATATTTTTGAACCCCTAAGCGTATGGACAATCCCTAATTGGTTCTGGGACTACATATTAATAGGACAAGTTCCTAAACTCATATTATTGTGAAAAGTTTTTGAACTCATAATATGTGGTATATTTGATGAACTATACTGGGTATAGGAAGGTTATAGATTGTGAACTAAAGATATTCAGTGTAGTAAGCTTTAAGCATTATAGAAATAGATAAAATAATTAAGCAATAGAAGATTGGAAAAAATTGGAGTTGATAGAGGAAACATATGTATTCCAAATCTTCTAGCTATGCTAAATTTTGAATTTATTGGCATTGTGCTGTTAAAAGCATTTTTGAAAAGAATATTGGGTCAAATTATTGAACCAACGAGTTTTAAAAGTTCTATTATTCATATGTCTACGCTAAATATTTTGACTAAAAAATGATTTTAAAATATCAAAATATATCTTATATATATCATTAATGCATCATTGAACCTGGTGCAGAGATGATAAAAATGATGGAGTCATCAATGTAGTCTTACCTAGTATTGGATGTGATATAAGGATCGTCAGCCCGCTATGGTTAATATAGTATGACAAAGTTATAAAATGATGGAATCCTCAAACGGACTATAAATACAATGCGGTATCATGACGTCATAAAATGATTTTCAGAATTTTGAACCAGTTAAAGAAAAGTCAATGCTAATTATAGTGGATAGACAAATTTTTTTATTGATGATTAAATTATTGGTATATGTCTAAGCTATTTGATTCAGCTAGACCAATGTTTATGAAAAATTCAAGTACTTCTTTGAGAATTTATCTCGAACTAAATTGTTTTGGTGCAAAATCTTATGTTACGTTTGCGGTTAACAACCCCGAATAAGGGGGGATAAATTGGTTAGATAATATATTCCAATCTATGAGCGTAAATAGTCGCTATATATGATTGATATGTTGTCCACGACGTAGGGTACAATAGGCTGATCACCTAACGTACGAGCAGAGGTAGTTTACCTTCTTTGTGTTTGTAAACATATCTACAACAAACTATTTTTAGATATGGTAGCGGTGAATACCGTTAAACCTGAGAGTTCATGTTCTATATGACCACTCAGCATAATATGAAAAGTTTTCACTCCTTAGAGAGAAATCATGGTAGAATATGATGATAGAAGAGATACTAATAGAAGGAAACAGTATGTACTCATTAATTGAGAACGAAATCCGATAAAGATTGAATTGAAAATCTATTTTTGGTGAATAGAAGGAGCAGAGATTAGTAGGCTGTAATTTTGAAGACGAAATTGTTAGAAGAAGGGGTGAATGTGACAACCGAAAATTTATAAGATCTTGAACGATTAAATTAAAGGTTAAAGAATAAAATCTAGACTTGAAATAAAGGAATAATTAAAAAAAAATTGAGAAACCCCATATATGAAAGAAATGAGAAGATAGAGAATAAAAATGAGAAAATATGGATTACAAAAGTCCAAAACCCTAGAATGGATTTATATGTACCCTTGAAGTATATTAAGGATAAGGTATTAGGATACCTTTAAAGTTATGTGAATTAAATGGTAAAAGAGATTATATAATAATGTATGTGGAAATTTATTAAGGAAATAAATTTCAAAGGAAAAGCTATTAAAAGGCTAAAGAAAAGCTGTATATGTATAAATACATATATATTTAAGAATGTGTTACTTATATTTCTAGCCAAATAAGAAAATTGATTAATTAAAATTAATCATACAAGAATAAATGAAAAGCTTAATTATAGAAGCTTGTAAAAATTATGATGTGAAGTGTAATTTACTAGAACCAACAAATATTAAATTGGGAAGAATTAAGCTAGGTATTATGGTGGTAATTAAGTTAAGCTTACCTAGTAGTCAAGTATTAGGAATTTAATAAAAGTCCAAAAAGGAATTAAGAGTATAGCAAACCGAATTCACCAATATGGCAAATCGAATTCACCGATACGGCAAACCAAATGAAGCAAGCCTTGATATTAAAAATACTTTTAAAAATGACGCAAGTTATTAATATGATATTTAAATTAAAAAGTTGGATTAATATAGTCCATTATGTCCAGCCATTTAAAAGGCTTATTAAATGCAGCAAATCGAATTAGATTTTAATAAGGCATTGAATTAAAGTCTAGCCTAATAAATGAATTTAATAATTATTTATCAAGGATAATAAATACATTAAGACTTATATGGGACATGTATGAGATTAATTAAGTATATATATTCTAAATATGTATATATATTTATTTATTATATAAAGAGAATTAAAAAGAAAGTTATATAACCTAATATTAAATATTAGGGATGTGAATTAAATAGCCTAAGGGTTATAGTATTGGAAAATTCTAGTATTTAAAATATATACTAATCTAAGAGATTAATTTTATTATCTCAATTTATTGTTTATTTTAAACCTAATTATAGGAAGTCTAATTAGGTTACAAAATTAAATCTCTTTAAAGGCACTTGATAAAAATCTATGTCTATAACAACTGATATAAGCTTCAAGAGTTCTGTCCTTTTTAGCCGTGAAGGAAGAGCATATATACTAAAGAAACTAATGGCTATAAAGATTGTTAGCAAGAAAGTCTCAGACCACAATTGGTAAATCTCATGATTTTAACAATAAATTATGTCCAACGGATGTAAGATATTTCCTTAAATCAGCTATCAAAGATATAATTTCCAGGTCAAATAGAAATAGCTTAAATAAAGGAGTAAGGGAGTATATCTGATAAGGTTTGTTTCATTCCAATCACTAGATAATTTGTATATCAAGGACAGTTATCTTAGTAGACTCTTTTTCAAATTAGATTGCATATTATTTTAATTCTTCAAAAAATATATTAAAGAGACCTTTCCAACAATAATAATGTCTTGAATTTAAAACTTTTGGGCTACAGGTGTTTCCTTAATAACTTAGATCCAGTAGGGAGGTTCTAATGGACAATAAACCCAAATTGGGCCTATAAAGAAAACAACATATAACATATTAAAATAGCCCAAGCAAATCAACTAGCCAATTAAAACAGACCAAATACAAAAGTATATTGTCATCATTAAAATCACAAAGGATATAAACCAACATTCTCCCTTTTGTTGATGATGACAATATATTATACCCTTTAATTAACATGCCCCCACTAACTCTATGGCTCCCCCTAAGATTATGCCTATAAGATAGAAAACATGACCACATAACTTGTTATGAAAGATGCAAAAAAATAGCATATATAATCATAATCATAACAGATAAGCTATAAACAAAATATCTAATCCATTATTATAATTAACAGATATTATAACTAACATTAATATTTCCAAATATCATAACCATCAAATCCAAGCAAAATATCCATAGTTATCATCAATCTTAAATATAGATCCAAAAAGTTAATTAATTCAAATCACAATAATCAGCACTATAATAAAGGTAAGTTCATAATCACAAATATCTCTCCCTCTTTGTCATTATCAAAAAGAAATAAATGAAACCATGCATATTAATCATTAAGCACAGTTGATTATAGCATATGCATATCAATTTAGTTATATCTCTACCCCTTTGTCATCAACAAAAAAAATCATATCAATTTAGTTATCTCGCCCCCTTTGTCAACATTAAATAAATAAGCGCATGGATAAAGAATGACATTAGAGCAAGCTTATAACAATAGCACATATAGCAAGTAAACAAAATGATCATACCTTTGTGATTTATTACCTATATATCAACATTGTTGTTACCAATAGTAAGCTTGATAGATGTACTCCTTAGTGTAGCTTTGGATTTTGAATTTTCACAATCAAATCTCTTCAAAAGCTCTTCTTTTGGTCATCCTAATGTTGAGGTCTTTAATGCTCATGTTTGGAGGATGATTTTTCACTATTCTAGTTGTTCATGGAAGCATGACTTTAGTCATTTGTTCCCCTTGATCGTGCTCAAGAATGCCTATTTAAACTTCTAAAGTAGACAGGTCAACCCAATGTTGACCTTATGTCATCCCAATGTTGAGGTCTTTAATGCTCAGGTTAGGAGGGTGATTTTTCACTATTCTAGTTGTTCATGGAAGTATGCCATTAGTCATTTATTCCCCTGGATCGTGCTCAAGAATGCCTATTCAGACTTCTGAAGTAGACAGATCAACCTATCTGGAATAAATTTTCTACATATCTGAGTTTTCTTCTAAAGCAAGCGGATCAGGGTGTCTGATTTCATATATTTGCTTTTCAAGTTCATCTATTTTTACTTCTGATGCAGATGCGTTAGGCTGTCTGGATTCAGCTATCTGATTTCCACAATCCAAATTCCTTTTTCCTACAAAATCTTCGTTCTCTTCTTTTGACAAATCATGGTTAATATCATCAAAAATAATATGCACTAATTCCTCATCAAAATTGTCATTTGTATTACGTATGGAGCATTTAGCACAATAAAAACTTTAGAGTAAATAATACAATGAACCTTTGTGTTACGAAATTTATAGAGTTTTTATAATAATATATCTAATTAAATCTCTATTAAAAAAACAACATGAGGTACTTACAGATTCTAGCAAATAATTTATAGGTAATTTACTCTCTCAAAGTAAAGTATTATCCGTCTATTTTTTGACCTTGAGACATCTACAAACTAAACAAATAGTCTTTACCTTTTTGGTACCTAAATCTTCTTGGGTCCTTTTGGGTTAATAGCATCTAAATCACATTTCTTTACCCAAATTAATTTTATTTTAATTTTATTACCATTAGAATCAAATTGACCTTTAAACCCACATTTTTTACAAGTAACAAACAAGGAACAATAAAATGACTTAAACCTTGGTTTACTATTAATCATTATAATATTAATATTAGTTATATTTTCCACATTTTTAATAGAATTATACTCAATCCCTTGCTTATCAATGTTAGATCTTTAAGCACCTAACATTATATTTAAATTTTCTTCTCATTATACAAATTTTGCAAGGTCTTTTTTAAAGGATACTATTTCTACATTTGTCACATTATCATCATGTTGCACATTAATCATTTTTCCATCATTAAAAGCATCTATGCATGCATCTCTCATTTTCAAATTTTCTTTTAAAACTTCATTTTTATTTTTGAGATATTCATTTTCTTTTTTCATTTCAATAAGTGACTCAACTTCATTCATTAGCTCATTTACGCAATTCTTTAAATAACTAGTTTTCTTTTTGAGCTTTTGATTTTCATTTTGTAAAGTAAGATAATTAGACATAGTTATTTCATGAGCTTCATTAAAATGAAAATTATTTACCTCAAGTTCATCATCATCTTCTAAACCCATGAAATATGTGACGCCCCCAAAATAGGTATACAACACCCATTCTGAGTCGCCAAATACATGGTACAGAAAGCAAACTACAACTTCAATAATACAATTGTCATGCAAAATACGATGATACATACTGTGAGTTTGAATACAAATATAGTCTAATAGAGATTATGCAAACTCAAAAGGAGTCCTTATTACAATTATTGATATACTATTTTACAAAATAGTGAGGACTACTAATACATTTATCCTGAACCATCACTCCATACCCCGACTAGTTCCTGCTATGTTCTCACCTTCTGGGAAGAAAAATGGAACAAAAAGAAAAAGGGTGAGCTCAACTAGCCAGTAAAGAATATTATGACTAAGATAATATTCAACAATTTATCATTAGTCTTCAACAGGAAAAAATCTGATAGAATATAATAGACAACAAGTTTTAGATCAACAAATGCAGCGGAAATAGCAATCCATTAGAAGAGTCACGTAGAGAATGAGTTCTACTATCTTCTAAGATTTAAAAGTCCATCATCAATATTTTATCCCTGTAACAACAATCAATATTCATCTTTGCACTACAGGCCAAAGATATTCATTTATATCACCAGTCGGTCATGTTCATCTCAATACATGTTCATCTTTGCACTACGGGCCAAAGATATTCATCAGTTAATCATTCATCTTTGCACTACAGGTCAAAGATAATCATTTATATCACCATTTAGAACTGAAGATGATGAAAAATCAAAACATGGATTAAACTTTAAGAATAAGGGTCACAACAGATAATTTGGAAGAAAAAAAATGTTTTTTTTTCTTTTGTGAACAGTACCCGTGAGCAGTACTCGTGAACAGTACCCGTGAATAGTACCCGTGTACAGTAACCGTGAACAGTACCCGTGAACAGTACCCAGTCATGAAAAGTTTCAAATTTGATAAAAAGCTCAGACCAATATTCCTATGAAATGATATTAGATGAAACGAAATTTCTAACCATTTCAGGAATAATAGAAGCAATATTTACCATAGTAAGTTCAAATTTAGAGAATATGAAATGAAATAATATCCCTTCCATACTATGGAGTATGAAAGAAAATAATATTTCTTACGAGTATTGAAATAAAATAATATCCTTTACCTTCGTAAAAACTGGATTTGACTGGAATATCGGATATTATTCTGATAAAATCTTGCAGAAAAACTTCACTCAAAATATTCTTATACTCAAGAAAATACTCACAATACTATAGAATAAGAATTTCTAAATTTAGAAATAGTGTGATGAGGAAGGAGGGGTTACCCCCTATTTATAGCAGCGGAGGAAGAACAAAAAACAAAGTTTTCTGCCTATTTTTGCCTAACTCATCATATTTTCCTTATGGGTGGGGGCCACCCTTTCAAATCAAGTTTGCAGGAAGAATTTTAAAATGAAAACTCACATTTTATTGGACCATCACTTTGCTGGAGAATTTACTTTCAATGCCTAACTCAAAATTTTCAATTGTTTGAAGGCCCATCATTTTGGAAACAAGAAAAGGATTTTACAGAATGTCTACCACTCAATAAACAGAAGAAGAAAATACGCAACAACTAGCCAACAACTTTGAAAAAACTAACCAAAAGCATACTGCTTTTAAAAACCAAAGAATGGTTTGCAGAAAAGTTTGACAAACAATTTGCAGGAAATTTCTTCACCAACCAACTTAGGAAATAAAAAAGGTATACTGCTTTTGAATAATGAATACGAATACAATGTGATTACTCCATCTTTTAGTCACATGCTTATATATATATATATATATATATATATATATATATATATATATATATATATATATATATATATATATATATATATATATATATTATAAAATAATTATAATATATGAATGCATACTTATCGAAGAAAATAAGTGCCAACTTTCAACAAATAATTCCTGCAGAATTCCTTCAATTATATCCACATAAAATAAATATTTCCTTAACATATAAATTAATAAATTAATTATTCACAAATAATATTACAGAATCACAATTATGACAACCATGTCATTCCCAGGAAAGAGGGGGCATTCCAATAAGAATTTCTCCTTAGTGGCGCGCAATTAGGTGACCAAACCTCTCCTTAGACAGAACTTTCTAGACATTGCCAATAATGTTATCTAATAATATTATTCAAATAATATGAATTATTGATCTGATAATGGGAAATATTGTGCAGTGATGTTTATTGAAACAACAATAATAAAAAATATCAACGCAGCAATTATTGAAGCAATAAAATAAAATATTGAACAATAATTACTGTAACAATTATTGAGTAGTGCCTTCTTACGTACGAATCAATAATTCAACAATACTATGCAATACCGTGTGCTACTGTGCAACCACGCGTATTACTGTATTTTAACCACCAAGTAATCTAACAGTGTTAACGGTAACAACTACGCCGTTATTTATAAAAACTCAAACTTTGTCGTTTTCTTCATCCGATAGTTATTCCGTTATGGGGCCCACAAATGACTACGCCGTCGTACGGATATTTCTGACAAAAAGAATATTCTACGACCAAACGAATATTCCCCGACAACAATGATTATTTTATAACCACTTGCTTATTTTGCAAAATTTGCACATTTCACCCATAACCAAAGTATTATATCAATTAACACCTTATTATTCACAATAATAAATAGAGAAAATTCGATTTTATTTATAATAAGTTGGGGTCTTACAAAATAGAGTTGGGCTATTTTTTTCTTCTTGTTCTATTTTGGACTTACTCACTAGAGTTGAGTTACCTTCTTTACTCTTCTTTTGTTTCCTCCTTTGGAATAGTCTCTCGAGTTTTCTTGATAATATTTCAATTTATTCATTGAAATCTTTATTTTTATCATTATGTTTGCTCTCAACTTGAAGTGTCAATGTCTTCTTTATTGGTGTCTTCTCCTCTTCATCATATCTTCTAAGCTGATTCTCAAACTCTTCAAGCTCTCCAAATAATATAAGTGTCTCTCCATGGTACTAATTGTTGATAAGTCTTGGAGGGTAGTGACTTTTGGAGTGAACCGTTTGGGCATGACTCTTAATATCTTTCTATTGATTTTTCTTTGATCAATTCTCCTCCCAAGCATACTGAGTGAATTCATTAGTGTGAGAAATATCCCTTTAGCTTCATTAATTATTTCATTTTTCTCTAATTTGAACAACTCGTACTCTTGCATCAACATGCTAAGTTTGACTTCTTTCACCTTGGAAGTTCTTTCATGGCTCATGATGATTGTATCCTACATTTCTTTTTCTGTGTTACACACTGAGACCTTGTCTATTTCAGATTGTATCAAACCACTCAATATCTTTTTCATGGCTTTGGCTTCGTAAGATGCCATAAATGATTCATTTGCATCCATTTTCATAAGAGTCTTGGGTCTTCCATCATCATGCATTGGGATGACAGGTCCATTATCAACTTACCCACCATTCCCATGGGTTCCTTTTGAGATAGATCTTCATTTTGAACTTCCAGAAATTGAAGTTCTTGCTCCCGAGCAACAACGACGACCTGCTAGTTGACTATCCTTCTTGGAAATTGAGGTGTGTCATATGATCTTGCCCTACGATCTGTAAAGATCAATATTATTATAGCCTTACTTTGATACCAAATGTAATTATGTATATGTGCACACCTAAAGGGGGTGAATAGGTGTCTAAGCTATAAGTGATCGACATTGACAAATTTTTAATTTTCTGCTATAGGTTTAAAACAAATAGGTGAGTCCTATGACTTTTGGTGTATGCTTTAGAATAAATTGTACTTTAGTTATAATACAGACAAGAAAAACTAGTGAAAGTTGGTGTGTGGATTTGACTAACTTCTACTTTAGTGATAATGCAGACAGGAAAAATTGGTACGAGTTGGTGTCTGGATTAGTTCACTTAGTATATCAGTAGAACAATATTATGCAGATGTGTACTAACTGTTTAAATGCATAATGAAAACTTAAATGATCAAACCACACAAAATAGCAAATCACAGACACAAAGATTTTTACGTGGTTCAACTCTATCCTGTAATCTAGTGGCGTAATCCACGTCCAATACCAATTAGTACGTATTGGAGACTTTTTTTATTAAATGATATGTTCAATAGAAAATACAAAAACCCCTTGTTCAAAGTAACTTTGCACTGAGATGTACACTACTGTCCCTTGCACCTCTGCAACCTTTAAAGCTCCCTTTGAATAGTTCTTATCCACTACTAGATCGACCAAGTCAAACAATGCTTGAACTCATATTTTATGTAGCGATTCGAAATTTTCAGATAAATAAAATAGGAATTTAATAAAATAAATTTTTTATTTCATTTGTTTTATTATATTGCATGTGTGATTATATGTGGTGTAATAAGTGTATGTATGTTATGTGGTAAATGTAGTAATATATTTGCTATATTTAAATAAATTGTGAGAAACAATTTATAATGGAAAGGACAAATTTAAGTATACAAAATTTAGTATCTGATAAATAAATTATATTAAAATAATTTATGATATTAAATTATCTTAATATAATGAAATTATTATATTAAATAAATTATTTTTATTTAATGTATAACTTCTATTTTTATAAAAAGTATTACATGATGTCGTATATTGTAATATTTGAGGTATGAGATGTAATACGTTATATGTTACGAAATTTATTATGTCTAATATATATATATATATATATATAATATGCAATTAGTACTAAAGGTACCTAAACCTTGTAAGAAAACTTCCAAGCAAAGGAAATTAAGAAAGAATAATGGGAGCTGTGAAATGAGTGTTGGAAGTCTATTAAATTGGGACATTAAATCACTAAGCTGGAGCTGGACTATTGCTAGAAGAATAGGTTGATTAATAAGCAAAGCTACTGTACGTAATGAGCAAGAAAATGCAGTGTTTTGCAAGGTTCAGACTCTATAAAAACCAAAGCTAGACTTCAATTCTCAGCTTTACCATTTAATACTATCACACTATCATAAAGCTTAGAGCTTCATCTCAAATTAAGAATTGTAAACTAAATTGGGAGGAGGAATTTGAGTAAGGAATCGGCTAGAGAAGAGCTCAAATCAAGAATTAAAGTATCCTGGAAGAGTTACCAATCTAACAAAGAATTTTCAAATAAGTTCAGATGTATTGTTTATATCTTTTAATATAGTTATAAATCTAGTGATCAATTTGGTATCTGTATTGGGAAAAAAACTTGATATATATAGATGGTAAGTTATGGCATTTGCTTGATTTCCATGAAATCTAAGTTCATATGTGTTAACCAAGCATTGAAATTTAAGCTCTTTCCATCATGCCTTCTAGTTGCTTATTAAAATACTCAAATGAGAGTTTAATTCTAAAACTTGGAAATTAAAGAAATTTGACTGATGAATGTGGTAATTGATGGTGTAAATTGGAAGGGAGGTTGGTTTAAGGTATTTGGTATAATGTGTTAATGTCTAAGAAGCATGTTAGAAAGATTTGGAAGCCACTTCCTAAGGCAAAATAAGCTCGGTCGCGCTGATCCACAAATTTCGAAATTTTAAAAAAAAATTTATTCTTAAATTTCTTGGCAGGTATAATAGAGTCATATATGCCTGAAAACATGTCTAGTACGATGCTCAAGTTTTCTATATGCATGATATAAGTTGCTTTAGCATGGTTTAGTAAGAAAAAATCAAATGAAAAGCTACTTTGATTTTAAAATATGAACTAGATGCATTCGAATGATATGTAAGCATATGTTTTGAAGTCCTTATAATAGTATTATGGTGTTGAAACTCTATCATAGGTAAATTCTTGTGGAATGAACTAGTAAGTTTATTTAGAAAAGAAACTTCAAAAAAAACTATATAGCTTTGAAATTTAACTTGAGGTCAAGGAAGTGGGATTCAAATCGAGTATAAAACTTTATTGCCATGCGTACATGCGATGTATTTAAATTACAGCATGTTAGAAGGTAACCTGAATACATAAAAACTTTGTTCTAGGTTGAAAATGGAGTAGCGCTGTGATGCTATTCCCAGGCCAAAATGCAACACCGTCGCGCTGCATAGCAGAACTGTCAAGATATTTTTGATGAAAACTAAAGCTTAGGTGTAATACCCGAAAAAAAAAAAAAAAAATAAATATTGAATAATAAAAAAATTACCTTGTTTTAAAACATATTTTTTTGGATGTCATTTATTTTAGGTCAAATAATCATTTAAATTTTGTGGGCTAATGTATTAATAAGGGTTGGGTAAATTAAATTGGTAAAATTGGGCTTTAAACTAAGTGGGTATAATTTATAATTGTGCAATTTTAAAATTTTATTAAAATTTGGAGAGTTAATAACTATATTATATTAATTAATAAAATGTGTTTTCAACTTAATAAAGACTAAAACTTAATCTCCCTTGTATACGTCTGATACGAATTGTTTGAGGGGAGAGAATGAAAGACAGCCGCACAGGAGAATAAATTATATTTCGGTTGCTGATTATTTTCAGGTAAACTATTTCTTTTAGTTCATTGCTATTGTTCAAATCAGTAATAATGAAAAGAGTTGCTTGCGTCAAAGAGAACATAAGAGTTGGATTCCGATTTTGATAGACATGATGTTGCTAATGTTAATTTTTGTCAGGAAAACATAAAACATGGAAGAATATATATATATATTGATTGAAATAAATTATATATATATATATATATATATATATATATATATATATATATATATATATATATATACACACGTGTATATAGAAAAGCATGTTATTAGTTAATGTTGCTAATGTTATTATAATTATAAAGTACTGTTTTGTGAATAAAAAAAAAATTATAATGTTGTCGACAAAATTAAACCAAGTCAGTATGTTTGTTCTTGTCGCCATAAATAACTAATCCTGTAATTAAGAATAAGGGGAATAAACTATAATCACGAGAACAAATTTTCGGTAATTGTACTTACATTTTTTTTATTATGTTATGTAATTAGTTCGGACAAAGGAAATTTAACGAGACAAATTTGGAATTTAATTTTGGGTATTACATTGCTTAATCTAGGTACGGATTCCGTACTCTTTCAGCGAGATTCTTTTATTTTTGATTTATTTGTTTCGTTATTCGTTTCGAAATTTAGTATTGCCTCTCATAATTATTTCTTGTCAATTTATTGTGATAGTCTGTTTGGACAATTTTATTAGAACTCATATTTGTACTCTTTAGACTAGTGTATCATGTCTATTTAATTATTTCGATCTTTGTAGAAAGTACATGTTAATATATTTGGAGACTTTGTGTTGATATTTTGTTTCAGTTTAACATGTACATGTTAGAATCCCTTTGTTGTGTCGCATGTGTTGTGACATTATATTTTGTTAGAATACCGTAGGGTATACCTGAGCTATAACCACCTGCGGGGATACCACATGCATGTCCTCTTGGCACCGAGACATGACACCTTCCGTGGCGGTGTGATCAGTCCACGGCGTCTCCGTTTTGTGCTCCGATGGGAGTTGGCCATTTGGTGTTTTGTTGTGGGAGGCGTATGGGTCGACCCTAGTTTCTGTTCTGTTCTGTTCTGCGGAGTGGCGTCGTTTGTGCCAAAACACGCCTTCCAATTTTACATGCATTGGATTCGCGGTCCAATGTGTGTAACTTGCCTGTGTGGCATTATTTGACTTGCCTATGTGGCATTATTTGACTTGCCTGTGTGGCAAGGTATATTTCTGTTTTATTCTGAGCTCGGTATGAAATAACACCCCGCCATTTGATTCAGCCTATTATTTCGTTGTGTTAGTTTTGTTCGTTTCATTTCAGTTAGTTTCGTTTTATTTCATTTAATTGAGTTAGTTATTTCAGTTCATTATTTGTATTCTATATCCGTACTGGGCATTTGGCTCATGCTGTGTTTTTCTTCCGGCAGGTAATCAGGGGAATCAAGGGCAAGTGTGATGAGAGCTCCCTTCTATCCAATAGTTTTGATATATTTCGTTAGGCTATGATACTTTGATTTATTTGGAGTTGTAACAGTTATTTCAGATTGTGGTTTGAGCCAGTGTGGCATTTATTATGGTTTGTCTTAAGATATTTAATTAGTTTAAGACTGTTCTTTTGTGGATTAGAGCCTTGTTATTAAATTCGTCAGTTTTGTTATGTTTTGAGTAATCTCTCTCTTTCTATTTCGGAAAGGGGGTGTTACAGAGTTGGTATCAGAGCTTAGGTTCTTTCTTATAGAAAACCTATTTAGGTTTGACCTGTGAGTTATGG
Organism: Panax notoginseng; assembly: GCA_016801055.1. Classification (NCBI taxonomy): domain Eukaryota; kingdom Viridiplantae; phylum Streptophyta; class Magnoliopsida; order Apiales; family Araliaceae; genus Panax; species Panax notoginseng. Next base: position 78,688,330 of record CM029020.1, read on the forward strand.
GTAGACTTCTGGGTTAGGTTTCTGTTTCGTTTGATTTTCTGTTCAGCTATTATATCAGTTATATTTGAATTTGTCCCTAATTTGCTTTGTTTATATTCGTTATCACTTTCGTAGATGGCTCGTCGATCCGCTAGAGTTGCTGGGAGGAGAGGTAACAATAGGGGAAGGGGTGACGGTCAGCCCAATGAGCAACCTAATGATCAAATCAATGCTCAACTGGCTAACTTGGTGAATCAGGCAGTGAATCAGGCGTTACCTCAGTTGGTGGCACAGGTTGTACAGGCAATGCAGCAGCCGCCACCAGAAATTCCTGAGCAAGGGAATTCGGGAAATAATGGTCAACAAGCAAATGTCGAGGAAGGGAATACAGATGGTCTTGAACAGCAGGTGGTTCCGATGTATGTATGGTTGGAGAGGTTTCAAAAACAGAAACCACAGGCATTCAGTTCAGCTCCAACTCCAATTGATGCAGAGAATTGGATTGCCCACCTGGAGAAGATTTTTGATGTGTTAGGGTGTTTAGATAATCAGAGAGTGCTGCTTGCTGCTTATAAGCTGGAAGGGGATGCACAGAGGTGGTGGAAAGCGATGAAAACAACAAAAGGTGAAAATTATGCTGAGACACTTAATTGGGCAGAATTTTGTGAGGTCTTTTATCAGCAGTACTTCCCAGCTGCTGATAAAGAGGCCTATGCTAGAGAGTATCTGTCGATTCAGCAGAAGGATGATGAGTCCATCACGGACTTCATGACTAGGTTGGTAGGCTTTGCGGGAACTTCTGCAGGGACTGCAGCGGAACAGGCGGAGAAGTTCAAGTGGCGAATTCATTATAGATATCGTCAGCATCTTATTAATAATAAGTTTACAGACGTGTCAGCAGTGGCCAATGCGGCCAAGAATATTGAGATGGAGCGACAGGACTTTCGGTCTTCTAAATCGGATGGGAGTCGAAAGAGAGACAGAGATGACCAGCAGGGTCAAACTTCAGTTCAGCATGGGAGAAATCAGGGTGGTCAATTGAATAGGAATCGTGGTGGTCAACAGGGGCAGTGGCGTGGTCAAAATCAGAACAGGGGTAATCAGCAGTTGCCTCAACAGGGGCAGAATCGTCAGCTCCAGCTACCTTGGTATGGTCAGAATCGTCAGCAAGGGCAGAATTGTCACCAGGGACAGAATCAGGGTCGATATCCTGGACCAGCTGGTGGGGGTAACCCAAATCTTATTCCTATAGTTCCTTGTGCTATGTGTGGGGCTAATCATCCGGGGAGACAGTGTCATAGAGTTACCGGTGCATGTTTCTTGTGTGGACAGATGGGTCACATGGCTAGAGATTGTACCGGGCCACGTGGCAATGGTGGAGGCGGTGATCATGGTGGCAATGGAGGTCAGCGTCAGGGTGGTCGAGTGTTCGCCTTGACACATAATCAGGCGGCAGGTGCACCAGGTACTGTTTCTGGTACTCTTTTAGTTGGCAGTCGTGAGGCTTCTATTTTATTTGATACGGGTTCTACGCATTCTGTTATTGCTCAGTCTTTTGTTCGGCACCTGGGTGTGCCATCTCAGTTATTAGATTCTGTTATGTCTATTTCTACCCCGATGGGGACTTCTGTTGTTATTTCTGATTTGTATCGAGGATGTCCGATCAGTTTTGGGGATAAGATTCGTAGGGCTAATCTTCTTCCGATGAGTATGCACGATTTTGATGTCATTCTTGGGATGGACTGGTTGGATAAGCACCAAGCCACTATCGATTGTCAGGCAAAGAAGGTTATATTTGAAGATGTGAAATCTCCAGAATTCGTGTTTCAGGGTTCACAACCGAGTAGGGTGGTGAAGTTGATTTCGGCTTTAAAAGCTGGAAAGTTAGTGGCAAAGGGTTGTGAGGGATATTTGGCGTTTGTGAAAGATACCTCCAAGGGGGAGTCTCGTATTGAGGATGTTCCGATTATTCGTGACTTTTTCGATGTGTTTCCTGAGGAGTTGTCAGGGTTGCCACCACAGCGGGAAGTAGAATTTTCTATTGAGCTTGTTCCTGGTGCGGAGCCTATCTCTAAGGCACCGTATCGGATGGCACCATTGGAGTTGCAGGAGTTGAAAGAGCAGTTGCAAGAACTGTTAGATCGTGGTGTGATTCGGCCGAGTGTTTCGCCGTGGGGTGCTCCGGTCTTGTTTGTAAAGAAGAAAGATGGGTCTATGAGGCTGTGTATAGACTACAGAGAGTTGAACAAGATCACCATCAGGAATCGGTATCCATTGCCGAGGATTGATGACTTGTTTGACCAACTTCAAGGGGCAAAATATTTTTTGAAGATAGACTTGAGGTCGGGCTATCATCAGTTGAGGGTGAGGGATGAGGATATCCCTAAGACGGCTTTTCGTACTCGATATGGGCATTACGAGTTTCTGGTGATGCCATTCGGTGTGGCTAACGCTCCGACGGTGTTTATGGATTTGATGAATCGGGTGTTCAAGGAGTACTTGGACCAATTTGTCATTGTCTTTATTGATGACATTTTGGTTTACTCCAAGTCTAAGGAAGAGCATGAGAAGCATCTTCGCACAGTGTTGGGGATTTTGCAGAAAGAGAAATTGTATGCTAAATTCTCTAAATGCGAGTTTTGGTTGGAGCAGGTTGCATTTTTGGGTCACGTTGTTTCTGCTGAAGGCATTAAGGTGGATCCTGCGAAGGTTGAGGCTGTCACTAAATGGCCAAGACCTACTACGGTGACGGAGATTAGGAGTTTCTTGGGTTTGGCAGGGTATTATAGGAGGTTTGTGGAAGGGTTTTCCTTGCTTGCTTTACCATTGACTCAGTTGATGAGAAAGGGCGTGAAGTTTGTGTGGAATGAGGAGCGTGAGAAGAGTTTCGAGGAGTTGAAGAAACGACTTGTGACAGCTCCTATACTTGCATTACCGTCGGGGACTGGAGGTTACCAGATTTATAGTGATGCTTCTAAGAAGGGCTTGGGGTGTGTTTTGATGCAATACGGTAAGGTGATTGCTTATGCTTCTAGGCAGCTTAAATCTTACGAGGTGAATTACCCCACACATGATTTGGAGTTGGCAGCAGTGATCTTTGCCTTAAAGATTTGGAGGCATTATTTGTATGGAGAGACTTGTGATATCTTCACCGATCATAAAAGTCTTAAATACATTTTCACTCAAAAAGAGCTTAACATGAGGCAGAGGCGTTGGTTGGAGCTTCTAAAAGATTATGATGCGAGAATTCAGTATCACCCGGGGAAGGCAAACGTGGTTGCAGATGCTCTTAGCCGGAAGAGTTCTGGGAGTGTAGCAGCCCTTATTACACAACCTCAACTTATTTCGGATATGGAGCGGCTCGAGATGGAATTGCACGTACGAGGTTCAGATGGGCTTTTGGCGGGTATGAGAATGGAGCCCTCTCTTATCTCCCGAGTTAAAGAAGCTCAAAAGGAAGATGGGGAGTTGTGGAGTATGACGCAGAATTTAGAGGAGGGCAAGCAGTCCGAGTTTCGTATTGATGACCATGGTGTGATTTGGTTGGGTGAGCGGTTGTGTGTACCATCCGATCCAATCATTCGGGAGGCGGTGTTGGCTGAGGCTCATAGTTCACCATTTTCTATTCATCCTGGTTCTACAAAGATGTATAGGGATTTGAAGAAGAATTTTTGGTGGAATGGGATGAAATGAGACGTGGCGGAATATGTTGGGAAGTGCCTCACTTGTCAACAAGTGAAGATAGAACATCAACGAGCTAGTGGTTTGCTGCAACAGTTAGACATTCCAGTGTGGAAGTGGGAAGATATCACGATGGATTTTGTGACTGGTTTGCCGAAGACCTTCAGGAAGAATGATGCCATTTGGGTAGTGGTGGACCGACTGACCAAATCGGCACACTTTTTGGCTATCCATGAGGGATACTCGGTGGATAGGTTGGCACAAATTTTTCAGCAGGAGATTGTTAGACTTCATGGTACTCCGGTGTCTATTGTTTCAGATCGGGACCCACAGTTCACCTCTCGGTTTTGGAAAGGGTTTCAACGAGCTTGGGGTACTCGACTCAACTTCAGTACTTCTTTCCATCCGCAAACTGATGGACAATCTGAAAGGACTATTCAGACGTTAGAGGACATGTTGAGATCTTGTGCACTTGAGTGGTCGGGTAATTGGGATGATTACTTGAGCCTAGTTGAGTTTGCTTATAACAACAGTTGGCATGCAAGTATTGGGATGGCTCCGTTTGAGGCATTGTATGGTAGGAAGTGTCGAGCACCAACTTGTTGGGATGAGGTTGACGAAAGGGCCATAGAAGGGCCTGAGTTGGTCCAAATCACTACAGAGAAGATAGCGGTGGCTAAGGAGAAATTGAAGTCGGCTCGATCACGACAGAAGTGTTATGCTGATAAGCATAGGAGGACTTTGGAGTTTGAACCTGGTGAGCATGTGTTTCTAAAAGTTTCTCCTTGGAAGGGCATTCGGTGATTTGGGTTGAAAGGGAAGCTTAGTCCACGTTATATCGGCCCATTTGAGATTCTGGAGAGGGTTGGTGAGGTTGCATATCGGTTAGCTTTGCCTCCACAGCTAGCTCATGTGCACAATGTATTTCAGGTGTCGGTATTGAGGAGTTATAAATATCACCCGTTGCATGTGGTACAATATCCGTTTGATAAGATTCGGGAGGATCTTACTTGTGAGGAGAAAGCTGAGGCGATTTTGGATCGTCAAGAAAGGATTATGAGGAGGAAGACTATTCCGTTTGTTAAAGTTCTGTGGAGGAATCATTCGGAGCGGGAGGCTACATGGGAGATGGAGGAGTCTATTCGAGCAGAGTATCCGCATCTCTTCGAAATTAGGTGCGTCTCATTCTTTTGATTCCGGGGACGGAATTCTTTTAAGGGGTAGGTGATGTAATACCCGAAAAAATAAATAAATAAATAAATATTGAATAATAAAAAAATTACCTTGTTTTAAAACATATTTTTTTGGATGTCATTTATTTTAGGTCAAATAATCATTTAAATTTTGTGGGCTAATGTATTAATAAGGGTTGGGTAAATTAAATTGGTAAAATTGGGCTTTAAACTAAGTGGGTATAATTTATAATTGTGCAATTTTAAAATTTTATTAAAATTTGGAGAGTTAATAACTATATTATATTAATTAATAAAATGTGTTTTCAACTTAATAAAGACTAAAACCTAATCTCCCTTGTATACGTCTGATACGAATTGTTTGAGGGGAGAGAATGAAAGACAGCCGCACAGGAGAATAAATTATATTTCGGTTGCTGATTATTTTCAGGTAAACTATTTCTTTTAGTTCATTGCTATTGTTCAAATCAGTAATAATGAAAAGAGTTGCTTGCGTCAAAGAGAACATAAGAGTTGGATTCCGATTTTGATAGACATGATGTTGCTAATGTTAATTTTTGTTAGGAAAACATAAAACATGGAAGAATATATATATATTGATTGAAATAAATTATTTATATATATATATATATATATATATATATATATATATATATATATATATATATATATAGATCAGGAGTGCATGGAAATTGGTGTACTATTAGATATGATTATATATATATATATATATATATATATATATATATATATATATATATATACGTGTATATAGAAAGCATGTTATTAGTTAATGTTGCTAATGTTATTATAATTATAAAGTACTGTTTTGTGAATAAAAAAAAAATTTATAATGTTGTCGACAAAATTAAACCAAGTCAGTATGTTTGTTCTTGTCGCCATAAATAACTAATCTTGTAATTAAGAATAAGGGGAATAAACTATAATCACGAGAACAAATTTTCGGTAATTGTACTTACATTTTTTTTATTATGTTATGTAATTAGTTCGGACAAAGGAAATTTAACGAGACAAATTTGGAATTTAATTTTGGGTATTACATTGTTTAATCCAGGTACGGATTCCGTACTCTTTCAGCGAGATTCTTTTATTTTTGATTTATTTGTTTCGTTATTCGTTTCGAAATTTAGTATTGCCTCTCATAATTATTTCTTGTCAATTTATTGTGATAGTCTGTTTGGACAATTTTATTAGAACTCCTATTTGTACTCTTTAGACTAGTGTATCATGTCTATTTAATTATTTCGATCTTTGTAGAAAGTACATGTTAATATATTTGGAGACTTTGTGTTGATATTTTGTTTCAGTTTAACATGTACATGTTAGAATCCCTTTGTTGTGTCGCATGTGTTGTGACATTATATTTTGTTAGAATACCGTAGGGTATACCTGAGCTATAACCACCTGTGGGGGTACCACAGGCATGTCCTCTTGGCACCGAGGCATGACACCTTCCGTGGCGGTGTGATCAGTCCACGGCGTCTCCATTTTGTGCTCTGATGGGAGTTGGCCATTTGGTGTTTTGTTGTGGGAGGCGTATGGGTCGACCCTAGTTTCTGTTCTGTTCTGTTCTGCGGTGTGGCGTTGTTTGTGCCAAAACACGCCTTCCGATTTTATATGCATTGGATTCGCGGTCCAATGTGTGTAACTTGCCTGTGTGGCATTATTTGACTTGCCTATGTGGCATTATTTGACTTGCCTGTGTGGCAAGGTATATTTCTATTTTATTCTAAGCTCGGTATGAAATAACACCCCGCCATTTGATTCAGCCTATTATTTCGTTGTGTTAGTTTTGTTCGTTTCATTTCAGTTAGTTTCGTTTTATTTCATTTAATTGAGTTAGTTATTTCAGTTCATTATTTGTATTCTATATCCGTACTGGGCATTTGGCTCATGCTGTGTTTTTCTTCCGGCAGGTAATCAGGGGAATCAAGGGCAAGTGTGATGAGAGCTCCCTTCTATCCAATAGTTTTGATATATTTCGTTAGGCTATGATACTTTGATTTATTTGGAGTTGTAACAGTTATTTCAGATTGTGGTTTGAGCCAGTGTGGCATTTATTATGGTTTGTCTTAAGATATTTAATTAGTTTAAGACTGTTCTTTTGTGGATTAGAGCCTTGTTATTAAATTCGTCAGTTTTGTTATGTTTTGAGTAATCTCTCTCTTTCTATTTCGGAAAGGGGGTGTTACATTAGGTCATGTGTATATATGTATCTTAAGCTGTAATAATAGGGTTATGTGATGTTTAGTATGGTCAAGCATGTTTTGGCTATATCAAACAAGGATTTCAAAAGAGCTTTAAAAACAAGTAAAATGGTTTTCAAATGAAAAAGAAATTATGTGGAATAAGTGTGTCGGATATAGGGTTGGGTGTATATAAGTAACATACATGGATGAATATGTAAAATGGCTGTCATCAAAGTTAAGTTTCAGATGAAAATGAATAAAGCAAACTTTGGGAGGATATACACTATTGATGTATTAAAATTTGTAGGACGATACATGTTAATTGATATATGTAACTATGTATGGCTGGTTAAGTATGCAACTGACATGTTAGTTTGTGGATATACATGTATAAAGTACATATAGCTAATGTATGGTTATACGTGATGTAAATGATGTAGGATTTGTGAAGAACGGCTAAACTAAGAATATAACTGTTATTGTTAAACTTCGAGCAAAGCAAGTATCTGAACCTATGCATTTACATTATGCAATAGGACTATTAAATTTCATTCAGTCTAACCATTGAAAAGAAGCTTGTATGATATGATGTATACTTGTTGAATTTCATTATACATAAACTATTGTGAAGAAGTCTAAGCCATTTGTTTCGGCTAGACACATATTTAAAGTATTTCATTTCTTTTACAATAAATCTTGAAATATTATTGCAGATATAATTGATATGTCTAGCTATATTGATTTAGTTTGGACTTCAAATTGAGAATGAACATCCCTGAATTGGAAAAAAATTAAATTGCGCATAAAGGAGTTGACGATGAACACAAATGTCATTCCGATAGATAGTAGTGATCAATACAGGGCATAACGAGTTGAGCACCCACCGTGCCCATAAGTTAAGATGATTCACAAATGAATTTCTGATAGAACCTTTTCAGAGAGTTGGAAAATAAAAGTTCATGGTTTGTGACCACTTAACAATTCAAAAGTTAATACACGTTTCAAAAATGCAAGTGAGTCATGTTATGTTTCAGTTACTTTACAGTATATGTTCTATTGTCAAAGCATATCTCAAAGAAAGCATTTATTTCTTGTACATGTTGAATAATATTTGTTATTACTTGCTGGGCAATTGAATGCTTATTCTTTCTCTAAATATAAATGTTTTTTGGTTAAGCAAGGCCTTATAGAAGGATCGAGAAAAGATTAAGGCAATGGCAAGCTTAATGAATAATTTGAGATGGTTTTATTTGTAATAGATAGTCTTTTGTATTGTAAATACAATAACTATCATGTAATGAAGTAACTAAAGTTCTTCTTACCTAGGATAGATAACTCAGATGTAATAACTCTAGTTATTTATTAAAGTAATATGTTGAATGATTAGTATCGTGTATCACCGAATACGAGTTTGAAAGTACCCGAATTTTGGGGCATCACATTTTAATACAATGAAATATGATAACAAAGTACTATGTTTTTCCAGACAAAAGAAATTAAAAGACAATACAATGAATTGCTGGAGGTACACTTTGAAGGCTCTTGATAAAATTCTCTCTGTATAACAACTAATATAAGCTTCGACAGTTCTGTCCCTTTTAGCGATGAAGGAAGATCATATATACTGAAGAAACTAGCGGCTACAAAAATTATTAGCAAGAAAGTCACATACCACAGTTGGTAAATCTCATGTTTTTAACAACAACTTATGTCCAACGGATATAAGATATTTCTTCAAATCAGCTATCAAAGATATGATTTTCAAGTTAAACTGAAATAACTTAAACAAAGGAGTAAGGGAGTATATCTAATAAGATTTGTTTCATTCCAATCACTAGGCAGTTTGTATATCGTGGACAGTTACCTTATTAGACTCATTTTTAAATTAGATTTCATATTATTTTAATTCTTGACAGAATATATTAAAGAGATCTTTCCAGCAATAATAATATCTTAATTTAAAACCTGTGGGCTAAAGAAACTTCCATGTAATCCTAAGTGTTTCCTTAACGACCTAGATCCAGTAAGGAGGATCTAATGGACATTAAACCCAAATTGGGTTAACAAAGAAAACAGCATATACCATATAAAGCCAACTCAAACAAATTAACTAGTCCATTAAAATAGGACATGTTAGTAATTGATCCGGGTCGGGCCCGTGGATCATGAACATCCACTTGGGTATGGGTATTGGATAACCCAATAAGGATTGGAAGAGTCCCATATCACTTGGAAGTATTTTAAATAATATGTGATATGGTTAGGACTCTATATGAGATAACTCTCCTGATTAGTTAATTGTGGACTTAGCCCTTACGTATTGGGTTTTACATTAAATACTGAAGCTTACTGTGTATAGGGTTAAGGAAAAATAACGTATTATTTTTCTTATACAGTTTCTTTTTAAATATTGTCTCTAGTATTTTCAAGCTTCCATCAATATGCTTGGGTGTACTTAGTGTGAACACTTAAATAGTTCGTTCGCATTGATTGCTTGTAACAACTATATATTGACAAGAAGTAAGAAGGATTATAGTATCTGTGTTTGTGGTGTCGCTTGTAGATTTGGCATTTGGTTCAACCGCTTCCGCTTCGTGGATACTTACTGATTCATATGTAAGTATTATTTATGTGTTAGTTTCCACCTAAAATTCTAACATTGATATCAGAGCCATGTTATGCCTGATCTCGCATAAATATTCTGTCATTATTTTGTTTTTGCATATAAAGCTTGTAATATGACAATAATGGCATAATATGCTAGAGTGCATATTAGAGGCTAAAAATACAGTATGATGTAGTCCATATACATGTTTAGACACCTGCAAAATTTCGTTGCAATCAGAATTGTAGTTTGAGAGAAAACGCAAACCCTAATTCGTATTTATGTTTTTCTAAATTAAAATCTGTTTTTCTACAGAAGTCAAATGTATATTTTCTTTACATATTAAAATAGTACATCTTGCCACGATTCCAAAATATAAAGTTTGTATTTTTTAGACATCTGTAGAATTAATTATGATTTTTTGAAAAAAGGGTACTAAACTATAATTATGCTTCTGGTCTCTTAAGGAAAAGACAAAGCTGATGTCAACGCGTCAGCTGTCAGTTGTCAGTGTGTGGGGGCCACACTCCTGGGTTAAAAAAAAGGGCAGTGTGCATGGGGTCCACGCGCCACCTTTTGGACATTTTTTTTTTAAAAAAAAATTACAGAAAAATGTATTTTATTTTCTGGTAACTTTAATTATTTTTCTGAATTTTTCCATCAAAGAAAAATATTTTAGAAAATTGTTTATAGCTATTTAAAGTGATTTAAAAATTATCCAGAAATTTTTTTTTGGGCCAATTTTTTTCCTATGATTTCAGAGGCATGTTTACAAGTTCTCCACTTATTGGTGTTGAGAATTGGATTGTATTAGTATCTTAAATTATTTTACTATCAATTATTCTTTATTTGAAAAATAAATGCATTAAATAGTAAAATATTTTCGAAAAAAATCCAGAAAAATCATAATATTAAATTTTCATGTATACATACTGTTAGAAAAATATTTGGTCAATTTTGAGTAACATTGGATATTATTTCACAACTATTATTGTAAGAACCCAACTTTTATAAATAAAGATGAATTTTCTATAAATATCATTTTTGAATATTATGGAGTTAATTTGATATAATGTTATAGTTGTGGGTAATATTTATAAACTTTGCAAAGTACGCAAGTTGTTATATAATATTCGATTGGTCGGGGAATATTCATTTTAACAGGGAATATTCGTACAACGACACAATCATTGGTGGACCCCACAACGGAATTATTGTCAGATTGAGAAAACGACAAAAATATTTTATTAAAAATAACGGCGGTAGTTTTACCATTATTACTGTTGAACTACTCGGTAGTAAAAGTACAGTAATACGTGTGGTTGCATAGTAGCACACGGTATTGATTATTAATGCCTATGTGAGAAGTCACTCAGTTTGATTCAATTATTGTCAGTTAATAATATGAATTATTTAGCGATAATGACGTTTTGTTTTATTCGTATTATTAACGTAATAAAACAGAAACATCTTTTTATATAAAATAGAATACTTTATTAAAGTTATTCTATAAATAGAATATATTATATTTTATTTAAAAAATTTTTCTTTAAATATGGACCGTCAGATTAAAGTAATCAATCTGGACCGTTCATGGATTAGTTACTATGCATTCTATTTTTCTATAAATAGCAGCCCATTCCTTCATTATTTCTTACGAATTCACTGAACTCTAGAGAGAGAAACTATAGAAAGAGAAAAGAAAAGTATTCTGCTACTTAACTACTTCCTTATTTCAGCTCTTCTTTAAAACGGTAAGGGGTGTTATTCTTTCTTATTCATGAAGAGAACTGTTGTTATTCCATTTCTTATTATTCTGTTGGAATAACCTGTATACGCGGTCTACCCTATACTTGGTGACATTCTTCTATTATTCTGTTGGAACATCCTGTCTGTGTGTTTTACACCGGACCTGGTTCCGTTTTTATTATTATTCTGTTGGAACATCCTGTCTGTGTGTTTTACACAGGACCTGGTTCCGTTTTTATTATTATTCTGTTGGAACATCCTGTCTGTGTGTTTTACACCGGACCTGGTTCCGTTTTTATTATTATTCTGATGGAACATCCTGTCTGTGTGTTTTACACCAGACCTGGTTCCGTCTTGTTATTATTTTGTTGGAACATCCTATCTGTGTGTTTTACACCGGACCTGGTTCCATTATTTATTATTCTGTCGGAATATCATGTCTGTGCGTTTACGCCGGACCTGGTTCCATTATTTATTATTCTGTTGGAATAACCTGTCTGTGCGGTCTATCGCATGCCGAGTGATTTCTTTTGTTATTCCATTCTTTATTATACTCTGTTGGTTAAGTTTTGACTTCTATACTCTATGAAATTAGTGGAATATCCTTGATAATTGCGGTTCATCCAGTATCTTTTCATGAAAATATTCTTCTAAGTATTCTTGAATTTTACTCCACAAAGCAGTATCATGTTGACAATTTGGACGTTGTTAATTCTTGGATAAATTAATTCTTGAACTTGTTTTATTGAATTCTTATATCATTGTCATCATCCTCATGTTTATAAAATGTTGAAAGTCATCTGTGGCCTGTAGTGCATAGATGGACTTGGTATGATTATGACCAGGGATTATTCGGTATAATCATGACCGTAATGTTACAAATGATGTGGTAAAAGTCCTCATTGGCCCGTAGTGCATTGATGGACAGTTGTTGGCATGATCATGACCATTAATGAATACACGAATATCCTTGGCCGTAGTGCAGGGGTGATTCGATGATGTGGATTATTTTATTAAGCTGAGTCCCAGCGATAACAGTGTTGAAAAACCTTTTAAATCATAAAAGATAGTAGAGTTTATTTTTTACTTGACTCTTTTAATGGATTGCTTGTTCCGCTGCAGTTAAACTTGATGTCTATTATATTTTATCAGTTTAACATTGTTGAAGGCTAATGATAATTTATTCTGCATTATCTTAGTCATAATATTTCTTACTGGGCTAGTTGAGCTCACCCTTTCTTTCACTGTTCTCTTCAGAAAATGAGAACGTAGCTGGGGCAAGTCGGGGAACGGAGTGATGGTTCGAATGATAGTATTAGTTAGTAGTCCTCACTATTCTATGTAATAGTGTGTTAATAAATGTAATGAGGACTCCTTTTGAGTATGAATACTCTCTAGAAGATAATATTTGTATTCAAACTCACAGTTTATGTTTTGTCGTATTGTACACGACAGTTGTATTAGTAAGTTGTATTTGTATTCTGTACTTTGTATCTGACGACCCAAGATGGGTGATGTATACCTAATTTTGGGGGCGTCACAGTTGGTATCAGAGCTTAGGGATATGATCCCTGGCTAAGATGTGAGAATAGAACTAGGAGGGGAGAGACGGGGAATTCCTTCGCTAGTATGACCTACCTAAGTTTATTTGCATGGTATTTAATTGGTCGGTCATAATATAAGGATAATATATGACATATCAATTAACTTTTATTTTGTGGCAGTATCTGAAAATGGCATCTGAGAATGTTGAGAATAGCAATGGAGCACAGGCGACTGTTGATTCACCACATATCAATAATCAGGATAATGTGCATCAGGAAGGTGACAATCCTCATGCAAACAACAACACTGACCAGATGATGAATGATGGAATGTTCAGAAACTTTATGCAGTTCATGCAACAGCAGGTGAGAGCGGCTCCTGTCCAAAATATAGGTGGAAACACTGAAAACTCTCGGACGGTCACCGCTAAACAGTTCAAGGAGCTGGGACCACCAGAGTTTAAGGGAGAGCCAAAACCACTTATAGCGGAAACATGGATAAAGCAGATTACCAAGATATTTGATGTCTTGGGATGCTCCGAGGAGCAAAAGGTTCCCTTTGCCGCCTTTATGTTGCGAGGAGAGGCAGATTACTGGTGGGAATCGATTAAGCGTACTCAACCTGCCGCACTGAAGATGTCTTGGGAGAAGTTCCAAGAGCTGTTCAATGACAAATACTTTCCCGAAAGTGTTCGTCACATGAAGGAGGTGGAGTTCATCAAATTGGAGCAGAATAATATGACCGTGTCGCAGTATGAGGCTAAATTTGCTGAGTTGTCCCGGTTTGCGTCCCACTTGGTGGATAATGAAGAGCGAATGACGCGAATGTTTTTGCGAGGTTTGAAACCTGAGATACGTCAACATCTTATTTCTCATAAACTGTGTTTGTATTCAGATGTTGTGAATAGGGCTCAGTTAGTGGAGCGCGATAACGAGTCAACGCAACCAAAAGAGAGCAGTCGGCAAAATGATAATACCAGTGAGAGCAGTCATCGAAGCGGTGACAACAAGCGTGGAGGGAATCAACAGGCCAGAAATGGTAACCACTTCGGTGGTAATCAGGGCCAAAACAATAAGAATGGTCATTTCAAGAAGAGGAGATTCAACAATGATGGAAAGACGTCAGCACCAGCACCCGTTGTTAAGGAAGGAGAACGACCACCTATCATATGTTTCAAATGCGGAGGGGAGGGGCACATCAGTCCAAACTGCGCGATGCCGTCTAAAGCATGTTATAATTGTGGAAGAGAAGGTCATTTAGCTCGATTTTGTCGTTTACCAAAAACAAGTTCAGCCAAGATGGAGACACCAAAGGCCGTCCCAGAAAAGTCAAAACCGGTAGTGCAAGGGAGAGCGTTTGTTGTGACCTCCCAGAAAGCAAGGAACCCGAATGAGGTCATCACGGGTAAGCTTATCATAAACTCTAACGAAGTCTATACTTTATTTGATACCGGTTCTACCCATTCTTTTATTTCTCCTACTTGCGCTCATCGATTAAATTTGATTCCGGAGAAATTAGACTTTGACTTATCTGTTGAAACTCCATTGGGAGAAACCTTCATTACATCCACGATTTATAAGTCTTGTTTGGTTCAAGTTGGTACCCACACATTACCTGTCGATCTGATTTCATTAAAAATACTTGCATTTGACGTGATTCTAGGGATTGATTGGTTAACTACTCATCATGCAAAAATTGATTGTTTTCGTAAGGTTGTTAGCTTTCATATTCCTAATCGACCTATTATGCAAATTCAAGCAACCAAACCATTAAAATCAATCGCTGTCATCTCAAGCCATAAAGCTATTCGTTTATTGAAAAACGGATGTCAAGCTTTCTTAGCTCATGTCACGGATCTAAACAAAAATACGTCAGTTTTGAATGATATTTCTATTGTTAATAAATTCCCTGACGTATTCCCTGAAGAACTTCCTGGCCTACCCCCAGAGCGTGAAATTAAATTTTGTATCGACCTTGAACCCGGTACAAAACCCATTTCCAAAGCCCCATATCGAATTGCTCCTATTGAACTTCAGGAGTTAAAGATCCAACTGCAGGAATTGTTAGACATTGGCTTTATTCGTCCTAGTACTTCTCCTTGGGGTGCTCCTGTTCTATTCGTGAAGAAGAAAGATGGAAGTATGCGACTTTGTATTGATTATCGGGAGTTGAATCATGTCACCATCAAAAATAGGTACCCATTGCCACGTATTGATGACCTGTTTGACCAGTTGCAAGGAGCACAATTCTTTTCAAAGATCGATCTTCGTTCTGGATATCATCAGCTGAAGGTTAGAACTGAGGATATTCCAAAGACGGCTTTCAGAACTCGGTACGGGCATTATGAATTCCTAGTCATGTCCTTTGGATTGACTAATGCTCCTGCTGCCTTCATGGATATGATGAACCGGGTATTCAAGGAATATTTGGATCACTTTGTGGTCGTCTTTATTGATGACATCCTTATTTATTCCAAAAGCCGTGAAGATCATGAGCAACACTTGAGGCTGGTACTCCAAAAGCTTCGTGAATACAAGCTTTATGCCAAGTTGAAGAAATACGAGTTCTAGTTGGAGGAGGTAGCATTTCTTGGGCACGTAGTATCAAGTCGTGGAATATCGTTTGACCCGGCAAAGATTGAAGCTATTCAAAGCTGGGAGCAACCTAAATCAGTGACCGAAGTACGTAGCTTTCTTGGTTTAGCTGGTTATTATCGGAGATTCGTGGAAGGATTTTCTCGAATCGCTACTCCATTAACTCAGCTGACTCGGAAAGATACAAAGTTCGGTTGGAGCGAAGAATGTGAGAAGAGTTTTCAAGAACTCAAGAGGAGACTCATTTCAGCACCTGTTCTAACAATACCATCTGGCTCGGAGGGATTTGTCATCTACAGTGATGCTTCGAGCAAAGGGTTGGGATGCGTTCTCATGCAACATGAAAAAGTCATAGCCTATGCATCAAGACAACTCAAGGAATATGAGAGGAATTATCCTACTCATGATCTAGAGTTGGCAGCTGTTGTCTTTGCACTTAAAATTTGGAGGCATTACTTGTATGGGGAGAAGGTGGAGATCTTTACGGATCATAAAAGCCTCAAATATTTCTTCACTCAAAAGGAACTCAACATGCGACAACGACGTTGGCTTGAACTGTTGAAAGATTATGATCATACCATTCAATACCATCCTGGAAAAGCGAACGTGGTAGCTGACGCATTGAGTAGAAGATCATATGCAAGTACGAGTGCGATATTGTCAACACAAAGGCCCATTTTGTGTGATTTGCAAAGGATGGAGATAGAGTTAAAGACTCCAGGGACCCATGTGATGATGGCGAATATACGAGTAGAACCGACTTTAATCGATAAAGTTAAAGCTGCTCAAGCTACAGACCTGGAGCTGATGCGTATGAGGAAGAAAGTGCAAGAAGGTGCTATGCCGGAAGCAAAAATCGATGAAGAAGGAATACTTCGAGTCAACTCCAGACTTTGTGTTCCTAACAACCCTGATTTAAAGTATGAAATCATGATGGAGGCGCACAACACACCGTTTGCAATCCATCCTGGAAGTACCAAAATGTATCATGATCTTCGTCATACATTTTGGTGGAGCAATATGAAGAGAGAGATAGCGTTGTTTATCTCAAGGTGTCTAACTTGTCAACGAGTCAAAGCGGAGCATCAAGTACCAAAAGGTCCATTGCAACCACTTGAAATTCCAGAATGGAAGTGGGAGCACATTACCATGGATTTCGTTACCGGTCTTCCTAAGGTTTCTCAAGGTATTGATGCGATTTGGGTCATTGTTGATAGATTGACCAAGTCTGCTCATTTCTTACCGATACGAGAAACTTATACACTTGAACGTCTTGCTCGTATGTACATAAACGAGATTGTAAGACTGCATGGTATGCCAGTATCCATAGTTTCTGACCGAGACCCAAGATTCACTTCACGATTTTGGGTTAGTTTACAAAAAGCTATGGGCACGGATTTACGATTTAGTTCAGCATATCATCCTCAGACGGACGGACAATCAGAGAGGACTATTCAAACTCTTGAAGATCTATTAAGACTCTGTGTCTTTGACTTCAAGGGAAGTTGGGACAAGTTCTTACCATTGGTGGAGTTTTCCTACAACAACAGTTATCAAGCAAGTATTGGCATGGCTCCATTCGAAGCATTGTATGGAAGAAAATGTCGTTCTCCAGTATGCTGGGATGAGGTGGGTGAAGCAACGTTGTTGGGACCGGAGTTGGTACGTATGACTACAGAAAAGATTCAAACGATCCGACAACGTATAAAAACCTCACAAGATCGACAAAAGAGTTATGCTGATCTTCATCGAAAGGACGTGGAATTTGATGTAGGAGATCATGTGTTCTTACGTGTTGCTCCATGGAAAGGAGTTACGAGATTTGGAAAGAGAGGAAAGCTCAATCCTCGATTCATCGGTCCATTTTTAATCCTCGATCGAGTAGGAACTGTGGCTTATAGACTCGCTTTACCGCCAAGTATGTCTCGTGTTCATAACATTTTTCACATATCCATGTTACGCAAATATGTGGAAGACCCGAACCACATTATTGAGTTAGAACCGGACGAAATAGCGGAGGATTTGACGTATGAAGAAGTTCCTGTTCAAATCTTGGATAAGAAGGAACATATTCTACGCTCCAAGGTTATACCTCAAGTCAAAGTTTTGTGGAGAAACCACGATGTTGAGAAAATGACTTGGGAGTTAGAATCTGAAATGAAATCAAGGTATCCTTACCTCTTCGACATACCAGGTACGTACCCTAATTTCGAGGGCGAAATTTCATAAGAAGGGGAGGTTGTAAGACCCCAACTTTTATAAATAAAGATGAATTTTCTATAAATATCATTTTTGAATATTATGGAGTTAATTTGATATAATGTTATAGTTGTGGGTAATATTTATAAATTTTGCAAAGTACGCAAGTTGTTATATAATATTCGATTGGTCGGGAAATATTCGTTTTAACAGGGAATATTCGTACAACGACACAATCATTGGTGGACCCCACAACGGAATTATTGTCGGATTGAGAAAACGACAAAAATATTTTATTAAAAATAACGGCGGAAGTTTTACCATTGTTACTGTTGAACTACTCGGTAGTAAAAGTACAGTATTACGTGTGGTTGCATAGTAGCACACGGTATTAATTATTAATGCTTATGTGAGAAGTCACTCAGTTTGATTCAATTATTGTCAGTTAATAATATGAATTATTTAGCGATAATGACGTTTTGTTTTATTCGTATTATTAACGTAATAAAACAGAAACATCTTTTTATATAAAACAGAATACTTTATTAAAGTTATTCTATAAATAGAATATATTATATTTTATTTAAAAGATTTTTTTTAAATATGGACCGTCAAATTAAAGTAATCAATCTGGACCGTTCATGGATTAGTTACTATGCATTCTATTTTTCTATAAATAGCAGCTCATTCCTTCATTATTTCTTACGAATTCACTGAACTCTAGAGAGAGAAACTATAGAAAGAGAAAAGAAAAGTATTCTGCTATTTAACTACTTCTTTATTTCAGCTCTTCTTTAAAACGGTAGGGGTGTTATTCTTTCTTATTCATGAAGAGAACTGTTGTTATTCCATTTCTTATTATTCTGTTGGAATAACCTGTATACGCGGTCTACCCTATACTTGGTGACATTCTTCTATTATTCTGTTGGAACATCCTGTCTGTGTGTTTTACACCGGACCTGGTTCCGTTTTTATTATTATTCTGTTAGAATATCCTGTCTGTGTGTTTTACACCGGACCTCGTTCCGTTTTTATTATTATTCTGATGGAACATCCTGTCTGTGTGTTTTACACCAGACCTGGTTCCGTCTTGTTATTATTTTGTTGGAACATCCTATCTGTGTGTTTTACACCGGACCTGGTTCCATTATTTATTATTCTGTTGGAATAACCTGTCTGTGCGGTCTATCGCATGCCGAGTGATTTCTTTTGTTATTCCATTCTTTATTATACTCTGTTGGTTAAGTTTTGACTTCTATACTCTATGAAATTAGTGGAATATCCTTGATAATTGCGGTTCATCCAGTATCTTTTCATGAAAATATTCTTCTAAGTATTCTTGAATTTTACTCCACAAAGCAGTATCATGTTAACAATTTGGACGTTGTTAATTCTTGGATAAATTAATTCTTGAACTTGATTTATTGAATTCTTATATCATTGTCATCATCCTCATGTTTATAAAATGTTGAAAGTCATCTGTGGCCTGTAGTGCATAGATGGACTTGGTATGATTATGACCAGGGATTATTCGGTATAATCATGACCGTAATGTTACAAATGATGTGGTAAAAGTCCTCATTGGCCCGTAGTGCATTGATGGACAGTTGTTGGCATGATCATGACCATTAATGAATACACGAATATCCTTGGCCGTAGTGCAGGAGTGATTCGATGATGTGGATTATTTTATTAAGCTGAGTCCCAGCGATAACAGTGTTGAAAAACCTTTTAAATCATAAAAGATAGTAGAGTTTATTTTTTACTTGACTCTTTTAATGGATTGCTTGTTCCGCTGCAGTTAAACTTGATGTCTATTATATTTTATCAGTTTAACATTGTTGAAGGCTAATGATAATTTATTCTGCATTATCTTAGTCATAATATTTCTTACTGGGCTAGTTGAGCTCACCCTTTCTTTCACTGTTCTCTTCAGAAAATGAGAACGTAGCTGGGGCAAGTCGGGGAACGGAGTGATGGTTCGAATGATAGTATTAGTTAGTAGTCCTCACTATTCTATGTAATAGTGTGTTAATAAATGTAATGAGGACTCCTTTTGAGTATGAATACTCTCTAGAAGATAATATTTGTATTCAAACTCGCAGTTTATGTTTTGTCGTATAGTACACGACAGTTGTATTAGTAAGTTGTATTTGTATTCTGTACTTTGTATCTGACGACCCAAGATGGGTGATGTATACCTAATTTTGGGGGCGTCACAATTATTGTATATTTATGTGTAAATATTATGTTTATTACACATATTTGTTGCGTTCGTCCCCTTAGGACTTGACCAAATACATCTGGCTTCTTAGTGGGAGCTGTGGTGGGTCAATTCATGCACATACCCCTTATTTGTTATTCCATGGTGCTTTGGATGGACTAAAAAGGGTTGATATTTAATTATTTTTGGAGGCGAACTGTCACTTTGTGATAGAGACCTGAGATAAAATAATTATGAGAAGATAAGTGCAGCATTCCCATTTTTATTATTAGATTGATGTAGTACGTATCTTTGATGTAAAATTTTGGTATTAATGTATTTATATCGTAACCTTGTAAGGGAATGTAATTTTGCACTTGTTCTTCAATTAATTGATTTTATCTCCCAAAGAACAATTAAATTATCAATAAGGGTTTTTCGTTTCATAAACACGTCCTTATTTTTGTTGTAATGGGCTATTTCGATTTTGTCATATAAAATAAAATTAATCACAATTATTTATTTTATGACATGGAGTGATGATTATGAGCTTAGCAATTTTTCAATTTCTATCCATAAACTAAATAATTGTGATTACTTAGGATTTAATGACAAAATTATTATGTGTGCTAATATTCATATTTCGTGCAATCTTATTGTCGTGAAATGGCCTCTAAAAATATGATTGCTGACCTTAACAAAGGTGAAAAATTGGATGATAAAAATTATTACCTTTGGTCGAAAAAAATTCAATATCTGCTTAATGAGTTAGATGTGCTTGAAACTTTAACAACCACTATGCAACCGCCTGAGGAGGGCACCGCTGTTCAGCACCGTCGAGACAAACAAACCTACGATGAATGGGTCAAGAAGGATCGTTGTGCGCATTTTACCATGTTAAACAGCATGCACAACGACCTTATTGGCGAATTTGAGTCCAGCAAAACTGCAATGGAAATGTGGGATATGCTTAAAAAGTCCTTTGGTGAGACTACTACTACTAGGTTGCGCTAGCTTAATTATAAGTTGGACCGTTACAAGAAGGAGCCCAAACACACTATGGTGGAGCACTTTCGAGTAATGTCGTCAATGATCTGCGAGCTTAGTGCAGCTGGCACAACCCTTACTGAAGAGCAACAGATTCAAGTTGTGCTCAGGTCTTTACCTGATGCTTGGGAGCCTTTCACGATGACTATGATATATAATGACAGTATCAAAACTCTTGTTGATCTCAAAAGGCATCTTGAGCTTGAATATAAGCATCGTGGTGCTAAAGATGGCAGCTTTGTTTCCATGGCTCAAGCTGGTCTGCGCAATGCAAAAGGCAAGTGCAAAAGGTAAGCTAATGGCAACGATCAGGTTAAGACTAATGCACCAAACTAGAAGTGTAATGCAAAGCGCCGCAGGGGCAAAAGAGGAGGAAAGAAGAAGATGACTTGTCATAACTGTCAGAAGGTTGGACATTTTTCTTGTGAGTGCATTGAGCAGAAAAAAGTACAATCTAAATTTCTTTATTGTGATGAATACTTTATGTGTTCACATATTTTTCTTGCTCAAACTGATCCTTCGTGGATTATTGACACAGAAGCAACCAAGCATGTAACTCGCGATAGGGAGGGATTCACTGAGTACCGACGAGTTTCTAAAGGGACTCAAAGTTTGTTCATGGGGAATAGTTCAGAGGAGCAAGTGTTCGGTTCTGGCAATTATCAACTGAATTTTTGAAATGGTCGCACACTGATCCTTGAGGATACACTTTATGTACCAGGAATTCGACGGAACTTAATATCAGTTGTAGCTTTAGTTAGAATAGGGTATTCTTTTTACATCGACAATAGTAGTGTATCTATTTATTTTCATAATGATTTTGTAGGACATGTTATTTTATCGGATGGTTTTTATGTTTTGAATAAAGGTGAATCCCATTTTTCTTATATTGCTTCTCATGATGATACTTTTAATGAATCATTGATATGGCATACTAGATTAGGTCATATTGGCCAAGAAAGGATGACTAGGCTAGCTCGAAAAGGCCTTTTAGGCTCAATCGCTAAAGTTAACCTTCCAGTATATGAACCTTGTTTAGCAGGGAAGGCAAAAAGAAAACCTTTTGGGAAGGCAGTGAGGGCCACTAATCCTTTAGAGCTAATTCATTCTGACATTTGTGGCCCAATAAATGTTAGAGCACGACATGGTGGTAACTATTTCATCACTTTTATAGATGATTATTCGCGATATGGATATGTCTATTTAATTTCTCATAAATCATAAGCATTAGATTGCTTTAAACGTTTCGTTGCTGAAGTTGAGAATCAAAGAGATAGATTCATAAAGGTTCTTAAAATTGATCGTGGACGCGAATATTTATTTCAGTAATTTAAAGGACTCAGTGAGGAAAAAGGTATCATCAGACAGCTAACGATTCCTGGCACTCCGCAACAAAATGGTGTTGCAGAAAGAAGGAATCGTACGCTATTAGAGATGGTTAGGTCGATGATGGCGTAAGCTGATCTTCCAATTAATTTTTGGGGAGATGCACTAATGACTATTGCCTACATCCTTAATTGCGTGCCTAGTAAGTCAATTACTTCTACACCATATGAGTCTTGGGAAGGCAGAAAACCAACCCTTGATCATTTAAGACAATGGGGTTCACAGGATATGTGTGCATTCCTTCGCAACAACTTGGGAAGTTAGACTCTGGAGGAAGGAAGGGTATCTTTATAAGTTATCCTGAAGACTCAAAGGGTTATGTGATGATATGCGAAAAACCTAATGGAGTAATGACTGAGATTGAATCATGAGATGTGGAATTCATAGAGAATTAGTTTCCAAACAGGGGTGACACGAGAAAGGATTTTGAGCTATATGAAATGGCCGAATCAGTGGGAGACATTTCACCATCCCTTAGCAAAGAAAGGGAATTTAATTCTCATCATTTTGTCACTAAGGATGGTGGGAATGATCTACCGCCTAATGGGGAACCACCTGATTCACAAAATCTTGAGCCACGTCGTAGCAAACGTGCAAAAGTACCTCAAAAATTTTTCAAAATTGAAGAGAAATCCATTCTTGTGCTTGAAGGAGAGACCCTTATGTGTGCTCTAAAAGATGATAATGAGTCTGCTACATATAAGAGAGCTCTCACTTCACCTGCTCATAATGAATGGATAGATCCTATGAAGGATGAAATTGGTTCTATGGGAAAGAACCAGGTTTGGGAGTTGGTTGATCTACCGCCTGGTTGTAAGGTCATTGGAAACAAATGGGTTTTCAAAATTAAATGAAAGGCGGATGGATCAATCGACAAGTATAAGGCTCGTCTTGTGGCGAAAGGGTTCACCCAAATGGAAGGTGTGGACTATGATGAGACATTTTCACCAATTGTAAGAATTGGCTCCATTCAAATTATTCTAGCTATTATCGCACGTTTAGATTTAGAGATTTATCAGATGGGCGTTAAAACTGCGTTTCTATATGGAGAACTAGATGAGGAGATTTATATGAATCAACCAATTGGCTTTGAGGTTATGGGACAAGAGTGCAAAGTGTGCAGGCTCAAACGTTCCATTTAGGCTTAAAGCAATCATCTAGACAATGGTATTTTTAATTTCATCGAGCCATCATTGCTAATGGGTTTACGATGATTGAAGAAGATCATTGTTTTATGTTAAACGGGAAGACAAAAGCTTTATGATCTTGTGTTTATATGTTGATGACATCTTGATAGCTAGAAATGATATGGGATTGATTGTCGCCAATAAAAAGTGGTTATCATTTAATTTTGAGATGAAAGACATGGGTGAGGCAGAATTTGTACTCGGAATTAATATCAATAGGGATCGCTCTAAAAGATTTTTGGGTTTAAGTCAAGAGACTTATATAAAATCTATTTTAGAGCATTTTCATATGCATAATTCTAAACCAGTTGACACTTCCATTTAGAAGGGTCATAAACTAAGCCAAGATCTTTGCCCTAAGACTGATCAAGAAAAAGAGCAGATGGCTCATGTTCCTTCTGCCAGTGCAGTTGGTAAGTTGATGTATACAATGATGTGTACACATCCCAATATAAGTTTTGCATTGGGGATGGTTAATCGGTTTCAAAGTAATCCTGGATTTGCTCATTGGGTGGTGTTGGTCAGAAAATCGATCACTAAACATGAGCAAGTATACGCGGTCTAACAAGTAATATAGTGATAAGAAAAGTGTCGTACCCGCGAGGAACTATCACTAATATTTACCAAGTACCGACTTTGCATCGCTTAAGTCTTATTCGAACAGCAGAATAATAGAAGTGTGATTAATCTAGTTATATCTAAGTATCAAAGCAAGTAAATAGATAACGAATGGTATCGAAGCTGCTACAAGCTAAGGTCATAACTTCACCCCACACTGGCATTTTATCAAACACCTGGTGTGCTATGCTTCATCAAACTTCCTACCCTTCTCTCTTTGGTCTTAATGGTCACGACAGTTTATCGACCGAGAACACACAAGTGCTCATACACCTCTTTCGAGGTATGTACAAACATATCCTCTCTAGATCCACCCGACAGGGAATAGAACAGAAAAGAACATCCAAGCTAGGTGATAATCCTACACATATCTATGTGAATTAACCATAACAAGGATTTAAGCATAAGTTCTCAACTAGGTCACACGTGGTGCACAGATATATGTCATTCTATACACAACTTATGTAGTCGAATCAAGTCGACAACTCATAATCACATGCCAATATATTAAGATGTAAATCTAAAATCCCTCTTTCAACATCATATAGATTACCAAAATCATCACTAATGTCTTAGCAAGAATCATTAAGCATGAATATATTAAACCAAACCATATGGAGCTAACCAAAAAGATAAGACATTCAATTCAAATTAACAAAGGGTTCCATTATAACCTTAGAGCCAATACTTAGTTCATAGTTCTTGCACAAAATATAAGTAGCAATAAAGACAACATTTATGGATTACAAAATCAAAGGAAAGAAATGGATAAGAATAAACTTTGTCAAAGCTCTTCAATCTCCAAGAATTCCACTCCTTTCAAGCTTTTCAATCTGTATTGCTCACTGCTCTTGAGCTTTAAGGAATCCCAAACTTCTCCCTAATCTACCTAAACTATATGTACAGACATTACCTAACAGATGGAGAGAGAGAAATTACAAAGGAAAGAGAGAGAGACTATCCCAGAGGGGGATCTATCCGATTATATCTCGCAGGCTAGCCTTTTATATATATATATATATATATATATATATATATATATATATATATATATATATATATATATATATATATCAGTCTTCCTTTAAGCTAGGTCAAATTCAGCTCTTTACTGCCTAGGAACCGGAGGTGGCGCTGCAGCGCGGAGAGTAAGCTTGGCATTGGAACTGCAGTGCCATGTCAGCACCAAAAACACCGGAAGTCGCGCTGCAGTGCCAGTTCATGGAGGAACTGGGGCACTGCAGCTCCATGTTGACGTCATTGTTGACCAGGTTGGGGGGCTGTAGCGCCAAGTTTAAGCCGGGCATTGGCGCTACAACGACAGTGTAGGGAAATTGACCGTTTTGCCCCCTAAAAGCTGGAAAGACCTATTAAGCCCTGTAACACATCGGTTAAGCAAAATAATACTATAATCATATAAAAGCTATATAAAATCTACGAAGATCAAGCAACTATTTAAGCAATAAAGGATCCGATTCGCGGATATAAATCCCACTCATCAAATACCCCCAAACTTAAGTCTTCGCTTGTCCTCAAGCAAACTATCTAACAAAAAAAATAACAATAGTAAAACAACACGCGAAAGAAGTATAAAACTATATACTAGCATCGTGGCTTCTAAGCTCAATCATAGCTACTCCAGAGAACAGGGCAAACATAGATATGAATAAGGGTTAAATCCATTTCAAGCATAAGACTATATTCGATCCATTCTATGTGTGTGTGTGTGTGTGGAGACCAACCATCCTAACTAATCATAGCTCAAATTAAGTTCGCACAGTCAATTGTGAATACCAATATGCTCACTCTGCAACTCAAACAATAAACAAGCATTAAGAATGAGACGCAAATGTAGGAAATGATCAAAAGGCTCTAGCTGAAGACAGTAAAATCTGACTCGGACAGTCCTTAATTACCTTAGGCTATTCAGAGCTACCCATTAATGAGCTTTTGATCAATGACCCCCAAGCCAGATGACTTTAGGGCACTAGGTATAGAACACCCTTATGAATCTAATAACTCGAGCAGCAAAGGCCACGTAATCAACTTAAGCCAAATTAGACTTTACGAAATCTGAAGATTATTAGGTGAGTGCATTTTATGCTCCATCTCAACATCGGTCTGCGTTTATGGGCAAGTGTGTTTCATGCTCCACCTCAACCCACCGCATGACTTTTGATATTTTTTTTATTTTTTATTTATTTTTATTTTTTTTATATATACGACAACATGCCATAATCCAAGATCCGAAACTGTATAAGCGTCAAAGTCTTTTATTACCTTGAAATCATGAAAGTTTAAAAGAGTAAACATATTCTCAAAGCAATAAACACGGGAACTAAATTCGAAATATAACTAGTTAAAATAGTTGGTCGGTGCTTACTAAGAAGGACAGATCAATAACAGTCTCAATTTATCGACTAAACAAACCCTTAGCTCACACATGCTTAACACGACTCTAAGAGATAGACATAATCACTTGGCGTTTGTCATTAGCCACAAATAAAAATTAATAATTTATATAAAACCCTTGCATAATAACAGCTCAAAATAAGGTAATAAAGTCATTAACATAGCACAAGCATACAAATCTGTATAAGCCCCAAAAGATGGCTATAAACCAAACATACATGCTGATAATAATCAAAGCATCCATCCATGATAATAAAAATTGTTCATGGCATCCATCCATAATAATACCAAAACATAATACCATAGGCTAATAAAGCCCAAAATGATGTCCAAAACGCAGTTCATACATGACTGCACTACAATACTGATAAAAACATAAGCAAAATACTAAGATGTGGCAACCTATTATGGCAACAGATAGAATAAAATAGATAAACCATAATACCCCCAAACTTAAGATGAGCAGTGCCCTCATTGCTAAGCATATATAAATCAATACAGGAGGGCTTCCCTGACGTTTGGTCACTTGACATCATCATTATCCTCATCAACTTCTGCGGGCGGTGATGGTGGGAAAACAGGAGGCTCTGGGAACTAGAATAGCGTGAAATCAGCATCCTCGCCACTATAAACAGTGTAGATGCTCTGCATAGTATTGACCAGCTCAAGCTAATACTATATCGTGATGTCCTACCTCTGGGCAACCGCTGCTGTGTGCCTCTACTGCCTCTGAGCATTGGTGTCTTGGTTTTGATGTAGTAGGGTGAGGGATGCCATAATCTATGCCAGTAGTCCTTGTGATGATGAG
Source organism: Panax notoginseng (assembly GCA_016801055.1). Taxonomy (NCBI): domain Eukaryota; kingdom Viridiplantae; phylum Streptophyta; class Magnoliopsida; order Apiales; family Araliaceae; genus Panax; species Panax notoginseng. The sequence goes on from CM029020.1 coordinate 78,715,746, forward strand.
CCTGACTCTGGTGGCTGCGAGTGTCTGGCCTCTGATGTAGGAGGAAGCTCAGTAGGTGGTCCATATCCCTCACCTCTGACATGTGAGGCTGCCCCGTCCCATACATTGATGCATGAGATGACTTGATGGTCGATGGCTGACATGAGTGGCAAAGCTATCTCTTCTGGTCCCCAATGCATACCTTCCCTTTTGCACAATCGGGTGATCAGGGATGGATGTGGAAGTCCCGCAGAGGTGGTACTCTTGATCGCCTTCAGGATGGACTCTTGAATGAGAACTCCGATATCCACATCCAGACCCGTGATAATGGTGAACAATAGGATCGCTCTATCCTTAGTCACGTTGCTAAGGTGATGAGTAGGGATCATGTTGGCACATATAAAACTGTACCACACCTTCCCATAGCGACTGAGTTCATAATGCGGGAAACTGGTCTTCTTACCCGTCATGTCATTGGTTTTCCATGTTGTCCCGGGCTTGCAGAGCCTCCTGACAATATCATCCAGGTCATAGCTGCGAAGTCCCTACTCTAAATAGTCACTGCCCTCATAACTAGGTGTCGCAAAAAGTGCATTGATGGCTTGGGCTCCAAACGCCACTGATCAACCCCTAACTTGAACAACAGCATGACCATCGGCACTGGCATTTGCATAGATCTCATGAACGACGGATATGATGGCCGACTCAGGTGGTTTTGTGAAGTTCACCCACTTGTGCCCAAGGATCATGGCCGTCAGCTCGCCATCCTTTGTTTGATCAGGCCTCAAACCCCATTCAGGAACCAAGTTTCGTTTGGCAAAGGAGTTTTTGTACCATTTCCATGCATCTTCGCTAACAAATTTGGCATTGTCCCAAGTATGTGGTGCTGCGGAGGAGGAGCCGCCGACGCTAAGTTATTGCCTCTTTGTAGCCATTTCAAAATTTAACAATTGGTTTGAACAAAAACAGCCCCTAAAACAATGCCACTCTATGTAGAAATAGCCCCAAAAGCAATGGTCAATTAATCCCCAATGAAACCCACTAATTTTTAACCTAAACAATAAAATTTTTCTCTCAAGCAATTTAACAAACACCTAGAGTGCAAATCCGGAAACCCACTTTGACAACTCTTGGTTGAAAATGCTCTATCCATATTTTTGTCAGTGGAAATCACCCCAAATCACATAGAAAACCAAACCCAAATAATGAAATCACACACAAAGAAAAAGGACAACTACTTGCCGAGAATAAGCCCACTTTACCTTCAAATTGGAAACCCTAGGTGAGAAACATGTGGGCTCAAGCTCTAACAAGCAATTGAAGGCTCTTGGTTTATTATTGTGGTTTGAGGTGACAATCGATCACGGTTAGGTCTTGTGGGAGTGAGGCGATGGTTGGGTTGCTTAGGCTGACTTAGATCTGTCGAGATAGCAGGGGGGTATGGTCTAATCTGCCGAATGAAGTCTATTTTAACAAATAAAATCTCGCTTCTAGCGCTGCAGCGCGAGGTTTCTTTTGTTGAGTGGCGCTGCGGCTCGAGAAAACAGTAGGTTGGACTCGTTTGTGGTGCTGCGGCGCGGATCAATTTGATGGCACTGTAGCATGAGAATGCAATAGGTTGGGATTTTTTGTGGCACTGCGGCACGAGGTGCCCTTTATTTCTTGGCGTTGCAGCGTGAGTGGCGTTACGGCGCGAGTTTTAATACACTTGCTGGCGCTGCAGAGCGAGCCCTATTTCTTAGTTTTCCTGTAAAAGCCAAGCCATGTATTAGCCAACATATTATTACACACTTATACTTATAACAACCCACATGATAGCTACCTTATCTCTAACTACAATATACATAATAGCAACATACTAAATAAACATGCTGCCTGCATCCTATAATCACAAAAACATTCATATGCTTAGGAGATAAGACACTACATAAATGATCATACTGGCAGCTATGTTAACAACTAAAAGGAAAAGACACAATGTAAACTAGACATAAGTAAAGAAAAATAGAGAAAATAGATACTGAGATGGGGTTGCCTCCCCACCAAGTGCTTGTTTTAAAGTTGTCAGCTTGACTATGCCATTGTCGTTCAATCCGTCTCATATGCGAAAACGACCATTTCATGCCGCCTATTTGTCAACTCCTTTATATTTATGGCAGACATGGATGATTGGTCATCCCCCTTTTCTTCACCCATCGGCACGAAGAATCTTTTACCACTAGAATTATCCACTAATTCGCCTTTTCATCAATCTGAAAGAGTTCTTTGTACGCTAGTGGGCCCTCTAGGGTTTCCACAACCGTGAGCATGGTTTCTAACTTTTTATTAGTTTTGACAATACAACCACTCTTGATCCCCTCTTTTCCTTCTTCAGACTCCACATGTTGGTCAATTGGCACTTTGACATCTCCCTCAACACATTTGTAAGACTCATCGCCTTCTCCTTGCGTATCCACCATGCATTGCTCTACTTCTTCATTATTGAGATTAATTATGACTGGTAGATTGCCTTGCAGTGGATTTGTGATGGCATTGACGAGTTGTCCCAATTAACTTTTGAGGCTTTGCAATGCGGCGTCTTGGTTCGCCATACGAACCTCATTTCTCTCTATAACGTTGGTGAGGAGCTCTTCAAGCCTTTTCTCTTCTTCTCATGTTCATTATACAGAAAAGCTCTCATTGGGTTGATATGTCACCTTATATTGTGGCGGAGACACTGATATTCAAATTGATTCGGATAGGAATAATTCGGATCATGATACTGCTCTTGACTGTAGTCCCAAGAGTTTAGATAACTGACAGTAGGCAGACTGAGTGGACTAACACTTAAGATTGCCAGAAAACCTCAAGAGATTTGAAATTTGATCTTGCAATCGCTCAAGTCCTTCTTCCGATCTTTGGTTGTGTTGTCCTCTCAAAAGGCCATTGATAACAATGATCGTCCATAACCTGTAAGCTTAAAAACAAAAAAGAAGATCAAACAAATAAAATATATATATATACACGTTCAAATTAAGACTAAATTCATTGAAATCAATATTGGACAATATTAGAATAATAATTCCCCGGTAGCGGAGCCAAAAACTTGTTGGTTGAAAAACCAATCACTAAACACACGCAAGTATACGCGGTCTAACAAGTAATACAGTGATAAGGAAAGTGTCGTACCCACGAGGAACTATCACTAATATTTACCAAGTACCGACTTTGCATCGCTTAAGTCTTATTCCAACAGCAGAATAATAGAAGTGTGATTAATCTAGTTATATCTAATTATCAAAGCAAGTAAATGGATAAAGAATGGTATCGAAGGTTCTATAAGCTAAGGTCATAACTTCACCCCACACTGGCATTTTGTCAAAAAACTGGTGTGATGTGCTTCATCAAACTTCCTACCCATCTCTCTTTGGTCTTAATGGTCACGACAGTTTGTCGACCGAGAACACACAAGTGCTCATGCACCTCTTTCGAGGTATGTACAAACATATCCACTCTAGATCTACCCGACAGGGAATAGAACAGAAAAGAACATCCAAGCTAGGTGATAATCCTACACATGTCTATGTGAATTAACCATAGCAAGGATTTAAGCATAAGTTCTCAATTAGGTCACACGTGGTGCACAGATATATGTGTATTCTATACACAACTTATGCAGTCGAATCAAGTCGACAACTCATAATCACATGCCAATATATTAAGGTGTAAATCTATAATCCCTCTTTCAACATCATATAGATTACCAAAATCATCACTAATGTCTTAGCAAGAATCATTAAGCATGAATATATTAAACCAAACTATATGGTGCCAACCAAAGAGATAAGACATTCAATTCAAATTAACAAAGGGTTCCATTATAACCTTAGAGCCAATACATAGTTCATAGCTCTTGGACAAAATATAAGTAGCAATAAAGACGACATTTATGGATTACAAAATCAAAGGAAATCGAATCGGTAGCGAAAATACCGAACCGGTACCGATCCGAAATTATCGTAAGAACAAGAACCGAAATCGGTACCGAATTACCGGTTTCGGTACTGGTTCGGTACAAAATCGGTACTAATTTTTTTGGTTCGGTTTTCGGTTATACTGCATGCTAATATATATAATTATTAATAATAATTAAATAATTTTTTTTAAATATTAATATTTTTTTGTAAAAACTAAAAAATCATTAACTATTAATAATAATTAGTATATAAAATAAAACTACAAAACATTATTAATATATATATATATATATATATATATATATATATATATATATATATATATAAATTAATAAAACTACTATTATATAGAAATTATTAATATATAAAAAAATTATTTAATATATAAAATTATAAAACATTAAATATTAATTATTAAATTATTAAATTTCGGTATTTTTGGTATTTCTATTTTTATCGAATTCAAAAAAGTCATTACCGCTACCGGAACCGAAAAGTGTTAAAATATCAAAAAACTGGTACCGAAAAAATCCGTACCGAAAAAAATCGATACCGCCAGTACCGGTAAAAAACCGAAAAAACCGAAAATTTTGAGTACCCCTAGCTCTTGAGCTTCAAGGAATCCCAAACTTCTCCCTAATCTACCTAAACTATATGTAAAGACATTACCTAAGAGATGGAGAGAGAGAAATTACAAAGGGGAGAGAGAGACTATCCCAGAGGGGGATCTATCCGATTATATCTCATAGGCTAACCTTCCATACATATATATATATATATATATATATATATATATATATATATATATATATATATATATCAGTCTTCCTTTAAGCTAGGTCAAATCCAGCTCTTTACTGCCTGGGAACTGGAGGTGGCGCTGCGCTGCGGAGAGTAAGCATGGCATTGGCGTTGCAGCGCCATGTCAGCACCAAAAACACCAGAGGTCGCGCTGTTGCACCAGTTCATGAAGGAATTGGGGCGCTGCTGCACCATGCTGACGTCATCGTTGACCAGGTTGGGGCGCTGTAGCGCTAGGTTTAAGTCTGGAATTGGCATCGCAGCGCCAGTGTAGGGAAATTGATCGTTTTGCCCCCTGAAAGCTGGAAAAGACCTATTAAGCCCTGCAGCACATCAGTTAAGAAAAATAATACTATAATCATATAAAAGCTATATAAAATCTACGAAGACCAAGCAACTATTTAAGCAATAAAGGATCCGATTCACGGGTATAAATCCCACTCATCAGGTGGCAGTTAAGAGGATACTTCGATACTTGAGAGGCACCATGGACTATATGTTGTGTTATTAGGGTGGTGAGCTACGCTTACAAGGGTACAACGACGCAGAATGGGCTAGCTACTTGGATGAGCGCAAGTCTACCACTGGGTATAACTTCTTATTTTGTGGTGGAACCATTAATTGGTTGAGCAAGAAACAACCATGTGTTGCTTTATCCACTATGGAGTCAGAATACATTGCATGTTGCTTTGCAGTACAAGAAGCAGTATGGTTACAGAGATTCTTCAAGCGCTTGCATGTTGGATCACATTCGAGTGACCCTGTCACTATTCATTGTGATAATACGGCTGCTTTGTCTTACGTTAAGGATCCCAAGTACCATGGAAAGGCCAAGCATATTGAGACTAAATTTCACTACATTAAGGATATTGTGGCACGAAAGAAGGTGGTCCTCAGACATATCTCTACGAGCGACATGGTTGTTGATCCCTTGACTAAGCCCATTCCTAGGGATGTTTTTCGAGCTCATGTTAGGAGTTTGGGACTTCGTAGGCATTGATATATTTTATGCTTAATAATGGACATCTTTTGAATATTGTTTACTATATTTTTATGCAATAAAAGTTATTACATAATGTTGATTTCTATTCAGTTCTATGTTTTAACTTGTTGTATATGTAAGACCCCGAATTTTTTTTTAATAAAATGGAATTTCTTTTATTTATTATTTTGAAATAGTAAGGGTTTATTTGATTAATATGGTTAGTTATGGGTAAATTGCGTAAATATTTTTAAATAAGCAAGTGGTTATAAAATATTTATTGTTGTCGGGGAATATTTGTTTCGTCGTGGAATATTCTTGCTATCGGGGAATATTCGTACGACGGCGCAACCTTTTGTGGGCCCCATAACGAAAAGCGATTGGATGAAAAAAATGACAAGTATAAGTTGTTTATAAATAACGACGTAGTTGTTATCGTTTATACTATTGGAATATCCGGTGGTTAAAACACAGTAATACGCATTGTTGAACAGTAGCACACGGTATTGCACCAATTATTGATTCTTACGTAAGAAGGCACTACTCAATAATTGTTACAGTAATTACTGTTCAGTATTTTATTTTATTGATTCAATAATTGCTACGTTGATATTTTATATTACCGTTGTTTCAATAATTGTCACTACACAATATTTTTCATTATCGGAGCAATAATTCATATTATCTTAATAATATTATTAGATAATATTATTGGCAATGTCTAGAAAGTTCTGTCTAAAGAGAGATTTGGTCACCTAATTGGGCGCCAGTAAGGAGAAATCCTTATTGAAAAGCTCCCTCTTTCTTGGGAACGGCCTGGTTGCTAGTATTGTGATTCTATAATATTATTTGTGAATAATTAATTATTGATTTATATGATGAGGAAAATATTGATTTGATGTGGATATAGATGGAGAAAATTTTTAATGTGACAAATGTTAAAAATTAATATTTTATCTTTTTCTGATAAAAAATTCATTTAAATATATTATTATATTTTTTAATAATATAATAATGGTGATATTTTATAATGAATGTGGGATATATGAGTATATGAGAAGGAAGAGTATTTTTGTTGCATTAAATGATTAACACATATTTTGTGTGTCGGTGGACCCCATTTCTTGACTGAAATTTGATTATAACTTGTAAAATCGTCCGTATGTGGATTTCGGTCAATTTATGTTTGAAATTTGGAAAAACTTTCTTCTGCAAAGTTGTAGAGAATTGAATTTCCTAAAAAAAATTGCGAGATTCGAATTTTCTGATAAAAAGGCTATTTATTATGAATTATTGAAGTTTCGTAGTTCCAAAATAATTGATTTTTGAAAGTTTTATTTATGTTTTAAAAGAAAAACGTTTTTTAAATGTTTGTGAACATCTTTAACATGTGTTAGATGGCTGAAATCAGATTTCTAAGTGGGCGTAGGAATTTGTTTTATATATAATATTATTATATTAAATTTTTTACTTTGGTGTTCTAAGCATTTTTCTATAAATAGGGTGCTTAGGTTAGAATTGAAAATCACACCAGAAACTAAAGTTTTCTCTCTTTCTCTCTCTATAATATCGAGCGTATTTTTGTGAGTATTTTAATACTTTGAGTATTGCTATACGGTGCAAGTTCCTTCAGCACTATATATTGTATTACAGTCAGAAGTACTATCTTTTCGAGGTAAGGGATGTTATTTTTTTATCAATGATATTATTTCTTTAAATATCATTATACCGGAATATTGGTAAGATTTTTCTTGTGAAATTCTTATCTTTTCATGTCGGAGTTACTATTCACGAGTTACTATTCATAAGTTACGATTCACGAGTTACTATTCACGAGTACTATTCACGAAGCATGATGATTTTTTTTTCTTGTGAAATTTCTATCTTTTAGTGTCGGAGTTACTATTCACGTATATGGCACTATTCACATATACGGCACTATTCACGAATACGACACTATTCACAGAAAAATTAAATTTTCTTTTCTGTGTCCAAGATTGTCTATTATGATTCCTATCTTTGATTGGATCTATGTTTTGATTATTCTTGAATTTTACTCCACTCTGATTATTTATGAAGTATTTTTAAACTTGGATTGTGTAAAGTACGAATCCTTAATATTTGTTCTTTTGTTTCACTGGATTTATTTTTTTTAAAAATATTTTTCATCATCCTCAGTCCTAAATGATGATATAACTGAATATCTTTGGCCTGTAGTGTAAAGATGAATGATTTTCTGATGAATATCTTTGGCCCGTAGTGCAAAGATAAACAGGTGTTGAGATGAACATGACTGACTGATGAATATCTTTGGCCTGTAGTGCAAAGATGACTATTTGATTCAAGATGTATGTTGATTGATGTTACAGGGATAAAATATCGATGATGGACTTTTAAATTCATAGATGATAGTAGATTTCATTCTCTACTTAACTCTTCTAATGAATTGTTGTTTCCGCTGTAGTTGTTGATCTAAAACTTGTTGTTTATTGTATTCTATCAGATTTTTCCCTGTTGAAGACTAAGGATAATTTGTTGTATATTATCTTAGTCATAATATTCTTTACTGGACTAGTTGAGCTCATCCTTTTCCTTTTTGTTCCATTTTTCTTCTCAGGAGACGAGAATATAGCGGGAACTAGTCGGGGTGTGGAGTGATGGTTCAAGACAGTTGTTTTAGAAGTCCTCACTATTTTGTAAAATAGTGTATCAATAATTGTAATGAGGACTTATTTGAGTATGAATACTGTCTAGAGGACAATATTTGTATTTGAACTCACAGTTTAAGTGTTGTCGTATTTTGCACGACAATTGTATTAATAAAGTTGTAGTTATTTCTGTACCATGTATTTGGCGACTCAGAATAGGTTGGGTGGAATGGACCTATTTTGGGGGCGTCACAGTATATATATAAGCACACATAAAATGTCACAAGGCAAAAAGGTTGATCTACTCACACGGATAACCTGCCTCGGCGCTTGTAATAGCGAGCGAGGTGAGACTATTTTATGGTGGTCTAAATGGTTGGGCACCATTTTGGAGACACTATGATTTAGTCACCTTGGTTGGGTCCAAGAAGAGGTATCATTACATACCGAACACTTGTAAGAGGTGTAGCCTTGTTTTGGGTTGCCGGACAGTATATTCATACTAGATACTATTTGAAGTACCTAGGAATGTTTTCTAAGGTTAAATGCTAGAGAGCGATTAACTACTGTCCGTACGGTTTTATTTTAGCTAGAGCGACATTTTTTTGGCACTCCACCGTAACATGAGAATTGTACCTCGTGTGTAAAAGAAGAGACATACAGAAGAGTGATGTCATGGATCCCTATCCAATCACTGTGTGAATTAACTATTGTCCTTAGTAACTTAAACCTATGTCATGAAACAAAGATTTTGTGTTGCTACTCTAGTTTGTATTCCTAAGTTCACATAATGAGGTTCCATGGGTACTTGTCTGGGAAAGTAGCAAAGTTAATGAAGATTGACATGAGAGTTTAGGGAAGACACTTGTCTGGCATCACATTCAGTCGTTGGTTATGCTATATGCGCACAACTATTTTAAACTTTATGTATTATACTATATGTATATGTTTTTAAAGGTTAGCATACCAAGGCAAATGGGTTTGAGTGAATTTCTGAAATGTAATTAATGAGGGATTCGAAATACTCAACAGAATGTGATCGACTGGTCTAAGACATGACGAGTTTTTTTTAGATGCTTCATATTAGTTATGATGGAGACTTAATATGCGAGCTCTCGCCTTTGATATCATTTATTTCTCATTAGTCGCACGCCAAGGCACCTGTACGAGGAAATCTAGAGATTATTGATTTGAAATGAGTATGTACCTTTATAACCCAAGTGTCTGAGTGAGAGATATTAGTAATTGATCCGGATCGGACACGTGGATCATGAACATCCACTTGAGTATGGTATTGGATAACCTAATAAGGATTGAAAGAGTCTCATATCACTAATTGGAAGTATTTTAAATAATACGTGATATGGTTAGGGCTCTATATGAGATAACTCTCCTGATTTAGTCAGTTGTAGACTTATCCCTTACATATTGGGTTTTACGTTAAATACTGAAGCTTGCTATGTGTAGGGTTAAGGAAAAATAACGTATTATTTTTCTTATACAGTTTCTCTCTAAATACTCTCTCTAGTATTTCTAAGCTTCCATCAATAGGCTTGGGTGTACTTGGTGTGCACTTAAATAGTTCGTTCGCATTGATTGCTTGTAACAACTATATATTGACGAGAAGTAAGAAGAATCGTAGTAGCTGTGTTCGTGGTGTCGCTTGTAGATTTGACATTCGGTTCAACCGCTTCCGCTTCGTGGATACTTACCGATTCATAGGTAAGTATTATTTATGTGTTAGTTTCCACCTAAAATTCTAACATAACAAATATACAAATATATTATCATCATTAAAATCACATAGGATATAAACCAACAATTACTGTGTCCTTTAAATTTACAAACCACAAATAAAAAGAAACAAATCGCTATCGTAAACGACAATTAAAAAAAACGAAGGGAGTAGCAAAGTGCTGACTAAAATATAGCATAAATAGGCACCAACGATCTCATTACGTTGTTCAAACATGAAGTTGCCCATTTTGGAATATTTTCTTCTTTTTTTCAGCTGTAAAAATTTATTAGATTTCAGTATGTTAAAAAAATCTAATATGTCCAGACCAAGTTGTTCAAAACTTGAATAGTCATGTTAAATATACTCACATGAAGAATCAATAAGACTATGACGTTAGATTTCCATAGTAGAGTGAAGGGTATTTTATAATAAAACCCACAAAATTGAGATTTTTTTGAAACAAAAGGTATTATTGTAGTCATGTGAATTGAATTTGGCCACTTTGAAAATTTTGGTATATTACCTATTTTTTCAATAATCATGTCACTTCCATTAAGCCAACTGGTAACTAATAGATAAAGTAAACATAGGGCCAAGACCTCGCAAACCCATGTGGGACCCTTTTGCTTAAATTGGTTGCCAGAAAGGCCAAGAGAAAGAAACCACTTCATTGCTTCAATCTCTCCCAACAAACCCAACTATATAAACCCCCAGCACCCCTTCCTTCCCTTCGTACACCCATTCTCTCTTTTGCAGCTCACATTTTCATCCAGGCATTTTCACACACTTGCACTACGAAACGTTTCACTCCCACCACCCATGGCAAGACCGCAACAGCGATACCGAGGGGTTCGGCAGAGGCATTGGGGCTCTTGGGTTTCCGAAATTCGCCATCCATTGCTGTAAGTTAGTCTCATTTTCTTAAAATGCACATTTTTTTACTGCGTTTCTTTTGAATTAAAATGCAAACCTCTCGTGTTTGTGTAAATGTGATGTTTTTATCCTCGAGTTTAACTAATTTACAAATCCGTCTCTTAAAGTACAATTATGGCTGCAAAACCGTCTCTATAATTAGCAATAGGAAACCAATTCAAAAGTTATACTCCTTCCATACGTTAATATAAGTCGCTTTAAAGTTGTACACAAATATTAAGAAAATGATTATATAACATTTAATATAATATCAATTACCTAGATTGTTTTTGTATTGAAAAAAGAGTATTATTTATTGGACAAAAAAAAAAGAACTAAAATTATATTTAATACTTTAGGTAATATTAGAAACTAAGCAATTAATGCTTACTTGAAATTTTAAAATAACGTATATTAAGAGACAAATATTTTTTTAAAATAATTTATATTAAGTGACGGATGGAGTAGTTTGTACTGCTAAAATACAATTGGTAGTGCAAACTATAACTTTTGAATCAGGTTTGTTATATTGTAAAGTCAAATACCGGTTTTGTATTTTAGTCTTTCTTTTGGTACAAACAAAATGAAACATTTCTTTTATAATGCAGCAAGACAAGGATTTGGCTAGGCACATTTGAAACGGCTGAGGATGCTGCCCGAGCCTACGATGAAGCCGCAAGGCTAATGTGCGGTCCGCGGGCTAGAACCAACTTCCCCTACAACCCGAACGCGTCCCAAAACTCGTCGTCGAGGCTTCTTTCGGCCACTTTGACAGCAAAACTGCATAGGTGCTATATGGCTTCACTACAACTGACCAAACCATCAAATGGCATTTCCTCAAAACAAATTTCGGCAAATTATAACGAAACGAATACGTGGTTACCAGAAACTAAACCAATTATAATGGTGCCACAGCAACAATTTAAGCCTCTTGAAGATGACCATATTGAGCAAATGATTGAGGAGTTACTTGATTATGGTTCTATTGAGCTATGCTGCTCTGTTATGCCACCACAAAATAAGTAAATGTAGCCCAAAATATTTATATCATTTTCCCCTTTTTCTCTCTAAATAATTTTTATGCTAATTCCACTCATTTTGCTGATTTTAACCCATTTTCCTAGTGAATTTTACGAACATCTAGGCAAGTGTATTAGATCCTCTGCAATTCCTAGAATTATGTTCTAAGTGACCCATTTGAGGATGTTGTATTTAAGGTGTACTATTTTTGTTAATGATATTATGTTAAATATATAATATATTTATGATCATGTATAGTATTATGATGTTATCAGTTATGTCTTGGATTTTTAGACCGGTAATTAAGGGTGTTTTTGTTCAAAAAGTATAATGTTGAAAAAGTAACAATATCTGGCATTGGATTGTCAGAGAAATTGAAGCCATTGACCTGTTGTCACTAGAAATAGAAAATGTCAGTGACAATTAATGATCACTCTGAATCCATTATCATAAAGAAAGAATTTCATATTTTTAAATTGTATAAGAAAGTCTTTTATATGCCTAATTAGTTGTTTAATTCAAAAGCCTATTTTAATAAAAACACGAAAACACAAGAATTAGTTCAACCGGTAAATGTCTACAAATGATAACTTTTAAATTATAAATATATAAGGTTAATGGGAGGTGAGCGATTTCTTTTTCCCTCTACATAAACACAATCCTCTCTCTCTCTCTCTCTCTCTCTCTCTCTCTCTCTCTCTCTCTCTCTCTCTCTCTCTCTCTCTCACACACACACACATATATAGGGTCCGTATTCATGGCAACCGGTTGCAGGCAACCGGTTGCTGGGAGCAATAAAAAAAAATCATGGTACAACAGCTTGTAGCGACTAAGACAATTAAAAAGGGACATGTCCTATTTTAATTGTCCCAATCGCTACAAGTTGTAGCGGCTTGTTACTATTCATATTAATATTTTGTAATATTATTAATACTATTATATTAATATTTTGTAATATTAGTATTTATAATATTTATATTTATAATATTAACATTAATAATAATATTTTATAATATTATTAATACTTATATTAATATTTTGTAATATTAGTATTAATAATATTAATATTAATAATAGTAATAACTAATATGAATATTAATATTTATATTACTATTATTTTTATTAATATTAATATTAATATTATTAATATTACTAACTAATATTTAATTGTAATTTAAACTTTTAATTTTTGTCCAGCTCAATTTGAAACTCGACCAAGATTCATATGAATAGATCGACTATGAAAAAAGAAAAAGCAAGCAGAGTGGAATTGAATCCAAGAATTTTTAAGAATAATATAAATTAGTTAGTAATATTTAATAATATTAATACTAATATTATAAATATAAATATTATAAATAATAATTATCGACGTCGGGATTTTTATTTGTCCCTTTTTTGTTCTTGTCTTTTGGTGTTCTCATAATAGGTGAGATTTGTTTGAAAAAATAAGTTGTGAAAAGGTCCGACATGTATATGTAGACAATTAGACTGTAAGAGTCACCAATTAGTTTTTTAAATGGTTGTACCAGCACAACCGAGAAAAAGTTTGCACATTAACCCAGTGATGTGACACTGATTAACGGGTATATGAAATCGAGATTCGTTGGGGTTCGGGGAGTTGATTATGCGGAGGGAAGGTGCTAGGCATCCCCCGATATCCGTGTTGCCACGGTGACTGCCACTTTTCATTTAAATTGTTATATAAATGTGTTTGTGTATGTGGATCAATGTGCAATTATTTAGAAGTAGTGATATGCCTCGTTCGCACCTATATACAAAGGATTTGAATTTATGTATAAGATTCATAGCAGTGACGTTTTGTAAAAAGAGGTTTTCAAACCATTATGCTCAATAGTAATTGAGGCATTTGGTACTTCCATTTTATTATATGTTCGTCTTGATTGATTTTATTTTTCGAGATGTGAAGCATCTTCGAGAAAGAAATAATATACAGATCAATGCCGAATTCCTTGTGGGCATGAGAGCTATCTAAGAAAATTCGAACACCGTGAATAATTTACAAGCCATGTACAGCTAAAAATGTCCATTATGAGAACCGAATCTAGATCCAGTAGACTGAATATGTGATTACATGATTCCTAGGCTCACATGAGGTAGCAATTTGTATGAAAACTGTAAACAGTTATATATATATAAAAGTCGTAAATATATATATATATATATATATATATATATATATATATATATATATATATATATATGTGTGTGTGTGTGTGTGTGTGTGTGTGTGTGTGTGTGTGTGCAAACAATCAACCACCACGAAGCACCTCCATGGGGGATTGAAAATATAAATAAAGTAATAAAAACCAATCAACCACCACGAAGCACCTCCATAGGGGATTGAAAAATATAAATAAAGCAATAAAACGATCAACCGCCTTGAAGTAACTCCAGGCGGAACAAAATGTAAATAAAGCGATAAAAGGCCACGAAGTAAACTTCAGGACAGACTGAAATGTATATATATATATATATATATATATATATATATATATATATATATATATATATATATATGGGAATCCATCCATGGCAACCGGTTGCCATGGACACTATGACAACAACCTCTTTTCGGACCGTTGATCAATTGATTTGAAGGCTGAGATTAGATTTTAAATTTGATAAGCCGGCACAGGTTGTTGTGCCCAAATATTTACTTGTACCGGCTTCTATTTTAATAAGAGAGGCCTACGTAAAAATATATTGTCAGTATAGTTATACAAAATGAATATTTATTATTAAAATAATCTGGCCGGTACAGCTTGTACCGGCTTACCCCTTTTTTTTCTTTTTTTTTTCATTTCTCCATTATATGTCATGACTCAACATATTAAAATAGAATAAAAAAATAAAATGAAGGCCGGGCGATACAGGCTGTTGCGGCTGGGATTAAAATAATATTAAAATGCCGACCGGTACAGCTTGTCACGACTGGCAATAAAAAATTAAAAAAAAATACCCGACAGGTAAAAGAATTTATTCAACCAATTCGCTGCTAAACAGATTCGAACTCGCAATCTCCAGCTCCAAACCCTCGTCATATGACCACCCGAGCACCACAGGCCTAGCTGTTCATTTCAACCAAGGATATATCTTTATATTAAAACTTCACCATCCCCCAAAATATATATTCTTGCATTATTATTATTATATTACGATTTATTTTTATATAAATCTATATTATTAATTGGGTTTGTTAAAATAGAAATAAGTGAATTTTTATATTTATTATTATCACCTTTAATATTTTTTCCTATTTTTGTAATAATATTAATAAAAGGATTATTAATATAAATCTTGCATTATTATTATTAATAATTTTATTATTAAGCAATAATGATAAGTAATGATTTTATTATTAAGCAATGATTTTATTATTAAGCAATGATTTTATCACTAATAAAATTAGTTCAATTAGTCTAATAAGTAATGATGATAATTTTTCAAGACATTTCAGGAAATTAATTTACTTATCGAATTTATAAAAGTAGTGAAGTATTATTATAATAATAATAATGTGATTATTAATATTAGAAGTACGGATTATACCAATACTAGTACTGCATAACATTAAGAGGAATAGTACATATTACATGTTCATTTTCATAAAATAAAAAAAAACATAGCATGATTAATACAACCGATGCCTATTTTTTTGGCTCAGGAATCCCTAGCACTCGATAGTGATTTCGCTTATCGTGGTTGGTTTCAAAGCCACAAATTGAACATTTTTGATGAGGTTTAGAAGGAATGATTTTCTCGAGTGCACTCTTGAATCTAGATTATTTTTTGCGGCCCTTTGTCTGAGAATTAATAGGCAGTAAAAACTCTTCTTCCGCTTCCACCTCTGCATCTTCATCGTCATTATCGTATCCCATATCATGATTTGGATCTCCAACTGTGCAATCAATGTCGTCATCTACCAGTTCAGTAATATTCTCATCCGGATCATACTGGTCAACCAACTCTTTTCCTCGTGCATTCAGTTTAAGAACAGTTTTGTAACCTCGGACTGAGCAAGCTGCTTTGCTCGCTAACTCCTGGTAATCACTCATCAAATGATTATAGCACATTGCTTGATCTTGTTCGAAGTCAGCAGATGTGGAGTTAAAGAGTAAGTTTTCACCATTATTTTTGTTCGCGTCTCTTGTCCATCGATGAAGAATCATGTCGCTCGGTATTTGTGAAATACTCTTTGCTATGAAATATCTCAAGATGTGCCTGCATAATTCACCAGAGTGAGAAAACATTTGGCAGTTACATGTTACCGATCCCAGTAAACGATTGTTGACAACTTCTTTATATCTTCCACCACTTTCAGTTGCATCTGCATTATACACTGCATAAACCTTAGTTTCAGTGACACACAACTCACTAAGTTTATGAACATTGTATTTCATGGAATCGACGAATTGACGTTGGAAACGTCTAAACATCTCTTTTGTGTACACTTGTGCAGCATAAACTTCTAAAGATGAACCGAGTACCATAATCCTTTTACGATGTTTTGTTATGTAGTCGGCCTTCCTCTCCCTGATAAATTGTTTTTCTATAGCCTTTTGACTCTGCAGTACAAAACATAGCATACCTGTTGATGCATTAACATACTCATCAAAAAAGGCATTCATGCTCTCGCTTCTTCCAGTGGTAGTCATTCCCGCGACAAAATATCTCTTTGTATATGCTGGAATCCATTTCTGTCGTACATCATACAAACTTCCAAGCCATTCATTGGTATACAATTCATAGGAACTTATCAGAATATGCCAACGCTCTTCAAATTCCTCTATGGACAATGAGTTATACACATAGTTGTTAAAATCATTTTTGAACGATGGGTGCTTAGAATAAACATGATGCAATTTTTCAAGAAATTTATTGCTAATATGCTAAGAACACAATAAATGATAACTAGCAGGAAGAACCGTAGCAATAGCATTACTCATGGCTCTGTCATGATCAGTGATGATGGTTGTAGGTGCCTTGTAGTCCATAACTTCAAGCCATGTCTGTAATACCCAAATGAAAGTGTCCTCTGTCTCGTCTCTTAATAATGCAAATCCAAATAGTATAGACTGATAATGGTGGTTGACCCTGGCAAATGGAACAAATGGCATGCCATACTTATTTGTCCGGTATGTACTATTAAATGTCACAACATCTCCGAACCCACAAAATACAAGCTATGCAGTTGTTTTCACCGGGTTTCACTCGAAAAAAAAATTTACTTGCACTTCCGGATGCAAGTTTTTTCAAATGATTGACAACAGCTTGTGCATCATTTTCAACCGTAGAATCACGCCTTAAATCTCGCACCACATTCTCAACATTGACAGTAGAGAAAGGAACATTTTGCAACCCACCTCCCATTGTGCTCAAAATATTCATCATCTTACTAGGACTAATACCGGACTTATTTAAAGTGTCAATTAATGATCTTACAACAGGAGTAATATTTCTGTGTGTCTCTATCAAATCTACTTTGGTGGGGGTCACTAAGTGATGATTGTGCTCTAATTCAACAGTAGAAATACGCCAATTGTCTTCTTTTTTATTGTGGACAACATATATTCTAGCTTTGCACATTGTTCGTCCTATAGAGTCTCGAAGTCTAGTTAATTTATTACTACCATCATTATCATCAAGTAAACTCTTGTCAACAATTGGTGTACTAGCTTTCTTACATACATACATCCTAGATCTGATATCATTCGTATTAGCATGTTTATGACTAGTTGCAATTCTAATCTCAAATCCATTTTTACGAGCATATGATCTATAAAAATTTTCAACCTCTTCCAACTTACAAAATAATTGACCAACGTACGGAACAATTTCAGATGCCGGACTTTCAACTTCACTGACAAATTCAGATGTATATGACATTTTGAAAAACTTACTTGCGAATAATAGTGATGAATTTTGCTCGATCAGAACTTCAACTTAATTTTCCGAAGTGAAAGTGGGCAACCAGATGAAACAAATTATGAGTAGAGGTGAAAAGAGAAATTAATATCCGAGAGCAAATTCTATGGAAGGATAAGAAGATAACTTGAGAAAATAGCAGCTTCCTAGAAAATATTAAAAGGGCAAAAAGAAGTCAAACTAATGTACTTTACCCATATAATCAATGTCAGCTTTTTCTATTCACCAGACAGTCTTTATAATAATAATAATAATAATTGAGGTAATAAAATAATAAAAAGTACATAAGCCGCTACAATATGTAACGACTTTATACTCGATTCATAATAATAATAGAATAATAATAATAAACGAATAATTATAATAAAATAATGAGAAAATATAATTTGGGGGGAAATGGAATGTTTTAACATATATCCAAATCCAAGGTAAAATATGTCAGCTAAGCCCGTGGTGCTCGGGTGGTCATATGACGAGGGTTTAGAGCTTGAGGTCGCGAGTTCGAATCTGTTTATTAGCGAAAAAAATTCATTTTAATTTTTTATTACAAGCCGGTGGAGCTTGTACCGACCAAGCAAAAAGGCGATTTTTAATAAATGCAGCCGGTGGAGGCTGTACCGGTCGAGCAAAAAGATAACACAAAGAACACCGAAAAGCTATAAGCTCTGTAATTTTTTATTATTGTTTGACTACTTTTTCTGCCACATCGCCTCGGGAAAGAACACCTGCTACAACACAAAGCTAAAAGTTATTTTGGGAAAGACCACCTGCAAGCTCGATAAACTAAAAAGCTGAGACCCACAACAGTTAGTGTTTGAATTTGGTCCGAAATTTATTAATTGTTTGTACCGGCTTGCTTGAGCTTATTTAACCATCTATTGAGAACATACGTTGTTCTAAAGTTCAGTATATAGCTAGATAAAAATAATAGAGAGTATTTCAGAAGAGAGGAGCAAATTGTGGAATACAAGTTGAAGCGGCTGGATTCCATTTATTATATTAGGAAGACACCGAATTATTTGTAAGATTGTTATTTACATTATTTTTATTTTATTATTATTAATATTTTATTGTTTTTGTTGTCATTAATACACTTATACACAATTATTATTTTTGTCATGCATGTTATTACTGTCATTTTGCAGCATGTAAGATATTGTTATAACTGTTGTTGCTATTTGTTATATTTTTCATAGTTTTTATTTATTGTTATTTATTCTATTTATAGTTAGTTTCTGTTGTTCTTATTATTTTCGTATAATAGTAAAATAATTTTATTACATTATAGGGATGAAAAAAACTTATAATGATGTACTCAATTGTTCCATTATTTTTATTTTATTATTATTAATATTTTATTATTTTTGTTGTCATTAATACACTTATACATAATTATTATTTTTGTCATGCATGTTATTACTCTCATTTTGCAGCATGTTATTCAGTCATTTTGTCATGCATCTTAATACTCATATGGAATTGATGTTGTATTTTTAGGTAAAAGATGGACAGTTGGGAATATGGGCCAATTGATCCAAGTGTTCTTCATGATCAACAAGATCATGTATTAGATGACATATATCATGGGAGAGATAGGGGAAAACTAGGCTCCAATCAATATACTGATCAGAAATATAATCAGTGGAATTTGACAAAAGAACAAAAAATCCTTTTAGATAAATGTGGATATAGAGTATTTAGTTTTCGAGGTGTTGTATACCAAACTGACCTTGGTCTAATATCTGCCCTAGTCGAGAGATGGCGCCCGTAGACCAATACTTTTCATTTAAACTGTGGAGAAATAACAATCACGTTAGAGGATGTTCACCTTATTTTTGGGTTACCGGTGGTGGGAAAGCCCTTAACGGGTCCCCTTGCTGTCACCAATTTGAATTATTTTAGAGATTTTTTAGAGATAAATTAGCTGGTGAATATTTTAGTTCAAAAAAGCGCAGTGCAATTTCATTAGTGTGGTTGCACGAATATTTTAATAAATGTCCCGAGAATGCAAGTAAAGATGTTGTAGGGCGACACACAAAGGCCTACATGTTGTGGTTGTGTGGGACAATATTATTCCCTAATAGGAATTGGAATAGTGTGCACCCAAGATATATGTCTTTTATTGCCAACGCTGAAGATTGTGTAGCTTACTCTTGGGGCGCGACAGTGTTAGCATAGTTGTACAGATCTTTATATACTACTACTAGGAAAGGAGTTAAATACATTAATGGTTGTGTATCATTGTTACAAATTTGGGCCTATTAGTGTGTAAATATTGGAAAGCCAAACCCTTGGCCATAATCATCCGTATGGTTACCTAGGGCTTTAGCATGGTCCTATTTTGGAGCCCACAGTTACCCTGGTAGACGTGAGAATCCCCATCACCATTTGTCATTTTACCGAGGGGAGTTAGATATTAAGTCTATGTGGGATGTGGTTTGGCGGCCTTACATAATGTGGGATGATGATATCAGTGGATTTAATTTTGAAGGCAGGTTGTTGGGATCTGGTGGGGTCCCCTTGATCCACTTTGATATTGTGGAAATTCTAGATGCCGGATCGTGTGATGACACAGTTCGGGTTCATACAAGGCATACCATCAACAACCAAAAACCACGGTGACCTTAGGAAGGAGAAAAAGTTTAAATTTATTAGTGTCGAGGATTGCATGGCCTTGAGAGGGGAATATATTTCGATTTGGGAGGCATACATGGATCATCTTGAAGGACAACAAACTGGAATTTCTAATTATGTGTCAATAGATGATTACATGGTCTGGTATAGGAAAATTACACGTTGGAAAATCCACCGACCTCGACAGGCAAGGGACCTCGACAGTTGTTATGAGCCTCAGGCCATTTACAACCAACAACAACTTATTAAAATGGTATAAAATTATATTCTTCTTTAACTTATCATGTATTGGAGTAAATACTTAATATTACATTTATTCATATTTAGTGTTAATAATATTTGTTTGTGTTTATCTTACATGACAGGTTGAGAGTGCAAAGTCGTTACTTGATAAATTTTCAGCACTTACTCAGCTGCCTCCCGAGTTAGTTCTACAAAAAAACAATTGGGATTACCAATACGCCCTATACGACTTCGAAGCAAGAGGGAAATAAATATCTCGACAAGGGGGTCCCACAAATTTTGGACCACAGTCCCAATTCTCCCAATTCAATAAAGGGCTTGGGAAATAAACTGATTATGTTGTACAAGAGAGCTACATATCCATCGCACAAGTAATTGAGGAGAGCTCCATTCCCACCACCCAAGCCTACGAGGAGTGTTACATTCCGACCTCCCAAGCCTATGAGGAGTATTACATTCCAACCAACTCTGACTTTGCAGGACTTTCTGACGCCAAGGGATCTAGTTCATAAAAGGTATATATAGTGATGTTAATAGTGATGGTTTTAATTATTATTTCTATATAATAATAATGTACATTTGGGTCTCAGTCAGATACAAGATGTGGGAGACCACATCTCTTATGGACCAAAAGGGTCCTTATCCAAAAAACTTAAAGATTGGAAGGAGACATTTGTAAATAAACATATGTTTGGAAACGTGGTGGCACCAGAAGAGGATTTATATCCTTTGTCACATCCGCGCCAATTATATGAATTAGACCACAGTGCATTGCAATCCTTAGGGCCTAGGAATTAGATTTTCGAGCATGTCATCGACGCTTATATGTTGTTGCTACAAGACAGAGAGGAATACTGCAGGTCGCGGGGAATACAAAGGTGGTCCCAATTTGGTTTCATGAATTCATTCTTCATGCATCTTGGGCAGAGCTATGTGCCCCTAACTGACGTGAATACTGCATGGAGTTTTTGCAATCCGTATGTTAACCAAGACGTTGGTCCACCTTTACACGAATGCAAATACATATTCATGTCGGTGTGTAGTACAAATCAATGCCATTTTGTCTTGTTCCTATTCTCAGTTGAAGATTGGATGGTTACGATAATTGACCCGCACTACAGTGATACTAAGTTACATGAAATGTACTCAGAATTCGTTAAAGTTGCGGTATGTGTAGTTTTAAAATATTTTAATTTTATAATGTCATTTAATATTAAAAAATTATTAACCAACTACTTTGTACATGCATGTACATTTGATACCATTTTGTTTGCGGAATGGTAATCCGATGCGTGATTGGCCCAGCGGTAATCCTACTGTGCAGACCATAAAGATTCGACCGAAACAACACAACAACTCAGACTGTGGCATTTTTGTATGCAAGTATGTTGACTGTTTCGTTAGGGCCAATGGTAATATTTATCAAGAGAAGTGGTCCTTGGATGATGTCACAGTCTTTCGTGTAAGACCCCAACTTATTCATGAATAAAATCAAATTTTCTCTAATTATTATTGTAAATAATAAGGTGTTAATTTGATATAATATTTTGGTTATGGGTGAAATGTGCAAATTTTACAAAATAAACAAGTGGTTATAAAATATTCATTTTATCGGGGAATATTCGTTTGGTCATGGAATATTCTTTCTGTCGGGGAATATTCGTACGACGGCGCAGCTATTTGTGGGCCCCATAACGAAAAATGATTGGATGAAGATAATGACAAAAATTGAGTTGTTTATAAATAACGGCGTAGTTGTTACCGTTAACACTGTTGGAATACCCGGTGGTTAAAATACAGTAATACGCGTGGTTGCACAGTAGCACACGGATTACACAGTATTTTTGAATTATTGATTCTTACGAAGAAAGGCACTACTCAATAATTGTTACAGTAGTTACTGTTCAATATTTTATTTTATTGATTCAATAATTGTTGCGTTGATATTTTATATTATTGTTGTTCAATAATTGTTACTGCACAGTATTTCCCATTATCAGATCAATAATTCATATTATTTGAATAATATTATTAGATAACATTATTGGCAATGTCTAGAAAGTGCTGTCTAAGGAGAAGTTTGGTCACCTAATTGCGCGCCAGTATGGAGAAATTCTTATTGAAAAGCCCCCTCTTTCTTGGGAACGGCCTAGTTGTCATAAATGTGATTCTGTAATATTATTTGTGAATAATTAATTATTAATTCATATGATAAGGAAATATTTATTTTATGTGGATATAAATATGGGATATATTTTTGTGGGTAAAAATGAACGAGTTAATGTTGAGGTGTTTTATCTGTATTTTTGTCGGAACGGAGGTATTGAAAATCAAATTAGGATTTTTGAGATATTTTGTGAGGGTTATAATTTTTAATCTGACCGTTGGATCGTGGTAATATTTGGATATGTTATACATATATAAGTTGAGTATATGTCCACAAATTTTGAACCGTTAAAAATGAACGTATGATTTGTTATGAATTTTACGAGATGACTGGTTTAGAAATTATTGAATTTTTGGAGTTAATCATTTTGGTGAAAAATTCTAGAATTGGTGGGCCCCACTCTTGGTTGGTGAAGAAATGTGCTGAGATTTTTATTCAAATGTGGTGGGTGGGAATAGTAGCAGGTAAAGCCATCAGGTTGTAGGTTAAGTCGGCTTCGGCGTGCTAACATTTTCCTATAAATAGAGGGCTAAGTTAGAATTGAAAATCATACCAGAATTCATAAGTTTTCTCTCTTTCTCTCTCTAGATTATTGAGTGTATTTTGTGAGTATTTAGATACTTTGAGAGTTGCTATTCAGCACAAGTTTCATTCAGCCTCATATCCGATATTCAGTCAGAAATACGGTTATTTTGAGGTAAGGGATATTATTTTCTTCTTAAATGATATTATTTTCTTCAATATCATTATTCTGAACATTGATATAAAATTTTTATCAGATTTGGAACTTTTTGTGTCGGGATTACTATTCACGTATACAGCACTATTCACGAATACGACACTATTCACCGAAAAATAAAAATTTTTCGTTTTATCCAAGATGTCTATTATGGTTACTATCTTTGGTTGTATCCATGTTTTGATCTTTATTCTTAAATTCTCCTTCACAATTGGTTATTATGGAGTATTATTGCACTTGGATAAACTATAATACGAATCCCTAATATTTGTCCTTCTCTCTCATTGGATTCGTTTTCTTTAAGATAATTTTTCATCATCCTCAGTCCTAAATGATGATATTACTGAATATCTTTGGCATGTAGTGCAAAGATGAATGATTAACTGTTGAATATCTTTGGCCCGTACTGCAAAGATGAACAGGTGTTGAGATGAACATGACCGACTGGTGTTACAAATGAATATCTTT
The DNA here is from genome assembly GCA_016801055.1 of Panax notoginseng. Lineage (NCBI taxonomy): Eukaryota > Viridiplantae > Streptophyta > Magnoliopsida > Apiales > Araliaceae > Panax > Panax notoginseng. Next base: position 78,739,982 of record CM029020.1, read on the forward strand.
GGCCTGTAGTGCAAAGATGAATGTTTGATTCAAGATGTATATTGAATGATGTTACAGGGATAAAATATTGATGATGGACTTTTAAATCTTAGAAGATAGTAGAATTCTTTCTCTACTTGACTCTTCTAATGGTTTGCTATTTTCGCTGCAGTTGTTGATCTAAAACTTGTTGTCTATTATATTTTATCAGATTTTTCCCTGTTGAAGACTAACGATAATTTGTTGTATATTATCTTAGTCATAATATTCTTTACTGGGCTAGTTGAGCTCACCCTTTTTCTTTTTGTTCTATTTTTCTTCTCAGGAGGTGAGAACATAGCAGGATCTAGTCGGGGTATGGAGTGATGGTTCTAGAAAGATGTTTTAGCATTCCTCACTATTTCTGTAAAATAGTGTTTGAATAATTGTAATGAGGATTTATTTGAGTGTGGATATTGTCAAGAAGACAATATTTGTATTTAAACTCACAGTATTTGTGTTGTCGTATTTTACACGACAAGTATTATAATGAAGTTGTATTTGTTTCTATACCATGTATTTGGCGACTCAGAATGGGTGTTGTATACCTATTTTGGGGGCGTCACAGTTGGTACCAGAGCTATAAGTAAAGAGCCCCGAGCCTCTCGTTGGTGACTTCCTATTGATGGGGGATGCACCGAAGCCAGACTCTCTGTAGGGGACGCCGTTCTGCGGTGGCAAACTGATAGGTACCAATGTGAGGTTCTGTCCACTGATGGGACATTTGTCACAGTTGGTATCAGAGCTTAGAGATATGGTCTCTGGCGGAGATCGGGGAATAGAACTAGGAGGGGAAAGACGAGTAAATCCTTTGCTAGTGTGTCCTACCTAAGCTTATTTGTTGGTCGGTCATAATATTGGGATATTATGTGATATGTTAATTTGTTTAATTAACCCTTGTTTTATGGCAGTATTTGAGAATAGCAGTCGAGAACGTTAACAATGGAGTATATGATACTATGGAACAACCTCTAGTCACAAACTAGGAGAACGTGCAACATGAAGGCAATATTCCTCTTGTACACAACGTTACCGGGCAAATGATGAATGATGGAATGTTTAGGAGCTTCTTGCAGTTCATGCAAAATCAGACGAGGGAGACTCATGTACAAAATACGGGTGGAAATGATGGCAACGCGCGGTTTGTCATAGGCAAGCAGTTCAAGGAGTTGGGACCACCAGAATTCTGGGGAAAGCCGGATCCGACTAAGGCGGAAACGTGGGTCAAACAAATTACTAAGATATTTGATGTATTGGGATGCACGGAGGAACAGAAGGTTCCATTCGCCACATTTATGTTCCGTGGTGAGGCAGATTACTGGTGGGAATCTGTAAAGCGTACCCAGCCAGCCGCACTCAGCATCTTGGGAAACGTTTCAGAAGCTGTTCAATGATAAGTACTTTCCTGAAAGTATTCGTCATATGAAGGAGGCAGAATTTATCAGACTAGAACAAAACAACATGACCGTGTCTCAGTACGAGGCGAAGTTCGCGGAGTTATCCAGGTTTGCACCTCATTTGGTGGAGAACGAGGAACGTATGACAAGTATGTTTTTGAGAGGTCTAAAACCCGAGATTCGGCAATATCTTATCTCTCATAAATTTTCTTTATATTCAGATGTTGTAAATAGGGCTCAATTATTAGAGCGAGATAATGAGTATGTTCAACTGAGGGACCACAACCAGGGACATACCGGTGGTGGCAGTCATCGGAGCAATAAAAACTAGCAGGGAGGAAAACATTCGGACAAAAGCGGTAACCACTCTGGTGGTAATCGTGGTCGTGATAATAGAAGGAGCGAGTCGGGAGTAGATTTCAAGAAGAGAAGGTACAACAATGATAACGTGAAGACGTCAGCACAAACATCAACTGTTTCTAGGGGAGGAGAACGACCACCGGTCGTATGTTATAAATGTGGGAAAGAGGGACATATCAGCCCAAACTGCCCACAACAATTCAAGGTATGTTATAACTGTGGAAAGGAGAGTCATATAGCTCGAGAGTGTTCTGTAGCAAAACCAAGTTCAGTGGGGATGGTGACTCCAAAAGTTATCCCGGATAAGTCGAAATCAGCGGTTCCTAGAAGGGCGTTTGTCGTGACTGGCCAAAACGCGAGAAACCCGAACGAGGTGATCACGGGTAAGCTAATCTTGAATTCTTGCGAAGTTTATACTTTACTAGATACCAGTTCTACCCATTCTTTTATCTCTCCTGCTTGTGCTCAACGTTTAAACTTGACCCCAGAGAAATTAGACTTTGACTTATCTGTTGAAACTCCGTTAGGAGAAACTTTCGTTATATCTACTGTTTATAAATCTTGTTTGATTCAAGTTGGTACCATCACATTACCTGTCGACCTTATTTCGTTGAAAATTCTTACATTTGATGTGATTTTAGGGATTGATTGGTTAACCACGCATCATGTTAAAATTGATTATTTTCGTAAGGTTGTTAGTTTTCATATTCCTAACCAACCTATTATGATAATTCAAATAACCAAACCATTAAAGTCAATCACTGTCATTTCAAGCCATAAAGCTATTCGTTTATTGAAAAATGGATGTCAAGCTTTCTTAGCCCATGTCACGGACATGAACAAAAACACGTCAGATTTGAATAAAATTTCTATTGTTAATGAATTTCCTGACGTATTTCCTGAAGAACTTCCTGGTCTACCCCCAAAACGTGAAGTTGAATTCTTTATTGACCTTGAACCCGGTACAAAGCCCATTTCTAAAACTCCATATCAAATGGCTCCTATTGAACTTCAGGAGTTAAAGGTCCAACTACAGGAGTTGTTGGACATCGGTTTTATTCGTCCTAGTACATCTCCTTGGGGTGCTCCTGTGTTATTCGTAAAGAAGAAAGATGGTAGTATGTGACTTTGTATCGACTATCGAGTATTGAACCATGTCACCATCAAGAATAGGTATCCGCTACCTTGCATTGATGACCTGCTCGACCAGTTACAAGGAGCACAATTCTTTTCAAAGATCGACCTTCGTTCTGGATATTATCAGCTGAAGATTAAAACTGAGGATATTCTAAAGACTGCCTTCAGAACTCGGTACGGGCATTATGAATTCTTAGTCATGTCTTTTGGATTGACTAATACTCCTACTGCTTTCATGGATATGATGAACCGTGTGTTCAAAGAATATTTGGATCAGTTCGTTGTTGTCTTTATTGATGACATCCTCATCTATTCCAAAAGTCGTGAAGATCATGAGCGCCATTTGAAGCTGATATTGCAAAGGCTTCATGAAAACAAGCTATACGCCAAACTGAAGAAATGCGAGTTCTGGCTTGAGGAAGTAGCATTCCTTGGGCACGTGGTGTCAAAACATGGAGTATCTGTCGACCCAGCGAAGATTGAAGCCATACAAAGTTGGGAGCAACCGAAGTCGGTAACTGAAGTACGTAGCTTTCTGGGCTTAGCTGGTTATTATCGGAGATTTATGGAAGGATTTTCTCGAATCGCTACTCCGTTAACTCAGCTGACTCGAAAAGATACAAAATTCGTATAGAGTGAGGAATGTGAGAAGAGTTTCCAAGAACTCCAGAGGAGACTCATTTCGGCACCTGTTCTGACAATACCATCTGGTTCGGATGGATTTGTTATCTATAGCGATGCTTCAGGAAAAGGGTTAGGATGTGTTCTCATGCAACATGGGAAAGTCATAGCCTATGCCTCGCGACAACTCAAAGAATATAAGAGAAATTATCCTACTCATGATTTGGAGTTGGCAGCAGTCGTTTTTGCGTTGAAGATCTGGAGACACTACCTGTATGGGGAGAAAGTGGAGATCTATACAGATCATAAAAGCGGAGCATCAAGTACCAAAGGGTCCATTGCAACCACTTGAGATTCTGAAATGGAAGTAGGAACACATTACTATGTATTTTGTTACGGGTCTTCCCAAGGTGTCTCAAGGTATAGATGCGATTTGGGTCATTGTTGATAGATTAACCAAGTCTGCCCATTTCTTGCCTATACGTGAGACTTATTCCCTTGAACGTCTTGCTAGTATGTACATGAATGAGATTGTGAGATTGCATGGCATGTCAGTTGTAATATCCCGAGTGTTGATGATAACGATCCTTAGAAAAGGAAATGAATGGGTTAAAAGGTATATAATACGCACAATATAATTGAGTTCAAATGAAAGTTATGAAATGAAACCTAGAATTTGTTAGGTAATGAATATAGTAGGAAATATAAAATCTATATTTAGATAAAATGATGAAAGATTTCTCTGAGTTATTTGTGTAATTTGTGTCTTCGATTCTGGGGACAGAATCTTTGTAAGTAGGGAAGATTGTAACGAATGAGTGGTTTGAGTTGTGATTCTCACTACAAGAAAAATGGCCATTTGCGACCAATGATATCAGCGACCGCACTATCTGGTCGCTGATAATAGTACTAGCAACTGATATCTGTGACCAATAAGGATTCTCGTCGCTAGTATATATCAGCGACCGCATGCCGTCGCTGATCGGTCGCTGATAATAATTTCCCTCCTAAAATTTGGTGCGAAACTTTGGCGCGGCGACCAATTTGTATCAGCGACCACATGCAGTCGCTGATATGTCCACATCATTAAAAAGTATCGACCGCATGTGGTCGCGGATGGCGGTCGCTGATGCTAATAAACTTGATCAGATTCAGGTTCGCTCGATCAGTACAGAAAATAAAGAAAAGAGGGAATACAGACGAGGGAGAAGAGGGAGTAAGGGGAGAAGAGAAGAGGGAGGGAGACTGCCGACCATTGCTGACCACTGCCAACCACCACCGCGCCACCGCTGCACCACTGTCGCACCACCGCTGCACCACTACTGCACCACCGCTGCACCACCACCGGTAACCCCCAATTAATCCCTAAATTAAACTGTATGTTAATGCTAATTGAATGGTAAGAGTCTATGAGGTTGAAGTATTAACTGTAAATAAAAATGATTGGATTTGAACCCCTAATTGATAGTTTGTGTGAGCTTAATGTTTCATTTTAAGGTTTCTAAATTACTATTCTTTCTTAAAATTGATGTTTCCTGTGTAATATTACCGTATTTAAAAATCATTGCTTGTGGGTGGAAATAATTGCATACTAGTTACTGATTAAATTGAAAGATGAACAGAAGTTATACTTTCTCTGTCTGAAAATTGGACTTCAATTTCTCCTTTATGATGTCCAAAAATGAGGCTACTGTTAAAATTAATGTGCTTCATTCATCATTGTTTGATTATGATGTTGACAATTGGTTATGTTAATGTTGAAAACATTAACTTTCTAAATATTTGACTTTTGATGGTGAATTATCATTTTGAGGCAAAGAGAGAGTATAAATTTAGTAAGGCATAAGAGGAATTCAACTCCTCCTTAAAGGAACTATGTTCGTCGGGTATAATGGAATTTGAAGTGACAAAAGGGTTGGATTGAATAACAAAAAATAAAACAATGAGGAGAAAATACTTGTTGACAAAAGGGCCACTTTTCTTTGGCAAAACACTCTTCATGGTTGATTACTTGTATTGCAAGTGCATTGACCACTATTATGCAACTTCTACTATATTTCTTGCAATTATAGGAGATCAGATATATTGAAAAAACCATAAAAATTGTAGATGACAGACGTATCAGTCAACCCACCCATCACAAGCAATTATTCAAGAATATAAACCTTACTAGAGCCATCTTCAATTATGAAGAAATGTACACGCAGCGCTTGAAACTTTTTTATTTAAATAACTCACAGTGGTGGTCCAACATCTCATTCACTTGGAAACTGAAACATACGTTAGAACCGTACTTAAAACAAGATATATCCCACATAAGGGACTAATAGGACTAATAGTCCCACATTAAGGGACTAATAGTATGCCTTCTTCTGCAATCTTGATATACGCAGCATATGCAGACCATACATGATGTAATGATTCATATTCTACCCCTATGAATCTATTGGCTTTAGGTTGGTGTTAGTTAAAATATGTAGGATGACATAAGACCATACTCTAATTTAAGATCCATAACAATATACCATGCCTTTGGGTAGTCGATCTCAAGCGGTGTAAATTTGTTTTGGCATGTATCCTTGTTCAATTCCCGAATAATCATATATGATGCACACTCATGTTATATATGTATATATACATCTATATGTATTTATAAGCATCATAAATGGGATTGAGCTGAATTGTAAATCTCTAACAAGGGAATACAATAAATTCATGTCAACATAGGTACCGTGCAATCATGGACCTCTATTTAGACCGTAGTTGGATTGCACGACGAAAGTCAAGTGCCCAAATAGGTGCTACAGCTGAATTTAGAGCTGGTTGCCAAGTGTTTTTGGAGTATGCGTATAGTCACCCGGAATGTATGAATGGTAAGTCGCAGATACGATGTCCATGTTTGAAGTGTAAGAATGTAAATTATATGGATAGAGACATGATAAACTATCATTTACTTGTTTCTGGGTTCATGAGAAATTACGAAGAATGCTGGTGGGCACATGGGCAGAGAAGAGATGGTGGCATCACACAAGTACACAATTCTGGTAGTAGTACTCATCGTATGAATGAAATGGTTCATGATATTGCAGGGCCAGATTTTGATTGGGAGCAAGGCAGAGAACAACCTATGAATTCTGATGCCAAAGACTTTTTTAAGTTGTTAAACGAGGGTAGTGAGCCATTGTGGCATGGTTGCACCAAACACACTACATTGTCTGCAGTGGTGACATTACTTAACATCAAGGCTGATCACAACATGAGCCATGAGTGTTTTGAGTCGCTCTTGAAGGCCATTAAGAGTATGTTTCCTGACGGTGAGAAATTACCTGGTAACTATTACTTTTGTAAGAAAATGGTGAAGAAGTTGGGTCTTGGATACCAAAAGATCGATGGGTTTGGCGAATCTCATAACTGGGTTCGAAGAAGCATCTTTTGGGAACTGCCTTATTGGTCTACAAATTTGATTCGTCATAATCTAGATGTGATGCATATCGAGAAGAATGTGTTTGACAATGTGTTTAACACTATGATGAATGTTACGGGGAAGACAAAAGATAACGATAAGGCACGTTTGGACATGAAAGATATTTGTAAGCGTCCCGGATTAGAACTTTACGAATCTCCTAATGGTAAGATTGTCAAACCGCATGCAAGGTACACATTGTCCAAAAAGCAAGATGAAGATGTGTGCACATGGGTTAAGTGTCTGAAACTACCAGATGGATATGCATCAAACATTGCAAGGTGTGTTACGGGTGGAAAATTGCAAGGGATGAAGAGTCATGACTGTCATGTGTTCATGGAGAGGCTCATGCCTATAGCATTTTGGGATCTGCTTGATAAACCAATATGGGATGCTTTGACGGATCTTAGTCGTTTCTTCAAAGAATTATGTTCAAAATCATTAAATGAGAAGGACATGTCTGTACTTGAGAAGAACATCATAGAGATCACGTGTAAACTGGAAAAAATATTCCCACCTGGTTTTTTTTGACTCCATGGAGCATTTGCACATCCATCTTCCCTATGAAGCTCGTGTTGGGGGTCCAGTTCAATATAGATGGATGTACCCTTTCGAAAGGGTGATGGGAAACCTTAAGAGAAAGGTTAAGAATAGAGCTTATGTCGAGGGGTCGATATGCGAGGCATACAGTTTCGATGAGATATCTACGTTTGTCTCAGACTATTTTCCGGACGAAGTCTTGACAAAGGCCAATCGAGTATCGAGACATGATGATGGGGGAAATGTTGAACTAAATGGTCGACTATCTGTATTTGGTCTATCGGGCCGCGCTTATGGAAAAGGGAAGCGCATATTCCTCTCTGAGCAAGAATTACATGCTGCACATACTTACATTCTTCTCAATTGCGAGGAGATTGACGAATTTGTGAGGTACACATGTAAACTTGATAATTTATCTTTTAAGTTGACAATTTATTTCAATATGTTAATGTTTATAACATGGTATAGATTGTACGATGACGAGTTAAAAGTGAAGCATCCCGGCATAACTGATAATGATATTCAAATCAATCGAGATAAAAACTTTGCACTTTGGCTAAAGGAAAAAGTAAGTTCAATTTTTAAGCACGTAATATATATATATATATATATATATATATATATATATATATATATATATATATATATATATATATACTCCATGTTAACTATGACTTCATTTAATAAGATGGAGTTTTTGTAGGCTTTGACTAAGGGATCAACGATTCCGGCTAATGTACAAGTCCTAGCTATGGGACCAGACAGGGACCAAGTCACCCGCAATGGTTACAAAATAAATGGTTGTGAATTTCACACAAAGGCATATGGGCACGGTAAAAGAACAACGAACTCTAGAGTGTGTGTCCATGGAGATTGTTACAATGAGCTTGGTCGTGCCTTTTATGGGGAGTTGGAGGAACTCGTAGAGTTGTCGTACAAGGACACGTACGGGGGTCATATTCACTTGTTCAAGTGCCATTGGTTTGATTCAGAAAAAGGGATACGTGTTGACAGACATGGAATCGTCGATATTGACCTCCATAGGTCTGCGTACTCCAACGAACCGTTTGTATTACCAACTCAAACAATACAAGTATACTACACTCCTAGTCCAGTTAGGAAAAGGGATAGACCGCCTACAGATTGGCAAGTTATAATTCATACTCCCGCGCGTAGTCGTGTCCAAGTAATAGACGGGGATTTCTTCCAAGAGGAAATGCTTCAGAGACCTCCTATAATAAATATAGAGGACAACAATGATGTAATCCAGTTAGAGGGTGGAGATGAACCTGATGAATTGGATCCCGAGACAGTTATTGTGCAAGATGACAGTGATATTGAGGAAGAGTTATTGACTGACACTGACACAGAATCTGAAGAAGATGGTTATGAATCTCCAATACTTGTACAAAATGATTCTGACTCATCAGACAACGATTTTCATTAAAATGTATGTTTAGTTTTAATTGTACAAAATGTATGTTTATGTTCATGTTCATGTTTAGTTCATAATTATGTACCTTTTATTTATGTTCTCTATATAGGAATGTTCTCTATATCCTTAACTATATCATTTATAGTTATTGTAGTTAACTATTTTGCAGTCATGTTTATGTACCTTTCACTTATGGTAATCGTAGTTAACTATTTCATACAATTAATTGTCATTCATAATTTCATACTAACATCCTAATTTTTTTTATTTATAGATGTCTTCTGAACCTGTTGCACGAAAGCGCGGGTTGGGTCGGGGCCCTAATCATGTGCCGAAGGCCCCGGCTAATCCGGATGATAGCATTCTTATACAGATCCGTCCTCCTCCAGAAAGCACGTAAGTTAAACATCGTGTATATATAAGGGTTTAATATTTCCATTGTTATAAATATATTTTAATGTAAATTATTATATATTGTAGTGATTTTCAAGATAGTAAAATTGTGAAGTGCATTTCACAATTATGCTTACAGAACTGGCCTACGCCAGTGATTACATGGGCGAGCAACCTCTCGTCCATAAGGATGCAGTTTGGGCTGAATTTCAGGTATATTTATTTAATCACTCTGATAGATAATACATAGTTAATCAACTAATAGTTTAGTAATGTTGGATTATGGTAATATAATAGTTTTAATATTATTATTGTTGTTTTATTTGCAGAAGCGGTATAGATGGGACGACGCACATGCATCAGTTATTCAGGCACTGTTCTGGCAGAAGTGCGCCGTCCGGACTAAAGATAATCTAAACAAAGAACGATAGAAAGCCCTGCACAATGCTGAGATTGACCATCCAGGATAGGGTGAGCAGTATATGCATGAGCATTGCCCCTGGTGGTGCGCACATCCCATATGGGTGCAGATGTGTGAGCAGTGGAGAGCTGAGAGCTGGGTCAAGAGATGTAAGACTGCCGCCTCGAACAGATCCTCAGGTGTATCTGAAGGCGAAAAGGCAAAAGGCACGTACAAGGGCGGTAGTATATCTCAGCTGGAACATATTGCTGCTAGGGTACGTATGTATAACAAGCTTATTGGCTTAGTTATTTGTCTTTATGTTTACAGTCATGTTTTGTAGCTAAAATATCATATGTTTACATATTAATATGAGAACATGAACTGTAGGAGTCTGAGTCTCAAGGTTAACCTATCAATTGGTTGGATGTGTATGTGGCCACCCGTGATGGTCTGCCTGATGCTGTTCAGATAGCGGTAATAAGTTAACTTTAAACATATTATAGTCATGTTTTTTAGCATTTCGTATTTATTTTTAACTATTTATTTGTTGACCTTCTGATAGGACACTTATAAGGGCTTAATGAACGAGTGCTATCCTGAAGGCACCCATCGTCTGGCGATTGATCAAGAATTGTGGGAGAGGGCGTCCGTCGTGAAGAAAAATTATGTTAAAGGCCAAGGACAAAGACGACGCCCGACCATCAGTGGCACAGGCAGCTCTGCTACCCAGTCTACACAGTCATCAGGTCATCCAGCCTATCATACTCCTGCTGACTGTGTGACAGCGATCTGTCAAAATTGTGATCTTCTTCTTATACTGGGCGGGCATCTGCATTCTCTGAATCCTGATGACTTGGCGAAGGCAGTGGCGGAAGCAGCAGCATCACAACATCAGGGTGGCGACCAGGTACTTTTAATGTTTCATTACGTACATTGTCTATTATTTAGCTTTCCCCAAGTCATAGCAGTATCAACACATGTAACATATATGTTTTATTCTTTTGTTAATTACAGGGTACTAATTTGAATGATCCATGAAGAGCTAGACCAGTCATGCATGTTAGATTTGTAAAGCCTTGTTAGACTTGTTTTTTAGATTTTTAAAGCCTTGTAATCTTTTAAACTACTTATCTTTGGGCTGTATTGGTTTACGATTCTATTATATGGATGTTTACGATTGTATTGTGTTGTGTTGATTTAGATTCATTATTTAAACTGTATGTATGGATGGATGTTTATCATATAGTAGTTATCATGGATGGATGGATGCTTATATATACTGCTGTGTGTTGGGATAAAAAGCAGGTACAAAGCAGGTTATTTTTGGAAAATCAATAAAACAGGAAAAATATTTATAAAAAAAACACAAAGTCAGCGACCGCACGCGGTCGCTGCTACAGTATTAGCGACCGAGTAAGGTGCTTCTACTTCAGCGACCGCCTGCGGTCGCTATTACCGGTCGCTGACACGTGTGCCACATCACGTCTGACACATGACTCAGCATGAGTCAGAATAGCGACAGCTGAGGTCGCTGATTGCGGTCGCTAAAAATGCGGTCGCTATTGTTGGTCGCTGATGTCATTTTAGTGACAAGATTTTCTGCGACTACGATTAGCGACTGCATCCGGTCGCTGATACCCATCTGCGACTATATGCGGTCGCAGATGTGCGGTCGCTGATAAGCCTTTTTATTGTAGTGTCTGAGGACAAAATCCTTGTAAGGAGGGAATGATGTAACAATCCAGATTTTTAATTATAATATTTAAATATTTATTGAATTATATAAATATTTAATGGATGTATTTATCGTGAATAAATGTTTGTTTGTTTTAATTTGAGTTGATTAATTAATTATTTAATAAATAATTAATGAGTTAAGGAAATTCTGAGATAGTATTCTAATTTAATAATTAAGTTAGAAAGTTATAATGAATAAATAAATTATTATATTATGCAATGAATTGTTATTAGAATTAAATTAAGTATGAAAACTTAATTAATTAGAAGTGTGACAAATAACTTTATTATAAGTGATTATTAAAATAAATTAAAGTAGTTTTAATTTATTTTGCCAAACAAGCCTTTAATATATATTAAGTCTTTAATTTTAAAGTGTTTTGCCAAACGGAGCCTTATGACTTTTGAATTTTTAAATTTAATTTATTAATAATATAAATTAAATAAAGAAAATATAAATAATGTATAATAATTTGTGGTAACCGCTATTTTAATAATGCCATTACTGGCGTCAGTTTTAAAACTTTTGAAAAGATACGTTAGTTTATTTTAGTTACATCTAATCTATTTGGCTAAAGCCTAAGAGAGAAAAGGGAAGAAGAAAGAAAAGTTTTATAAAGTTTGAGAGAGTTTGAGAGAAAGACAAGTTTGTGATTCCAAAGCCACCAAAACAAATTCTCAGTGTTTAACAAGGATTTCTTAAGCAACAAAAAGGTATGTTACATAACCTTAACATATATGTTTTACGTTATAATCTCTAAGTCTCTGTGTTTTTGAATTTGACGGTAATATAAAATTCTTTACAAACTTTCTGTAAAACCATGATTTTATAATTGGTTAGGAAATTATGTGTATTTATAATTTTAATGGTTATACTAGCATAAATGTATATATATGTTGTATGCTAAAATACGTTCAAAGAGAAAGAAGAAATTAGTTTTACAGTGGACATGAGGATGAACATGAACATGTTTTGGAGTATAACAAAATTAGTATTTTATCGTATGCTAATTGTGAAATTGAAGCTTATGTATGTTAATTGGGTATGAATTTCAGAGAATCGTACTTTAAAGTAATCAGGTTTGGGTTATTATTGATATTACAGTGTTAAACAACGTTAACAATGGAGTTTTTCTTAAAAACAGTGTTTTCAAATAATGAAGTTTTCTAAAGTATTTGTTTAATTGTTGGTAATTGTTATATGGATGATTGTTAAACGTTTATATGTAGTTTGCGATGAAGTTATGGATATTAATTAGTGTTACAATTGAAGTAATAGACAAAAAAAATTAGTTGTTCTGTTCTTCGTGGTTGGGTTCTGCGAGTTTCGGCACCCCAGCGTCAAAATTCACGCCCCAGCGCCAAATTTCGCGCCCTGGAGCCAAGGTTTGCGCCCCAGCCCCAAAACGGGCCAGTAGCTCGTGCCCTAGCGCTGTATCTCGCGCCCCAGCGCTATAGCTCGTGCCCCAGCGCCAATGTTCCGCGCCCCGGCGCCGGAAAAGTGGTCTGGGTTGGACAGTTTTGACCTCCTGTAGTAAAATGGTCATAACTTCCTCATACGAACTCCGATTGAGGTGATTCAAGATGATCCGAAACGAGGACGAGTAGACCTACAACTTTCGTTCTTTAAGTTTTTCAATTTGAGGTATTAGGATGGGTCAAAATGGTCATTTTTAGGACTATTATGTTTTCGGAGGCAATCGGAGGGTGTCGGACATGCACCTATGCATGTGTCGTGCTCCAGACCATAAAAGATGTTGTCATAAGTTACAAAACATGAATAATAGTAAATATAATGATGTTTAACATTAATATATGATGTATTAGATGAGTTATAGAAGCATAGTAAGCATACACAAGAGAGGCAAATCTGGTGTGTGACGAATGAACGTCGAAACGCCGTGCAAAGTGTTAATAAACTTAAAAAGTGTTTCAATTCCATTGAAATGGATATTATAAGATATGGAATGAGTTTAATATACAACCAATAAGCAGACCTAGCAAGACTTAAGCACTTGAATGAACTGCGAATATGAAATACAGTGAGATATAAGTTGAAAGTTAACACAATTAAGTTGAACATTGTGTATTTATTAATAGGAAAGATTATGAGACATATAGTAGAGTTTACATTACAATTACTATGTGCTGTTATGTGACTAATATTTGATGTGTATGATTATATAATTGCGTAGGGCACGTGAAGTGCAGATAGCTGTAAGCTGTTAAACTGTTATTGGTAAACAACGATCAAGGCAAGTCTTTCGGTTCCTATTTTCTACGTGGACTTGATGAACTGTTTTAAATTGCATGATATGTTATGCATGTCGAATCATGAAATGTTAAAGTCAATAAATGACTGCATTGTTTTGGCTAAGTAATGATGATTGAGTAAGGAACTCAATCTTTATATTTGCTATATGAATTAAAAGCATGTATGCCATGTTACTTGAATGAGATGTATATCGAGCATGTTATTATGTGTTATGTGATGCATGAAAACTGTTAGACTTTGCTGGGCTGTCGTGCTCACTCTTGCAAATAACCACTTTTGCAGGTCAAGATTTTAAGGTAAAGATACGTGCTATGTGAGTTATAGAGATCTATATTCACGAAGATTACTTATGTTTTATGAGAAATGTATTTCATATTTTGAACGTAACATGTTGTTGAAATGTAAGTTGAGCTATCTAATGTATATGGATATTTAGTTATGATGTAAGACTTTGTATAGTTATTTTGTTGTAACGATTCATGACATAAGGTTGAATCAAAGAGATGTAATGTAATGGTTGCGATTCAGGGCAAGAAAGAAGGAAATGTATAAAAGTTTTAAATATTCCGCAATTTTATTAAGTTTAACATTGAATAATGATGTATTATTTAGAGGTTGAATGTATGGTTAACGACCGAAGTCGGGATTTAAATTGTATAGATTTTGGGGTCGTTACAGTTGGTATCAGAGCTGTAGGTTATAAACCTTAGGTAGGAGTACCGTAGGCTATAACCTTAGAGAAGAGAGGTGAATATAATGAAAGAATAAGCTCAAATAGAGTTTGAACAATAAGAAGTAATTTAAGCAATTTATAAAGAGGGGATTTAAACTTGCGTGAAAGGATTCAAAGAAGAATCTCGCAGAGTTATCAGGAATATGAATGTGGGGTTACCCAACTCCAATAATAAGGATGTAATGTGATAATAAATAGACAGTGTCTATAAGAAGAGTGATAAAGAAGTTAAGAAAAGAGAGTTATATCTAAGTATGGTGCAATTGTACTCTTTAGTAGTTGATGTATGGTATCTGGGCTAAACGATTCCTTCATAGAGCGGAGGTATATACGAACTAGCAACTCGGAACCTAGTTTGTTGGTTGTTTGTGGAAAACCACTCAGCGTACCATATTGAAACTGTTAGAGACTCGATGTGTACCAAGTGTAGAAATGGACACGTATGATGAAAGTGTAGAACTCGAATGAAATTTTGAGCGCTGTAACTGAAGTTAGGAATTCTTAAAGTAAGAATTGTTATATAAACAAGAAGATTCAAAGAAGAATCTTAAAGAGATATAAAGGTAAGAAATGGGAGTTTCCTAACTCCAATAGCCAAGATAACAAATAATGTCGTAAATGATGAAAAAGAGAAAGAATGAGGATCGTAAAACAAAACGATCACGAGTTAACAAAAGAATTTTAAGAGAGATGATTATAGAATAAGGTCACGACGTGATCTGTTTAAGTTATAAAAGAAAGATGGTCTGTAATGTTTGAATGATTATAGCTTAATGCTATGAAGATGGTGTACTATTCATAGTACAAGATAACTCATGAGGAGTTATAGATGATGTGATACGAGAAATTCGTATCGAGCAAAGAGCAAGTTAAAAGAAAGATAGAGTTAGGTGGGATTTCAATTGAGAACTCTTGTGATGGCTGAGTTGTACAAACCTTTGTATGGGCGAGGTTTTTGTGCTTGCACTCAGTTTATCACAATGATAATCATTGGAATGTTTGTGTTGCGCTATTTGCTATATGCATGTTGAGAAGGTGATTCTTTTCTCATGTGTATAACAGATAGGTAGAGTATAGTTAGAGAATATTATAAGGTAAGTGCGAGTTCTTAAAACTCATACTTATGGTAGGTTCGTGACTCATAATTATATGGTATGTTTTTGAACCCCTCAGCGAATGGACGCCTATGGTCTGACTAGGATAAGTTCTTAAACTCATATGATTGTGGCAAGTTCCTGAACTCATAATGTGTGGTAAGTTTGATGAACTAGGGTATAATTAAGTGTGAATGGAGTATTGAGGATGATAGGAATAGATAGACCTATTAAGCAATGGATCATTATAGAAAGTGGAGTTGATGGTGGAAGCATAGGTATTCTAAATCTACTAGCTATGCTAGACTTTCGAAATTTATTGACTTCGTGTTGATGTTTACACTTTTATTTTCTCGAAAAACATTGGATCAAATGATGGAACCAATGAGTTTTATCAACAATACTGTTATTCATATGTCTATGCTAATTACTTCGGCTAGACAAAAATGATTTGCAATATATCAAAATGTATTTTATATCATTAATGCATCATGTAACCTGGTGCAAAGATGATAAAACGATGGAGTCATCAATGCAGTATTACCTAGTGTTGGAGGTGATCTAAGGATCGTCAACCCACTATGGTATGATGTAGTATGATAAAGTCACCAAATGACAGAATCCTCAACGGACTGTAAATACAGTGCGGAATCATGACGTCATAAAAAGATTTTTGAGATTTCTTTAAGATATGAGAATATATATATATATATATATATATATATATATATATATATATATATGTATGTATATGTATATTTTGATTGACGTCCGAATTGTTGTAGAAGTCTATGCTATTTGATTCAGCTAGATGAATATTGAAAGATGTTCATGAAATTCAAGAGTTTCTTGAGAAGTTATGCCAAACCAAATTATTTTGTTGCGGATTCAGATATTGAAAAGCTGAGATGAACAATCCTTTTATAGGGGATTACGCGGAGGCGTTGAGATGTTTGTGCACAATACATTGTACGAAGGGCTGATCACCGTAACTACGAGGAGTCCCTATAGTCTTCTGACTGTTAAAGTTTAAGTTGAAAGATTACTTATAACTATGGACATACGCATAGCGTTTAAATGTTTGTGCACACTACATCGTATGAAGGGCTTAACACCCTAAGTACGAGGGTCCTTATAGTCTTATGACTGTTAAAGTTGAAGTTGAAAGATTACTTGCAACTATGGACATAGTTCGTGGTCTTATGACCCTCAGCATGATTTGGAATCTTTTAAATTCCTGTTATTCATATCGCTTCCCAATTATTGAGCAATTGTGGAAGATTCTTGATATTCTAAAAGGTGAATGTGGTAAGGATGATATTCCTTAGAAAGAAGTGAGTCATAGAATACAACACTGAATGATGAATATGTCAAATAAGTGAGAAAAGAGATTTTGAAGTCAGAAGGATATGAGTTATTAAAGAATAATGTGAAACTTTTAATAGAAAAGTTAATAATTGTATGAATTGTAGAATGATCTTTGTGGAAGAAGTGGTTATAGAACCCAAGGAATGAATGAAGTAGTAATGTAAAATCTAATTTGATAGAATGAATGAATAAAAATTAATAAATAAAATTTCGAGGACGAAATTCTTAGAAGAAATGGTGAATGTAATATCCCGAGTGTTGATGATAACGATCCTTAGAAAAGGAAATGAATGGGTTAAAAGGTATATAATACGCAAAATATAATTGAGTTCAAATGAAAGTTATGAAATGAAACCTAGAATTTGTTAGGTAAAGAATATAGTAGGAAATATAAAATCTATATTTAGATAAAATGATGAAAGATTTCTCTGAGTTATTTGTGTAATTTGTGTCTTCGATTCTGGGAACAGAATCTTTGTAAGTAGGGAAGATTGTAACGAATGAGTGGTTTGAGTTATGATTCTGAGGACAGAATCCTTATAAGGAGGGAATGATGTAACAATCCAGATTTTTAATTATAATATTTAAATATTTATTGAATTATATAAATATTTAATGGATGTATTTATCGTGAATAAATGTTTGTTTGTTTTGATTTGAGTTGATTAAATAATTATTTAATAAATAATTAATGAGTTAAGGAAATTCTGAGACAGTATTCTAATTTAATAATTAAGTTAGAAAGTTATAATGAATAAATAAATTATTATATTATGCAATGAATTGTTATTAGAATTAAATTAAATATGAAAACTTAATTAATTAGAAGTGTGACAAATAACTTTATTATAAGTGGTTATTAAAATAAATTAAAGTAGTTTTAATTTATTTTGCCAAACAAGCCTTAAATATATATTAAGTCTTTAATTTTAAAGCGTTTTTCCAAACGGAGCCTTATGGCTTTTGGATTTTTAAATTTAATTTATTAATAATATAAATTAAATAAAGAAAATATAAATAATGTATAATAATTTGTGGTAACCGCTATTTTAATAATGCCATTAGTGGCGTCAGTTTTAAAACTTTTGAAAAGATACGTTAGTTTATTTTAGTTACATCTAATCTATTTGGCTAAAGCCTAAGAGAGAAAAGGGAAGAAGAAAGAAAAGTTTCATAAAGTTTGAGAGAGTTTGAGAGAAAGACAAGTCTGTGATTCCAAAGCCACCAAAACAAATTCTCAGTGTTTAACAAGGATTTCTTAAGCAACAAAAAGGTATGTTACATAACCTTAACATAAATGTTTTACGTTATAATCTCTAAGTCTCTGTGTTTTTTAATTTGACGGTAACATAAAATTCTTTACAAACTTTATGTAAAACCATGATTTTATAATTTGTTAGGAAATTATGTGTATTTATAATTTTAATGGTTATACCAGCATAAATGTATATATATGTTGTATGCTAAAATACGTTCAAAGAGAAAAAAGAAATTAGTTTTACAGTGGACATGAGGATGAACATGAACATGTTTTGGAGTATAACAAAATTAGTATTTTATCGTAAGCTAATTGTGAAATTGAAGCTTATGTATGTTAATTAGGTATGAATTTCAGAGAATCGTACTTTAAAGTAATCAAGTTTGGGTTATTATTGATATTACAGTGTTAAACAACGTTAACAATGGAGTTTTTCTTAAAAACAGTGTTTTCAAATAATGAAGTTTTCTAAAGTAGTTGTTTAATTGTTGGTAATTGTTATATGGATGATTGTTAAACGTTTATGTGTAGTTTGCGATGAAGTTATGGATGTTAATTAGTGTTATAATTGAAGTAATAGACAAAAAAACTAGTTGTTCTGTTCTTCGTGGTTGGGTTCTGCGAGTTTCGGCGCCCCAGCGTCAAAATTCACGCCCCAGCGCCAAATTTCGCGCCCTGGCGCCAAGGTTTGCCCCCCAGCGCCAAAACGGGCCAGTAGGTCGTGCCCCAGCGCTGTATCTCGCGCCTCAGCGCCACTGTTTCGCGCCCCGGCGCCGGAAAAGTGGTCTGGGTTGGATAGTTTTGACCTTCTGTAGTAAAATGGTCATAACTTCCTCATACGATCTCCGATTGAGGTGATTCAAGATGATCCGGAACGAGGACGAGTAGACCTACAACTTTTGGTCTTTAACATATGGAATGGGTTTAATATAAAACCAATAAGTAGTCCTAGCAAGACTTAAGCACTTAAATGAACTGCGAATATGAAATACAGTGAGATATAAGTTGAAAGTTGAACATTGTGTATTTATTAATAGGAAAGATTATGAGACATATAGTAGAGTTTACATTACAATTACTATGTATTGTTATGTGACTAATATTTGATGTGTATGATTATATAATTGCGTAGGGCACGTGAAGTGCAGATAGCTGTAAGCTATTAAACTGTTATTGGTAAACAACGATCAAGGCAAGTCTTTCGGTTCCTATTTTCTACGTGGACTTGATGAACTGTTTTAAATTGCATGATATGTTATGCATGTTGAATCATGAAATGTTAAAGTCAATAAATGACTGCATTGTTTTGGCAAAGTAATGATGATTGAGTAAGGAACTTAATCTTTATATTTGCTATATGAATTAAAAGCATGTATGCCATGTTACTTTAATGAGATGTATATCGAGCATGTTATTATGTGTTATGTGATGCATGAAAACTGTTAGACTTTGCTGGGCTGTCGAGCTCACTCTTGCAAATAACCACTTTTGCAGGTCAAGATTTTAAGGTAAAGATACGTGCTATATGAGTTATAGAGATCTATATTCACGAAGATTACTTATGTTTTATGAGAAATATATTTCATATTTTAAATGTAACATGTTGTTGAAATGTAAGTTGAGCTATCTAATGTATATGGATATTTAGTTATGATGTAAGACTTTGTATAGTTATTTTGTTGTAACGATTCATGACATAAGGTTGAATCAAAGAGATGTAATGTAATGGTTGCGATTCAGGGCAAGAAAGAAGGAAATGTATAAAAGTTTTAAATATTCCGCAATTTTATTAAGTTTAACATCGAATAATGATGTATTATTTAGAGGTTGAATGTATGTTTAACGACCGAAGTCGGGATTTAAATTGTATAGATTTTTGGGTCGTTACACCAGTATCCATAGTTTCGGATCGTGACCCAAGATTCACTTCACGATTTTGGGTTAGCTTGCAGAAAGCTATGGGCACGGATTTACGATTCAGTTCAGCTTACCATCCTCAAACGGACGGGCATTCAAAGAGGACTATTCAAACCCTTGAAGATCTATTAAGACTCTGTGTTCTAGATTTCAAAGGAAGTTGGGATAAGTACTTGCCACTAGTGGAATTCTCCTACAACAACAGTTATCAGGCAAGTATAGGTATGGCTCCATTTGAAGCCTTATATGGACGAAAGTGTCGTTCTCCAGTATGTTGGGACGAGGTGGGTGAAGTAACGTTGTTGGGACCAGAATTGGTACGCATAACTATAGAGAAAATCCAAACAATTCGACAACGTATACAAACGGCACAGGATCGACAAAAGAGTTATGCGGATCTTCATCGAAAGGATATAGAATTTTGTATTGGGGATCATGTATTGTTACGTGTTGCGCCATGGAAAGGAGTTACAAGATTTGGGAAGAGAGAAAAGCTCAATCCACGATTTATTGGTCCATTTGAAATTCTTGACCGAATAGGAAATGTGGTATATCGACTCGTATTACCTCCAAGCATGTCTCATGTTCATAATGTTTTTCACGTATCTGTGCTTCGTAAATATGTAAAAGACCCGAACCACATAATTGAGTTAGAACCAGAAGAGATAGCCGAAGATTTAACGTACGAGGAGGTACCAGTTAAGATCTTGGATAGGAAAGAGCATGTTCTACGCACGAAGGTTATACCACAAGTTAAGATTTTGTGGAGAAACCATGCTATTGAAGAAATGACCTGGGAGTTTGAATCAGAAATGAAAGAGAGGTATCCTCACCTTTTCGAAACACCAGGTACGTCCGTCAATTTCGAGGACGAAATTTCATAAGGAGGGGAGGTTGTAAGACCCCAACTTATTAATGAATAAAATCAAATTTTCTCTAAATATTATTGTGAATAATAAGGTGTTAATTTGATATAATACTTTGGTTATGGGTGAAATATGTAAATTTTGCAAAATAAACAAGTGGTTATAAAATATTCATTTTGTCGGGGAATATTTGTTTGGTCGTGGAATATTCTTTCTGTCGGGG
Organism: Panax notoginseng; assembly: GCA_016801055.1. Classification (NCBI taxonomy): domain Eukaryota; kingdom Viridiplantae; phylum Streptophyta; class Magnoliopsida; order Apiales; family Araliaceae; genus Panax; species Panax notoginseng. The sequence goes on from CM029020.1 coordinate 78,761,220, forward strand.
AATATTCGTACGACGTCGCAGCTATTTGTGGGCCACATAAGAAAAAATAATTGGATGAAGATAATGACAAAAATTGAGTTTTTTATAAATAACGGCGTAGTTGTTACCGTTAACACTGTTGGAATACCCGGTGGTTAAAATACAGTAATACGCGTGGTTGCACAGTAGCACACGGATTGCATAGTATTTTTGAATTATTAATTCTTACGAAGGAAGGCACTACTCAATAATTGTTACAGTAGTTACTGTTCAATATTTTATTTTATTGATTCAATAATTGCTGCGTTGATATTTTATATTATTGTTGTTCAATAATTGTTACTGCACAATATTTCCCATTATCAGATCAATAATTCATATTATTTGAATAATATTATTAGATAACATTATTGACAATGTCTAGAAAGTTCTGTCTAAGGAGAGGTTTGGTCACCTAATTGCGCGCCAGTAAGGAAAAATTCTTATTGGAAAGCCCCCTCTTTCCTGGGAACGGCCTGGTTGTCATAAATGTGATTCTGTAATATTATTTGTGAATAATTAATTATTGATTCATATGATAAGGAAATATTTATTTTATGTGGATATAAATGAGGGATATATTTTTGTGTTTAAAAATGAAGGAGTTAATGTTGAGGTGTTTTATCTGTATTTTTGTCGGAACAGAGGTATTGAAAATCAAATTAGGGTTTTTGAGATATTTTGCGAGGGTTATAATTTTTAATCTGACCGTTGGATCGTGGTAATATTTGGATATATTATACATATATAAGTTGAGTATATGTCCACAAATTTTGAACCGTTAAAAATGAACGTATGATTTGTTATGAATTTTACGAGGTGACTGGTTCAGAAATTGTTGAATTTTCGGAGTTAATCATTTTGGTAGAAAATTCTAGAATTTGTGGGCCCCACTCTTGGTTGGTGAAGAAATGTGCTGAGATTTTTATTCAAATGTGGTGGGTGGGAATAGTAGCAGGTAAAGCCATCAGGTTGCAGGTTAAGTCTACTTCGGCGTGCTAACATTTTCCTATAAATAGAGGGCTAAGTTAGAATTGAACATCACATCAGAATTCATAAGTTTTCTCTCTTTCTCTCTTTAGATTATTGAGTGTATTTTATGAGTATTTAGATACTTTGAGAGTTGCTATTCAGCACAAGTTTCATTCAGCCTCATATCCGATATTCAGTCAGAAGTACGGTTATTTTGAGGTAAGGGATATTATTTTCTTCTTAAATGATATTATTTTCTTCAATATCATTATGCTGAAACATTGATATAAACTTTTTATCAAGTTTAGAACTTTTTGTGTCGGGGTTACTATTCACGTATACGGCACTATTCACGTATACGACACTATTCACGAATATGACACTATTCACCGAAAAATAAAATTTTTTCTTTTTATCCAAGATGTCTATTATGGTTACTATCTTTGATTGTATTCATATTTTGATCTTTATTCTTAAATTCTCCTTCACAATTGGTTATTATGGAGTATTATTGCACTTGGATAAACTATAATACGAATCCCTAATATTTGTCCTTCTGTCTCATTGGATTCGTTTTCTTTAAGATAATTTTTCATCATCCTCAGTCCTAAATGATGATATTACTGAATATCTTTGGCCTGTAGTGCAAAGATGAATGACTAACTGCTGAATATCTTTGGCCCGTAGTGCAAAGATGAACAGGTGTTGAGATGAACATGACCGACTGGTGTTACAAATGAATATCTTTGGCCTGTAGTGCAAAGATGAATATTTGATTCAAGATGTATATTGATTGATGTTACAGGGATAAAATATTGATGATGGACTTTTAAATCTTAGAAGATAGTAGAATTCTTTCTCTACTTGACTCTTCTAATGGTTTGCTGTTTCCACTGCAGTTGTTGATCTAAAACTTGTTGTCTATTATATTTTATCAGATTTTTTCCTATTGAAGACTAACGATAATTTGTTGTATATTATTTTAGTCATAATATTCTTTACTGGGCTAGTTGAGCTCACCCTTTTCCTTTTTATTCCATTTTTCTTCTCAGGAGGTGAGAACATAGCAGGATCTAGTCGGGGTATGGAGTGATGATTCTAGAAAGATATTTTAGCAGTTCTCACTATTTCTGTAAAATAGTGTTTGAATAATTGTAATGAGGATTTATTTGAGTGTGGATATTGTCTAGTAGACAATATTTATATTTAAACTCACAGTATTTGTGTTGTCGTATTTTGCACGACAATTATTATAATGAAGTTGTATTTATTTCGGCACCATATATTTGGCGACTCAGAATGGGTGTTGTATACCTATTTTGGGGGCGTCACATTTCGTTACCGCGTCGCATGGGAGCTCTACAAGAAATCCGCAAGATTACTTCCGGCCTCTGAGATATAGAATTTGTCCAACGTTATCTAATGTACATATTAATTAATAAGAATGTCTATTTGGTTGAACTATACGGGATTTTCAAATTCATAACTTAGTAATATGAATATTATTGAATCACATAAAATCACTTCATATTATTAATATGGAAAAAATTATCTATTTGGTTGAACTGTATGGATATTTTTATTTGGACTAATATTAATAATCACATTATTTATATTAATATTAAAAGTAATTATTAATATTATTTTTAATAATATTAATACATGAATATCATACTCGCATACTCAAATAATAATAATAATAATATAGTGTAATAATAAAATCAATTATTACAATCTAACTCCATTTAAATTAATTCCACTACAAATTTAGTAACACTTTCATAAATAGATAATGCATTCATTTCCTATCATTGAAACTTAATATATTAATAATAATAGAAACATAATAATAATCTAGAATATTGATTTACATAACAAACCCAATTAATAATATAGATTTATATAAAAATAAATTGTAATATAATAATAATAATGCAAGAATATATATTTTGGGGGATGGTGAAGTTTTAATATAAAGATATATCATTGGTTGAAATGAACAGCTAGGCCCGTGGTGCTCGGGTGGTCATATGACGAGGGTTTGGTGCTGGAGGTTGCGTGTTCGAATCTGTTTAGCAGCGAATTGGTTGAATAAATTATTTTACCTGCTGGGTATTTTTTTCAATTTTTTATTACCATCCGTGACAAGCTGTACTGGCCGGCATTTTAATATTATTTTAATCCCAGCCGCAACAGCCTGTACCGGCCGACCTTCATTTTATTTTTTTATTCTATTTTAATGTGCTAAGTCATGACATATAATGGAGAAATAGAAAAAAAAGGGGTAAGCCTGTACAAGCTGTACCGGCCAGATTATTTTAATAATAAATATTCATTTTGTATAACTATACTGGTCGTCCTTCATTTTATTTTTTTATTCTATTTTAATGTGCTGAGTCATGACATATAATGGAAAAATGGGAAAAAAAGGGATAAGCCGGTACAAGCTGTACCGGCCAGATTATTTTAAAAAAAAATATTCATTTTGTATAACAATACAAAATAGAATAAAAACAGAGTTTGACATCAACAACAATATATATATATATATATATATATATATATATATATATATATATATATATATAGACGACGCTAAAAGTATAGACGACGGTTGTATGACCAAAACCGTCGCCTAAAGGGGGGTAAGCACGAGTAAGTAAAATTAAGACTCAATCGAGGCATAACTCGATAATGTTAGTATGTATATATTTATATATATATATATACAAAAAGAAATAAAAGTCACGAACCGAAATCCGGGCATACATACACAACACGACTCTCAACGTGCAGAACTGTGTGTGCACAGTAGTGGAGAAAGGCTTTAGAAAGTGTAAGAAGGCTTACAGTGGACTGCCAAAGAAGACTTCAATGACTTTAAATGGATGAACACTCGGCTCATGCCGGTAAAAATATAACAATATAGAAGCTCACAAGTGTTCAAAATGAGAAAACACTCAGTTTATAGTGTCTATAGAGTAAATTAGACAGGGCTTCCTTGCCTTTTCTTTATGCAAAATGGCTGCCCCAAGCCCTATATTTATAGAGGGGGGAGACACAGGTGTAGTTGTGGCAGCCACAGATGCACATGTGGCTGCTCGGGGTGCCCCAGGTTCTGTGGGTCTCGCCATCTCAAAGTACGTGCACGCGTGCAACGTGATGTCTGCTCGAACTTTTAGAACTTCAATTTGGGCATCCGATCGAGGTGTATAAGACCTTTTACGACATGCTGTTGTCGAGAGCTACACAATGACATGGGATTAGAGGCTGTAAGAAGTTAGGAAGATGGGACCATACCCTTAGTCTTCAAGCTTCAAAATTTATTCGGTGTGATGTCATGTGCAGTAGTCACTCGAGATTGGAGCTCTTTAATTCTTGTAGGACATTTCTGTGTAGAATGTATGTTTGAATATTGTTAAGACAACGCAATGTGGGATTGAGATGACAAATAACAATTTTGCCCCTCACCGGGGTTATCTCCGGTTTGAGTTGTTTTAGCGGTCGTTGCTCAGGGTTATCTTTAAGATTAGACTGCTGTAAGTGTTGACCGTCCTCATGGTTGTCTCTGAGGTGTGCCTGACCTCCGAAATTATCTCCAAGCTTGGGGAATGAGTGCCTCGGGGATATCACCGAGTGTTGAAGCTGATTACTGGAAGAGGAAAAGAGCATTTCTGGGGTTATCCCTGGTACTGCTACAGCATTCCTTGGGGTTGTCTCCGAGGTTGGGTTGAAGATCCCGGGGTTGTCTCCGAGGTTGGGTTGAAGATCCCGGGGTTGTCTCCGAGATTGGGACTGAGTATCTAGGGGTTGTCTCCGAGATGGCAAATTTCTTCGGTGTTGTCTCCGGAACTATAACTGCACTCCTCGGAGTTATCTCCGAGGTTGGATTGAAGATCCCGGGGTTGTCTTCGGGACTGTGACGGCATATCTCGGGTTATCTCTGAGATGGTAAAGAGTGGGTATCCTAAGGTTGTCTCCAGGACCGAGTTGAGCTGTCCTCTAGGGTTATCTCTAAAAGACGATTCTGCCCTCCTGCAAGGTTAGTAACAAGAATGCAAAATTTTGAGTGTCTACAGATGCCCCTCTTTATCATATCCATACAGTGTAACAACATGGATAGGATAAAGAATACTAGACACTTGAAATGCAACAAGATACTCATGATGTAATGTACTGCAACATGATGCAAATTTATGATGCATGTGGTTTGTTGGACCATTTTCCAACGGGATGTGATGACCGTTACCCCCATAACTGGTGACGGGGATTGGAGTCATTACTGATAATTCTGATGAAGTGCTTGGATGTGTGCTCCAAAGTTCTCAAGAATTTGAAGGATGTTAACGTCGGGGTTATCACTGAAGTCCTTAATCCTTGGTACAGATTTTCCACCATAGATGTTCCTCTCATGTGCAAGAGACTCTTTGGGGATGTACTTTTGCCTTTTGAGGATGTGTATAACATATTCTATCATTGGTCCTCCCCGATGGGGATGTTCATCCCTGGTTTGTATTACCAAGTCCTTCCAGTGTTCTGTTGGAGTTACTCCCAATAGTTTGTGTTTGTCAGGTTACCTGACCCTCGCTGAAATGTACATCAACGGATGAAATCCCTGCTGTGGATAATGTCAAGGCTGCTTGACCTTTGTTGACGTGTGCATCAATGGTTGAAATCATCAGATGGTTTTCGATGCTTCGATGGGTTTACTCGCCATCGGCTAAGTGTTGCCAAGGTTGCTTGACCTTCGTTGACATGTGCATCAATGGCTGACTTGTAATGAAGTTTATGTTGGGGGAGAAGCGCTTTGGAGTTGCGATCCCAAACTGACGGCATTAGACCTTAGTGAGGTATTGTCGGATGTAGTTTGCAACAGTTGTGCTCATTGGTATAGTAAACCTATGTCCGGGCTAATACTAATGAATGACATGTAGACTTATAGTTTGGTCCACGAAAACCAGGATTTTAGGCTAATCCGCTCAATCGCATAACATCTTGTTTTCTTGATTTGGCCTTTTTAGCTTGTGAGAACTCATTTACAACTCGAACTGGACCGAGCTGAAGGGGTGGGCCCCACCCAGGGGAGCCGCAGGTACCCCTGCGGTAATCGCAGGTACACCTGTGACCAACCGTGGGTTGCCTTTAAGGCAGCTGTGGCTTTCATAAGTCACTTTCAAGCTACGTCGCACAGGAAATTTGAGAGCTTTTCTTCAGATCTGATGAGTTCGGGAGTCTTTCTGCAATTTCTGTCATCGTACAAATGTTCTACACTGCCCTGGTAACGTATGCATATCTTCTTTTCCAGTTTTTATATGTTGGAAAATGACTTTTTATATGAAATGCGTCTAAACACATAGTAGTGAATATGCATGCTCATATGTCTTGATAAAAAATGTTTAACATAGTACATGGTAGTATTAAACTATGCTGAACATAATGATGTAAAAAAAATTGACTTTTGAAGCAATCAAATTTGTACCTTTTTCTGCTATTTCTTATCCTATTTGAGGATAAATGAGCAAAGGTAAATAAGCAAAGCCATCCTAGTATTTAATCTACCGTCATTGATTGTGACTTTGATATTTTTATGCATTAAAGGATATTTATGACTGTGGGTAGGTGTGCTACTGAATGGCCACCTAGTCATGCCTATATGCATGTGGATAGTCATATTTACAAAGGAGACTCTATCAAAATTTTTCCAAAAGTCTAGGCATTTGGTAGACATGCATTTTTAACTCTACTGTAGGCGTATGTTAAAGTAATGCATGCATGAATATAGTCATAAAAATGCATAAAAATGCTCCAGGTTAGAAATTACCACACCCTTTCTGAGGTGATTTGAAGACTTGTGTCCAGATATTATGGATTCGGATCAGCCGAGTAGTTCCCGCAGAACCACTTCAGGTGTGTGGAGGAGGGCTTCTGAAGTGCATCGACCCCGTTCAGTTAGACAGTCTCGTCGTCTGGCAGAGGCGATGATTCGTCCTATCCGGGTTAATGTACCAGATGTCGAGGTCGAGGACGAGGATGCACCGGTAGCGACTCCAGCTCCTGTTGCTCATATTCCCCGTAGGGATTTCCCAGGCATTCAGGTGGCTATTCCAGATCTTCTAGGTGATTTAAGTCTCCACCCATCAGTTTACTTGCATGCAAATGAGGTAAAAGCTGGATTTGTTCTTCATTTTTCCTATTGAGGAAGAGAAAGGATTTTGACATTGATTTGCATATGATGTAGGTTCCCAGCTTAACCCAGCCTTGAGGGAACTGGTTCAGCATACACTCCCTGTATTAGGCTCTGAATCTAGAATATCGAGGTGTCGTGCATGGTTGGGGCTTTGGGGTGTTCTTTTCCATTATTCCCCACCGTTGTCCCTGGGATTACCTCAGGGCATTATCTGAGCGCTGGTTTAACCATACTCAGTCTCTTCATTTGTTAGATTGTGAGGTGATGATGACGCTGATGGATTGGCGATTTATCACCGGTATGGAGTTTGAAAGGGCGCCAGTGCCATGTACGACGAACTTTACCCCGACTGCCGTTAGATCCTTATTAGGAGTTTCGGCTGAGGCGCTCAAGGTCAGGACCGTCCATACGGGTCCTTTGAGCGTAGATGTTATGAATGGGCTATTGAGTGAGCCCATGACTACTGATGTGAGAGTTAGAGATCGCATTCTTCAGCGATTGTTCCTGGTTATTATCAGGGGTTGTTTCATAGCAGACAACTCTTCCACGATGTCATTCGCTTTGATCAGCGCCACTCAGGAGGTGGACTGTATTAGAGAGTATGATTGGGGTTCCTACACTTTTGCTTATTTCCTCAGGGGAATGCACATGCGTTCGCAGGGCTTGACAGAGGCTTGGCTAGGATTTTACTCGTTTCTGCTGGTGAGTATTTCTCTTTTGATTTCCCATGTACAGGTTAAGAGTGTTTACTGACAGTAAATGTTTACCTTGGTGTTGGAAGTTTTGGTCCTACGAGAGGCTTCCATGTTTGCGTTCTGTAAGTGTGTTAGGTTTAGATACCTATCCATGAGGACGGCGATGGCATCACTCCATTTTGGCGGAGGTTCCTGTAGTGGAGGGTTTCACCCATTGTCGCTTACAGTTGGAGTTGTTGACAGCTGATCTAATCACTTGGGTTCCCTATTCTGGGGAACATTTGACCATTAGATTTGAGGATGGATTCCCTACTGGTTTCGAGCATATGATAACCATCTGTAGGATTCCTCTATTCACGGATGGAGGATTGGAGCTCTATTTAGGAGAGCGTACTATTAGGAGCACCACAGGAGAGATTCGTGTATCGATCTTGCCTCCTGCCAAGCGTTATTGGCCTGTGTTGCAGTCACCCATTGATGACATTCCATATATGGGTATGGACGGATATACTTTGTCAGAGGGTTCACATACCCAGGATACATTCCATCACTGGTGGTCCCCTCGTACCATTGAAGCCCAGACCCGTGCCACTCAGTTTATGGGGGATATGGTACCTAGATCTGTGATGATGACGAATTGACTGACTTATGTCTGAGATTCGACTCATTTGACACAGATTGATAGTTTGACCTGACAGTTGAACCAGGCACATTTCTTCATCCGACACTTGGGCAAAGATCCTTCAGAGGCAAATACTTTTGATCCTTCCAGCTCAGGTGTTGGCCCCTCAGGTGACCCATATGGCTTTGTCGGTGCAGATCTTCCACTGTATAGGCCTGACATCCATGTTGATAGAGATCCAGTGACTCAGGAGGAGTTACATCAGGTGGACAGAATTGATGATGTAGATATTGACACCATTGCCTTCTTCTGATGTATTCTCGTTATCTCTTTTGATAGGCCTCTGTTAGATATTAGGTGGCTGTGCCCCATTCTAGCTATATCTTTTGATAGGCTTCTGTTAGTAATAGGGCGTCTGTGCCCCATTTCCCTGTATTTTTAGCTGTACAGAGATGATGTATGTAGATGATGATGTACTTAGGAATGTATGTACTGTTTTCCATTCCCTACATCATATTGTCATCTATTATTTGTCATGCATGTATCATATTATGCATATGTATGTATGTCCAGAGATATTCAACATTGACCCATGGATGGTCTTATGATACAGCCTACACAGATGTCTTCTTCGACGGTCAGTCGCATAGATCACAGCCTACCGGTGTTGATAGCCTCCCATCTGAGGTCGTGGTATGACAGCATGTCACCTCCAGATAGGGTGACAGTTGATCAGTTATTACAGCATTCTATGACCCTCTTGATGTTTCAGGTTCCCGTATGCTTTGTAGAGGGTATGCTGGAGAATTGGGTACCGGAGAGGCAAGTTTTCTGGTTTGGTACCCAGGAGTTGACTCCTACATTGGAGGAGTACGAGTGGTTGACAGCTTTGCCCTTAGACAGACCTTTCGCTCGTATGGCTGTCGGAGATATGCGCTGGCAGTTCATGACCCTCACCGGGTTACGACGTAGAGTAGTAGAGGATGAGATTACATCCAGCCATGTATTGTCCCAGCGTTTCCTGATAGACAGATTTTGCTTATTGGATAGCTATGCACGACATTTCGGGGATTCTACCACACCAAAAGATCAGTGGCATCTAGCCAGATGCCAGAGTGGATGTACTCGTGATGTGCATAGTGGCGTATATGTACATGCCACGGTATATGGACGAGATAGACATAGGTGTCATCATGGCAGTGAGAGCGCTCAGGGAGGGTCATACCATCATCCCGATGATAGTAGCAGAGATTTTGAGGTCGACCACATTTTGCAGTATCTACCCTGCAGGGGTATTTACAGGCAGCTTGGTCATGTTATACGTGTGGTTTATGTCACACTTGAGACTGATTGGTACTTTCTGCCGACACGGGTACTGCTTTACCCATGATATAGCTATGTCTTACTCCTTTCAGCCATTGGAGTGTACCGACGCTATGTCTTGGTTGGTATTCATGGGAGGGATCGGAGATCCGTTTGGCAACCTGCCATGTACAGGGCTCAATTCACCCTATAACTTCTTCGCTCACGCTCCTGGCATGGATTATCTCCCTCTGGCTGGTTTGAGGGGCATGACTACTTACCACCCATTAGCTATGATGTCACAGTTTGATTAGTTCTAGGACTTTTATCCTTTTGAGGGGGCGTTAGGTCAGCGTGTGGCTTCTCACTATCTATCAGCAGAGTACCGATCCCGGGTGTATGCTTGTTGGGATCAGCGTGAGAGTGCTGCATTTTCTGTTAGCCATCCGGGCTGTTCATCAGAGTATTCTGCGTGGATGGGGACAGAGACTTCATTGGCTGCGGCAGTATCCACAGTGGCGGGTATTGATTCTGATGATGGGGAGCCTATAGAGGTCATTGCTTCTCACACCGAGGAGGAGCCATTCACTGGGTTGCCAGAGATGCAGTGATAGTTGAGCGGGATAGCGCCATATTTGCCCGGGATGTAGCCGTTAAAGATAGTACCACAATGAGGTCTCTTATTACTGGCATAATTGCATAGATGAGCACGTATATTGATGAGCACAGTGTCACCATGCAGATAGCTGAAGATCTATTAGCTTGTGTGGATACCCTTGTGCAGGAGACCACAACGTTACCTCCTTCTTCTGAGAGAGATGCCATATTGGGCTTGATAGCTCGCATATACACTGATTTATAGATGGGCTTGTATTTTCCAGCACAGACTAGCTTAGCTATTTTGTCATGTACAGTTCATATTGTATATATTAAACAACATTATATATAGCAGGGAAATATATTTTTGATCACTTCCTTTTTAGTTATGCCTTGTTGTTTGCTTGATATTTGCCTGTTTCTTCAGGGCTTGTGATCTTGATGTATTCTGAATTCCTCCTTGATGGATGGACATTGAGTTGTCTCAGGATATTTCAGAATGGATTGTTGATCTGTGTGTATTCCCTACCATCTTTAGTGTCTTGGGACTGGTTTCTGTATGTAGATGTGGAGAGGAGTGTGGCTATCCTCTCTGAGGTTGACTGCACCACTGATGGTCGCCAGTAATCCTTTGTATGGGGGAGCCCAGTTAGTTCCTGTGGCGCCCCCAAATCCAGGTTACCTGCCCTCGAGTTTGGTGCTCACGATCCACAATATAATAACATCTAACTACCTATTTAAATATGAATAGAAATTTACACCACATTAACTGATATAGTTACTACATTAGTCCTAGGTTATCTAACCTTTATATTACAAACATACCCTTTAGATATACAAAAAGGGTTTACAAATACAACATAATAATAATGTTAACCATAGCTATTGCAGCATAACACCTTTGCCTTTGTTCTTCACAGCATCTTCTGCCACTTCTTCCCTAGCTGAAATGTTTTATTTAGCAAGGGTGAGCAACAAATTTGCCCCGCAAGTTAAGATATACAATGAATGTATAAGAATCAGAACATCAGACTATCTAATTCGATAGAATAACTCCAAAGTTTAGAGAACTTTGAAATAGATGAACAATTTATTCTTCTCTAATCAATCTTCTCGCAACCTAAGCAACACATTGACGAAAGGATACAATGCTTTCAAAGTTTCTACGATAATCTATTGAATAACAATTTAGAAATACTCTCCAGAGTTTATGATGAATGATCTTACAAGATCTTGAAATTCTCTTCTCGAGTAACTATCAAAGATTTACTCTGATATACTCAAATAACAGGTTGGAAATATTTTCCAAAGTTTATGCTGAGTGATCACAAAGGATCTAGAACTTTTCTTCTCGAGTACCTATCAAAGATTTACTTTGATATACCCAGGTGCATTAGATAACCATAAAGATTAAATTATACCCCTCTGCAAGTATATGAAGTGATCAGCTTCATTATACCCTATATTATGAATAATATTCAAACGCGCGCAAAGGCCGAATATACGACCAAATATGTTCCCTTTATATAAAAGGTTGTTCTTCTCAGTCTTTGAATCGGAATTTGATTTAACAATGAAATACAATAATTTCAATATCTAACCACTTCTCTTCTCTTCTCTTCTTAAACCTATCAAGTTTTCTTTTTCAATCTACCCGAAACAATTGGCATCGATCTATCAATAATAATTGAATTCTTTTCTCTTCTCTTCTCGAACCTATCAAGTTATAACAAATGTTCTTCTAGCCAAAACAATTAGCTAAGACATTTCTCAACATGATTCAACAATAAAAATGAATTATCTGTACTATTTACAATCACTAATAGCTTCTACGGATGTGAATATCCAATAACAATTATTCTTTAAGTATATTCTCAAAATTATTAATTCAGTTTGAACTAATAAACATGCACTAACTGCGAATAAACAACAATAAATTCTTGGACGTGGTCTAATCAATAATAATTAACCACCATAGTATTTAAACAGATATAACTCAAGGTTGAGTTAGGAAACTTACCTTCTGCGTTGATTACTGCTACACAATATACATATATGCGTTCACATGACCTATAATCACAATATCGGTCTTTCAATTAGGACAATAAATCACAACACATATCACTGTAATTTACAATCAATCTTTCTCCTAGACACATTACCACATAATCACATTAGTGTTTACAACCTATATAAACACTCATCAAGTCTAACTAGTTCAGTCTGGTTGGACTTCAGTCTGTTCTCGGTGTCTTGATAAGTGGGTTTTATACCCGCGAATCTAATCCTAATCCAAGCTTAGTCGGTGTAATTCTTCGCGTTAGGTGTTTATTTGTACTTGTTTCGTGTTATTTCATTGTGTAGGTATGGTGGTGTTGCATTTGATCGAAAAGGATGGAGTTATGTGCATTTTGGCAAGATTTGAACAACAAATGAGGTTCAAGCAAAGTCAATTGACATAGCCTACCCCTGTCGGGGCGGGCATGATTTGGCCTTACACCCCCGTCGAGGCGGGGGGTCTTCAACTCTGCAGGACAGGGGCTATGCCCGCCGGGGGGGCCTATTACATGTAAATACCCCCGCCGGGGCGGGGGGTGCCGAATCCTGACTATCCTAGTTTGCTTCAAACTCTGCTGGTACATGGATGTTAAGTGATGGCATGGCGTATGGACTCTAAAAGAGATGGGACTTCGACCAAAACTCATGTGTTGGATAAATATTGAACAATAAACAACGAAATTATCATCATGCAAAGCAAATAACAGAGATTAAGGACAAAATTGGATATTGAGCATTAGAGTGAAGATTTTGAAGAACTTTCATATCAATTGCAGATTAAGGCTAAAGTGAAGGGTGTTCTGTGTTATTCTTTTACTTTAGTTTTATATTTGTAATTGAAGGATGATATCTTTAATTTATTCAGTTGTTATTTCATTTATGATGAACTAATTTCTTTTTAGGCTTAAGACGGATCTTTAAGTGGAACGATGATTATGTAATCTTTGATTTCAGTTTAATAAGCTATTATCCAGTTTATCTATATTAATTTGAGCTTGAATTTATGAATTATCTGATCAACAGTTCTTGGTGGACTTGTATGAACTCGAGAGATGCAATACGAGTCTAGACATTGTTAATATAGCATGTGTTCTTAAATTTTATGAATGAACATAATCTTGATGAATGTTAGGGTAGAGATATGTTTGACATCGCTTGTAATCGAATAAAGAACTTGAACTTAAATCTTCTTTGATTGTAATTCACATAGAGATATAGTTAGTTAGTTGATTAAGGTGTTTAACTTGATTCTATCTTAATTGTTGATTGAAGTTAATACGGTATTAGTACATCGAGAGGTGGCTAATTCTACAAGCGTGTTCTTGATTAATACACTGGGATAGTGATTTAAATTGGAATAAGGGTGTAATAATCAGAGTGATGCTTAAAGTGAAGTTGGAAGCCTAATTCTCCAATATTTGTTTGAAAATTCAGTTTTTAGCATTTGTGATTGTTTGGTGATTGTGATATTTTGAAATACATTAGTTACAAACTTGAAATTGATTAGTTTAATAAAATTAGGATTAATAGAAGATTGGTAATTATGAGGGTTAATTTCTTACTAAGTCTTTGTGGGAACGATACTCTACTTACTATTATATTGCTTGTTGACCACGTATACTTGTGTGTTGTGCGTAATTAGATTTTACCCAACATATCCTGGTCACCCTATCCGACAATTAATACATTTTTTATCAATTAAACTCGGTCTCAAAGCTCCAATATTATTTTAGATAAGTCAGATATCGTTCATAATATTTTTCAGAAGCTTTTAATAATTTTCTAACAATTATTATAATTTATAATAATTTTTCAAACATCCAAATCATTTTTAAATGATTTAAATACCAAATAAATCCATCATCATTAATATTTAATAATATTAAAATATTAATGACATACTTGTCAAAATATTAAAGTTATTAATAATAACTTAAAATATTTTTAAATCACCAATATTCTACTTAAATAATTTCTAAAATAATTAAAATAAATTTTAAACCATCACCATTAATATTTAAATATTAATGAATTTCTCATCAAAATATTAAAAGTCATTAATTATAACTTAAAATATTTTTAAATCATTTTTCTCATTTTTAAATGATTTTTAAATCAATAAAACCATTTTTAACTCATTTATTTAATATAGTAATTACATAAATCTATTATCATTAATATTAATTTATTAATAAAAATTTTCCAAAAATATTAAAAGTTACATTTTATAACTCAAATTATTTTTAAACACTTTATTCTTATTTAAAATGATTTTTACAATATTAAAATTATTTTTCTCTACTTTATTTAATACACTAATTAAATAAATTAAATATCATTAATATTCAAATAATTATAAATATTAATGAAAAATATCCCAAATTATCAAAATTTAATTTTCATAACTTAAAATAATTTTTAAACCCATTTTTGTAATTTTTAGAATTTATTTTCTATTTTTAATCATTTTCCGAAAAATCACAAATTAAAAATATTCAAAACCGTCGTTGTTGCCTATAGCGACACTTTCTGTCACTGTTGGTGTTATTGAGCTCAAGAACAATGAAAGTCCAGTTCTCAAGGGTCTCGATTTGACCAACTTTGATTCTCAGCTCAGGCATGTTCTGAGCTAGCTAAGACACTGATTTTGTAGCGTGTATGTAACACTACAAATAGCAACAACAATATAGGTTATACAACCAAACATCACAAAGATCTGGGCTTTTAAAGTCATTGTCAGACATTCCCTGAGTTTTCTGGGTAACCCAGAAACCCAGGCAGTTTCATGGTGCCACTTTCCAGTTCAATTAATCCTATGTTCCGGTTATGATTCATGTGGTCTCATGGTTCAGCTCTGTAGTACTCATGTCATAGAACATAAATACAACAACAGATCAGTTCAACAACAACATATTCTCCAGATTAAGTCCGGTCAAACCCTGTCAGAATTATTGTTCTTACGGTTTATTGGTTTTCCAGAAACTCAAAGTCAGGCTCGGATGGCTACTTTGACCATCTCTTACTTACAGCTGGTTATTGTTTAAAGGATCTAAAGGCATGGATCTATAGTCCATATAACATACTACAAGCTGGTTATAACAACATCATCAAATCACTTAACCACTGACAGATCAAGTCCTTAGAAAAACTTGTCAGACTCGGTTTATGAGTTTCTGGGTTACCTAAAAACTCCTTGGTCAAGCTTGGTCAACGGGTTTTGACCATGAATAACATGCAATTTGGACATGGAATGACTATGATTCCACTTCCAAATCAAAGACCACATGTCAGACTATGGATCTAACACTTAAAACAAGAAAAATCATTAACATAACAGGATCTATGGCCACTGACATTAGCTTGTCAAATCATAAATTAGAGTTCTAGACAGTTTTGAAAAACTTCAATTTTAAAGCTTTTTGATGCTATAGATCTATGATATATCATCATAGATCAACATAAAATATCTTCTAGCATGAATCTAAACACATAAACACATACTCTAATTAAGCATACAAGATCAAAGTTGAGTTTGGGGTTAATACCTTTCTAGTCCAATGTTTTATCCTAGCTCTCCTCAACTGATATTGATGGGTTTTGAGCTTTACTAGTGACTGAAACACTTAGCAAATTCATGGGTTTGGAGAGAGAAGAGGTTTGTTGAGAGTTAGAGAGCAAATGTGCAATTTTGGTGAACTTTCTCTCTCCTAAATCACTTATAACTTAGATGCAATGAATCCAAGTGTGCAAGGTGGCATATATGGATCAGATTTGTATTGAAATATCAGCACATGGGCTCACCTAACATTGGTGAGTCACAAGATTTATCATATCTCTTTACTTATAACTTAAGTAAAGGGGTATTTTAGTCTTTTCGCCCCTAAAAGGTTATTTTCGTAATTTTCTTCACAAATTTAAGGGTATTATACTCAATTAACGTAACTTCTTTTAATTCTCATCGTTAGGATTTGGTAATCTCGATTAGGGTTTCCTAATAAGGTTTAGGTTTCCCGAATTTAAATTTAGGATTTCTCGACTTTCGATTAGGGTTCCTAACTGTACGTTAGGGTTTCTAAACCTGAGATTAGGATTTCTAATCTCTCATTAGGGTTTACTAGCGTTATACCCTATCCGATCAATCACTAATCATAATTTCTATACAGTACGAACACGTTCTCACAGTTACGATTACTATAACTGTAATTTCTATCGAATCCCTATCCGGACTTAGGGTTAGGGTTTTCTATTCTCTGTTAAGCACAACTCTACTCTTATTTCTCAGTCAATTCACAAATTGACTCATTCTCTTAACTCGTATCACAAATTCTCAGCTCAATAGTGATAATCAATATCAATATTAAATAAATAATAAAAAAAAATTATTCGTAAAATTCGGATTATTCGAAATCCCGGGTTATCACAGTTCCATCTCTTTTGAATTGGTGTTTCTCTTTGAGGAGTCAACTGCAGCTTAGATGGTCGCCGATTCTCCCATTTATGGGGAGGTTAGGTAGTTCCATCCCTTTGGTCTGAAGCCGATGAAATGTGGTGGATTGAAGGATGATCCCTGTACCGTTGACAAGTTTTTGTGTTTTGGTAGGGGGTTAGACTAAACAATGAATAGCTGCCTACGTATTCCTGTTGAAGAGGAGATCCGGTCTGCATAGTTCGAACCTGGTGTGAAGGTTCAACGATGTATGGTGGCAAAGGGGTGTAGAGATGTGTTTATTTTTATTTTTATAGTGAGAAGGGTGTAGAAATGTTTTTGTTGTTTTTATTTTATTACGATCGAACCATATAAAATATGGCTGCCTACGTACCCCCGTGTATCAAGGAGATCAGGTTGGCGTAGTTTGCCCTGTGTTCAGGACGATTTGCAGCCAATGAAAAGTTTGATCCCATGTTCAGGACAAATTGTGGGTGAGAAAGTTTAATCGCATGTACAGGACCAACTGCAGGTGTGAAAAGTCTTATCCCTAGTGGGGTAAACTTGAGGGTCTGAAAGGTTTAATCCCAGATGGGATAACTAAAGTTGAGTAAGGGTTCAAAACCAAGTGGACAGAAAAGTGTATTTGTCCCTAATGGGGTGGATGAGTGTGAAAAGAAGTTGTATGTAGTGGAGGGTTAGAAAACCTGAAATGACTGGAGATCTTATGATCCAACACCAGGATGTTTACTTGATGGTGACCTCAGACATAGTACCGTTTCATGGTGTCCGAGTTGATAAGCTGTGGAAATTCATCTCCATCCATTTCCTGTAATCTGAGAGCACCTCTTGTCAATACCTCCTTGACAATAAACGGGACTTCCCAGTTCGGGGCAAATTTTCCCTTAGACCGATTTTGGTTGTCAATGATCTTCTTCAAAATCAAGTCGTGTTATTTGAACTGCCGTAGCCAGACTTTTCTGTTGTAGGACATGTCGATCCTTTGTTGAAATAACTGACCGTGAAAGATAGCAGCGGTAAGCCTTTCGTCTATTAAAGACAATTGGTGATACCTATCTTGTACCCATTGGTCTTCATCCAGCTGAGCGTCTATTAATACTGTGAGGGATTCCATTTCTACTTCTATGGAGAGCATTACTTCCATCCCATAGGTTAATGCGTAGGGGGTTGCCCTAGTGGAAGTGCACATTGATGTTCTGTAGGTTAACAGAGTCAGAAGCAACAAGTCAGGCCATCCTTTGTAGTTGGCGGACATCTTTTGCATGATTTTCTTGATGTTTTTGTTAGCCCCTTCAACAACACTATTTATCGTTGGACGGTAGATGACGGAGTTGAGATGTTTGATGTGGGATTTACTGCATAACTCCTCCATCATTTTATTGTTGAGGTACTTAGCATTGTCTGATACAATTACCTCAGGTTATCCATATCGACAAATGACATTGTTTCTAATGAAAGCAATGATGACTTCTTTGGTAACCCTGGGAAAGGAGGCTGATTCTACCCACTTGGTGAAGTAGTCGATCATGGTGAAGATAAACCGATGCCCATTACTGGCTTCGGGCTCGATGGGCCCGATTACGTCCATTTCCCACATCGAGAAGGGCTAAGGCGAACTCATATTGTGGAGCCCCCTCGGAGGGGCGTGGATAGCATTCCCATGAATTTGGCACTGATAACATCTCTTGACATGATCCTCACAGTCAGCCTTGAGAGAGAGCCAGTAATGCCCTATTCTGAGGATCTTTTTTACAAGTAGGGGGCCGCTCATGTGTGGGCCACATACTCTACCATGGATTTCATCCATTAGCCTCTGAGCTTGGTCCTTATCCAAACATCTGAGGAGACCTAATCCTGCATCTCTTTTGTAGAGTGCATCTCCACTCAGGTAGAATTTCATAGCTAGTCGATGAATCCACCTCCTTTCAGTCGGGCTCGCCTCAGCGAGTGTAGATCCATCTTGTAAATACTCATTGATATGCTGATACCAAGGGTGCTGGATGGGAGGTAGCTCATCCGATACTTCTTTAATGTAATTCTCATAGGCTGGAGCCTTTTGTTGGGCAAATGTGATGGTTGGCATGTTTTCCTTGTCAGGTATGTAGATCAAGGAGGCCAAGGTTGCTAGCGCATTCGTAAAGTTATTCCTATTTCGAGGAATGTGGAGGAAGGATATTTCTTCAAACTCCGAAGTCATCTGTAGAACCTGCCGATGGTAAGGCAGCAAGTGTAGACCTTTGGTGTGATAGATTCTGGTGGTTTGTCAGATTACCAACTCGAAATCTCCAAAGATAGTTAACCGTCTGATGCCTATTGATTGGGCAAGTTTTAGCCCCATGATACAGCCTTCATACTCAACTATGTTGTTGGTGTTGTTAAACTGTAATTTGACGGCGATGGGATGCTGCTCCCCCATAACAGATACTAGAACTGCTTCGGGCCCAGAACCTTCTGTGTTTATAGCTCCATCGAAATACATTTTCCATATTTGGAGTGCATCGCACCGATTGTGTTGCTGAATTGCCATTACCCCTTCATCGGGGAAGTATGTTTCCAAGGGCTTGAAATCTTCTGAAGGTGCAGCGGCCAGTTGATCCGCAATTCCTTGACCGTTAATGGACGTCTGCGTCACGTAGATGATGTCAAATTGTTGTAGGATCAACTGCCGTTTGGACAGTCGATAGTTCAGCATAGGTTTACTGAACACGTACTTGAAAGGATCCACGCAGAATATGAGATGGGTTGTGTGACCATGGAGGTAATGCTATAATCTCATGGAAGCCCATGCTAAAGCACAACACGTCTTCTTAATTAGAGTGTACTTGTGTTCACTACTGCTGAATCTTTTGCTGAGGTAGTAGATAGCTCGCTCTTGGCCTGTATCATCTTTCTGTCCCAGCATGCAGCCCATGGCATTGTCACTTATGGACAGGTACATGAACAGGGGAACATCATCCCGGGTGGTATCAAAACAGGAGCTTTGACTAGCTGCTCTTTGATTGTAAGGAAGGCCTTCTGGCACTCATCATTCCATTTCATGGAGGAGTTCTTCCTTAACAACTTGAAAATAGGCTCACAAGTTGTTGTGAGTTGGGAAATAAACCTGCTGATGAAGTTGATTCTTCCCAAAAATCCCTGTATTTCCTTTTCTATTTGAGGAATGGGCATTTCTATGATGGCCTGGATTTTTGTGGGATCCAGCTTAATCCCCTTGTGGCTGACTAGGAATCCTAGCAACTTGCCTGATTTGACGCCAAAGGCGCACTTGGCTGGATTAAACTTGAAGTTGTACTTACGCAACCTATTGAAGAGCTTTTTGAGATGGTATAAATGGTCTTCCTCCCTTCGGGACTTGACAATGATGTCATCCATATAGATCTCTATCTCCTTATGCATTAAATCGTGAAAAAGAGCCATCATGGCTCGCTAGGCATTGATGAGGCCGAATGACAATCGTCTATAGCAAAAGGTTCCCCAAGGAGTGATGAATGCAGTTTTCTCACGATCCTCTTCAGCAACTATAATCTGATGATACCCCGCGAAGCAATCAGCAAAGGAGTACATGTCGTATTGAACAATATTGTCAATGAGAATGTGGATAAATAGCACGGGAAAGCTATTTTTAAGGTAAGCCTTATTTAGATTCCGGTAATCTACGCAAACTCGCACCTTCCCTCCTAGTTTAGGCATGGGAACTATGTTTGATAGCCATTCAGGGTATGTAGACACCATGATGATGCCTGCTTGAAATTGTTTCACAATTTCTTCTTTAACCTTTAAACTCCACTCAGGTTTTAATTGCCTGAACTTCTGCCTGACTGGCTAAAATCCTTCTTTGATGGATGAAAATGTCAGTAAATAAACCCACCATGTCTTCATGAGACCCTACAAACACATCTTGGAATTGGGTTAATAGTGTAACCTGTTGGGGTTTCGATACAGAAACGCACAGCAGAAATTAAAATTTAAAGCAATTTCGAAACCCTAAAACAGGATCCATGCGAAAAATAATTAATTCAGTGGTAAGAAATTATACCGATTGTAAAAGCTAGAATCGATGCGGTCTAATCTCCAACGCAATTCAAACGGGCTGCGTCTCTATGGTATCCACACGAACGCTCCACACGAATCGTCCTACGATCTGCAGAAGAAGGAAATGCGGTACTAGCCACCAAGGATGAGAATTTTTAAACTATTTTTCTCTAGTCTCTCTCTAAGAGCGGCTAGGGTTTTTGTTTTGACGTAAAAACCTAAAGTGACTGATATATATCATATATATAGCAGTTAGGAGGAATTAATCAAAACTTAATGTTATTAAAATCCGAATTTATATATATCTTGATTAAGTCTTACTTAATTAATATACCTATATATAAATTATCCAATTAATTTAAATTCGTGATTTAAAATTATATCAATCATATTGACATATTTAAATCTTTACAATTTAAATTAATTTCCTTTTAATTACGTTCTTTGTGTGTGACCCTATAGGTTATTATTACGTTGACAGTAACTTTAAAATCATATTATAAAGTTATAAACGGTGAGCGGCATCTAGTAATGCATCACTGCTACCCAAGTAATAATAAGATCGATGATTCGATGCAACCTTTTTGTGACCAATATTTCAATGTAATTTAATCCTTTCAACCTTAATATCCTAGATTAAACTCGAGTCATGAAATGTGTCATACTCTTCATAATTTAATCTGAGTTTTCTTGATCAATGAGTAGACTATATGAAACAAATCACTATTTGAGCATGGTCATGCATTTCATAGTCCTACTCAATCAAGAGGCCTATGGATATCACCTATAAAATATAGGATGGTTAAATTCCATCTAGATCACTCATATTTCTTTCACGATTCACAATGAACCCAATAATCACCTTTATAGTCCACCCTATTAAAGGTGACATTTGATGATATCAAAGTACATAAATTCTCATGTAGTAATATAGCGGTTTCAGGTCGGAGGACCATTACATCATTGTCACTATGAGAATTGCTAATGACACTTCTCATAATGATCCATATAGAATTCTCATGGTGGGTCTGTCCAGTACATCGTTCTCTAACATGTACCAATGCATTGACTTAATATCTCATATTTTTATGACCAATGAGATTTGGTCATCAGTCAATACACATACTAGTCTCAATGCATCATTGTTGTCCCATCAACAATGATACTCGACTAGGGACATTTAAGAACAATGATACTAATTGTAATTATATAATCTCATGTTCAAGTCATATACTTGAAAATATATAATTTGTATCACTATTCTAAGGAATTTTATTATGTTAACAATTATATTACGCAGTAAATAAAACCATAATAAAATCATTTATTTATTCAATCAACAATAATATCAAATGTTAAGCAATTATATCAAATAATTGGCCTCTAGGGCATAAACTCTAACATAACCATGTCATTCCTTTGGTTTGGAGTGAGGTCTGTACCAATCTGGATTAGTTTAGGGCTTTCTAAGGTTCTGAGATTGAATGAGGTTGTTTGATCAAAGTTTCGTTTGGATTTGTCTTCGTCCCATTCTTTGATCTCCTGAGGTATCTCAATGTCCTCTTGTATTTCCATCAAGGCTGAGTCCAACTTTTCATCAAAGTTACAATCCTTGTGGAGAAAAGGCACCTTATCAACAAGTATATACACATCTAAATTCAGAGTCCTGAAACAAAATATGCTTTCACTTAATATATATGAAACTGTTCAATTATACAAAGTGTTATCATGTACTGACAAAACAACTGCTAATATTATACAGAAAAGTAAGGAGTTATCTACAGGGCAGAGGGAGTTTCTGCCCGTTTTACCCTTGTCGACCAATAAAAGGCGTGATGCTCCAATTGTCAAGGGTGAAGTCCTGATGGACTACAATAATGAAGGGGTTATCATCGTCCTCCTTCTCCCAAATGATGACCATTATGTCTGTACAATCATTGTCTGGGGTGTATCTATTTGTGTGATCATCATGGACAATGATGCGTATGTTTGACATCATCCTAGCGATGTCTTGTTTACGTCGCTGTTCCTCTTCTTCCACTTTGAGATCTGGAACCAGGACTTCTTTCCCCTTTACCGATATCAGTTTAGGAAATAACATAGCCATTACATGGGCAGACACCTTTACCGGAGACCGTACAGGCTCAGGAACTGTAGGTGGAGATAATCGTCATGTGACTGAAGCTGAAGGAATCTGTTTGTGTTTATGAGGATTCCTGCGACTGGAACTAGCGGTATAGCCTAGTCCGACTATCACTGTTTGATTGGGAACTTGAATTTGGCGCTTAATGCCCTAATGATCTTTGCCCAACCCTTTCTAGGTTGATAACCCAATGACATCATTTCTTGAGTGGCCGACATTACTTCAGCAAAAATTTGGGGTATGAGAGGTGGTGTCCCAATAGGATGGTAGTGAGTGTTGCTCACCTCTAGGGCATGAAAACTGACCGGTTCAACTTCTGAATTGAAGCTGATGAGTGGTATGTCACCTTGTTTAGGACATTCCGGCTCAGCATCGATAGTGACTAGGCTATTGTTAATAATGTATTTAAGTTACTGATGAAGGGTGGAGGGGATAGCCCCGACCATATGAATCCACGGTCTTCCCAAGATCAGGTTATATCTTGTATCTATTTTGAGCACGTGAAAAGATATGCAGAATATATATGGACCAATCTCCACTAGCAGTTCAATCTCTCCGACAGCGTTTCATCGGGATCCGTCGAAAGCTTTAATGATTGTATAGCTTCTTCGGATTCTGTTGAGATTGATATTTATCTTCACCCAAGTGGCATAAGGACAGATATTCAAAGATGACCCTCTGTCTATCAAAACTCCTCCCACCATGTATCCGGAAGATAAAACCGCTATGTGCAACGACTTGCAATGACCAGTCCCTTCGGGAGTTATATCGTCATCAATGAAAGATATCACATTGATGTTAAAAATATGATCCACCAAATGCTGGAATTTCTCAACATCTATTGACTTAAGCAGTTGGGCTTCTTCCAAAACCCTGAGCGATACCTTCTTGTGATCTTCAGAAGAGAAAACCAGGTCTAGTATGGAAATTTGATGTGGAGCTTCTCTTAAGCTTAAACCCACCTTGGATTCATTATGGCCCATAGTATGGAGAAATTCTTCCAATTTTTCCATGGGAATCTTCCCCTTTATCTTGATGGTAGGTTTCATCACCCGTTGGGGAAGATACAGGGGATTATCCTTGGACATTACAGCAATTATGTGGGATGTGGATCCTTCAACCTCTCCATAATTCCATGGAACTTTCTGTAGGTTGACAACATGATATTGTGGTTTGCATGGAAAGATAATTGGCTTTGGTGCAGCCACTTGCAAAGGATTGTTAACACCCTTGAGTTGAATTGGTTAGATTGCCTGTGAGGAGGTAGCTGAGTCTGTCTCAAAAGATATGACTGCTATGACCTCCTTCCACTTTGTAGGAAACACTTCCCCACTCTCTAGTACTACATCATCATTATCTACCATCTGCAGGATACCGCTGTCAATTAAATTCTGAATAAGGTGGTGGAGTGCCCAACATTCTTCTGTGCTGTGACCGCGAGATTGGGAGTGATATTGACACACTCCATTAAAATCAAACCGTCTTGACCACGGGCTGATTGGAGGTAGTAGAGCTATGATTCTTCCTTCATTTATCAGCATCTGCAGTATTTCTTCCATCGGTTGGCCTAGGTATGTAAATTCCCTTTTGTTGGCAAAATCCCGACGGGCTTTGGCATTTGCTCTTTTTACAATTTTATCCTCCAGTGTTTCATTTTCTGGAATACGCGGTAGAGTGTTTGTAACAAGAGGAAGGAGACTGGCATGCTCCTGACTAAATAATTGGCTTGTAACTTGGTGCTGATGGACCACCAGTTCTGCCAATTAGTTAACTTGCTCACAGAGAGTCTTCATTTTTCGTTCCATCGTATACTGGAACTGAGCAAAATCCCATTTGTCAGCACTATCCTTGCTGGTGTGGGATGATCCACCACCATGATTATTGGAACTCTATCCACTACTCCAATTAATCATATTAACCTCTTCTTCTTTGTGTTGACGAAGAGGGTTGTCTTGCACATGGGGTTGGTCGGGTTTATCTACCACGATCTCACCATTATCAATCAAATCCTAGATCTTGTGTTTCAAGGCCTAGCAATCTTGAGTATCATGTCCTGGAGCTCTAGCAGATAAGCACATTTCGGACTAGCAGTGAAACCTCTCCCATTAGGGTTTGCTGGTGGCAGAAGATGAGTAATTTTCTTCTAAGTGGTCAGAAGATTGAGAATGTTCTCGAGTGAGTCCCCTAAGGGTGTGAAAACTCGAGTACGTCTGACTTCTCCACCTTTTGGCAACGAAGGGTTCGAAGGCTGTTCTTGAAAGGGGGAGTAATATCTCCTTTGGATAAGCATATTTTGACTGCCCTTCTGACCTTGTAGTATCAAGGAAACATCCTCCTCTTTCTTTTTCTGGACCCTCTAGGGGTTGTTTCCATAATTTTCGGACTGGATGTGCTCAGCAACAGCTTTAAGGGCAGCTAGGTCTTAAATCTTTCCTGACTTCAATCCCATCTCAGCTATCTCCCCATACTTAATCATTTCAGAGAATGGTTTGCCAATTCCAGCTAAGACTCTCTCGTAGAAAGGAGCTTCTTATATGTCTATGAAGGTCATCACCATTTCTGACTTATTCATAGAGGGAACAACTTGAGCAGCAAGGCGCCTCCACCTCTGAGCATACTCTCTGAAAGATTCATTAGTTTGTTTCTTGACTTTAGTAATTTGGTACCGGTTAGGGGCCATCTAAGACCAAAAGATGTACTGACTGAGGAAGGTATGAGCTAGCTCCTCCCAGCTATGGATCTTGGAATTATATAATCTGGTATACCACGATTGGGCTTCTACAGTCAGACTTTTCTGGAACAGCTGCACCCTGAGCTTCTCATCCTCAGCGTAAGATCCGAGTTCTCCAATGAATGCCTTCAAATATGTGTAAGGGTCTCCTAACCTGTCATACGTTTCAAAGTCTGGAGTCTTGAACTTCTCTGGATAATACACACCAGGGAATGCACACCATGGTCTCCTAACCCGTCATAATGCACTCCCATGTGCTCCAATCCCTTTGATAGAACGGATGGTCTCTTCCATTTGAAAGACTTTCTTTCTGATATCACCGGTGTCTAGATCTTCTTTGGGATGGGTGGTATCATGAATTTTGTTGGTTTTACTAACTGAGAATTAGATACGGGAGCTTCTTTGTCTGAACCTTGTGTTCCTCCATATGCAGAGGATTCAGTATATATGGGTATCCTTGTACCCTGAGTAGATTGGTGTAGTTCTTTAACCAGAACAGCCAAATCTGTGATTTGTTTACTTAATCCATCAAATTCTTCACGAGAAACAGGATTAGGATTTGTTTGGTCAGATGAAGACATAATTGGCTGTAGGCTCGTGGCCTTTTTGGACTTTAAACGGGTAATAGGTCCGATTGTTTCCTTGCGAAAAACTGACGTAGTTTAGTTTCAGGGAATGTATAAATGTTTTCATGCTATATGATGTATCCGTTTTAGGAGTATTATCCTGAAAAACAGATGTTAGCTGTTTGTAATACATGATATCATGTTAATATTTGTAAATATGCATGTACACATATTTCCTCATATTTCCCATTACATAGAGATTAATATGGAATGAAATTACGAGTAATTTGAAATGGGAAAGCATGAAGAGACTTTTCTCCGCGTTTGGTTTATCAGAGGCTGACCTATCTTAGGCTACTCTCACGGCTTTTTGGCATGAAGGTTCCCAAATCATCGCAATTTACTTTACAGGAAGTTAATCCAGTCTTTCAACTGGAGTGAATTTGGGTGGTGCCTTTCCTGAGCCTCGTTGGAATTAGTCTTCCTTCGAGTCCAGTAATCAAACACCGACAGGATAGCCTCCTGAAGGATGAACCACACAACATACATTCACATACAACGTGTCTCACCGTTTATGAAAATGATGAAATGTGCGAAGCACTAATATCATAAGCAGATATAGTGTATAGCACTAAGTATAGTAAGTAAATGCATTCGTACACATCCATCAAATGTAAATGCAACATCCACACAAAAGCATATAACAGTTTTGAAAAGCTTGTAATAGCGGCGCAAGTCCTCTTACTGGCTGTGTCCCCAGCAGAGTCGCCACCTGTCGACGCCGGGATTTTTATTTGTCCCTTTTCTGTTCTTGTTTTTTGGTGTTCTCATATTAGGTGAGATTTGTTTGAAAAAACAAGTTGTGAAAAGGTCTGACAAGTATATGTCGACGATTCGACTGTAAGAGTCGCTAGTTGGCTTTTTAAATGGTTGTACCAACACAACCGAGAAAAGGTTTGCACATTGAGCCAGTGATGTGACACTGCTTAACGGGTCTGTGAAACTGAGATTCGTTAGGGTCCGAGGACTTGATTATGCGGAGGGAAGGTGTTAGGCACCCCCCAACATTCGTGTTGCCACGGTGACCACTACTTTTCATTTAAACTGTTATATGAATGTGTGTGTATGTGGATCAATGTGCAATTATTTGGAAGTAGTGTTATGCCTCGTTCGCACCTATATACAAAGGGTTTGAATTTCTGTATAAAAAGAGGTTTTCAAACCCTTTTGCTCAATAGCAATTGAGGCCTTTGATACTTCCATTTTATTATATGTTCGGCTTGATTGCTTTTATTTTTCGAGAAGCGAAGCATCTTCGAGAAAGAAATAATATACAAAGCAATGCCCAATGCTGAATTCCTTATGGGCATGAGAGCCATCTAAGGAAATTCGAACACCGTGAATAATTTACAAGCCATGTACAACTAAAAATGTCCATCATGGGAACCAAATCTAGATCCAGTAGACTGAATCTGTGATCACATGATTGAAATGCTCACATGAGGTAGCAATTTGTATGAAAGCTGTAAACATTTATATATATAAAAGCCGTAAATATATATATATATATATATATATATATATATATATATATGTGTGTGTGTGTGTGTGTGTGTGTGTGTGTGTGTGTGTGTGTGTGTGTGTGTGTGTGTGTGTGCAAACAATCAGCCACAACAAAGCACCTCCATGGGGAATTGCAAATATAAATAGAGCAGTAAAAACCAATCAATAACCACGAAGCACCTCCATGGGGGATTGGTAAATATAAATAAAGCAATAAAATGATCAACCGCCTTGAAGTAAACTCCAGGCGGGACAAAATGTAAATAAAGTTGTAAAAGGCCACGAAGTAAACTCCAGGTCTGACAGAAATGTAAATAAAGCGGTAAAAGGCCACGAAGTAAACTCGAGGCCATACTGAAATGTAATTATATATATATAAGCAATAAACGCACTGGACATATATCGATCCAGGCTCGTTTCGTTAATTCGTGGTCGAGGATATATATATATATATATATATATATATATATATATATATATATATATATATATATATATATATATATATATAAGCGGTAAACGAACCGGATGTGAAATTCAGGCTCAATCAAACAGAGTTTGATAGCAACAACATATATATAAGTATTTATATAAATATATAAAAGTAGTAAACGCTCCAGATGTAAATTCAGGCTCATCGAACAGAGTTCAACAACAATTTATATATATATATATATATATATATATATATATATATATATATATATATATATATATATATATATATAAAAGCAATAAAAGCTCCGGATGTAAAATCTAGGCTTAATCGAGGCATAACTCGATAATGTTAGTATATATATATATATATATATATATATATATATATATATATATATATATATACACAAAAAGAAATAAAAGCCACGGACCGAAGTTCGAGCATACACACACAACACGACTCTCAACGTGTAGAACTGTGTGTGCACAGTAGTAGAGAAAAGCTTTAGAAAGTGTAAGAAGGCTTACAGTGGACTGCTAAAGAAGTCTACAATGCCTTTAAATGGATGAACACTCGACTATCACCGGTAAAAATATAACAATATAAAAGCTCACAAGTGTTTAAAATGAGAAAGCACTCAGTTTATAGTGTGTACAAAGTAAATTGGACAGGGCTTCCTCGCCTTTTCACTATGCAAAATGGCTGCCCCAAGCCCTCTATTTATAGAGGGGGAAGCCGCAGGTGTACCTGTGACAGCCGTAGGTGTACATGCGACAGTCGCAGATGCACTTGCGGCTGCCCGGGGTGCCCCGGGTTCCGCGGGTCCTGCGGTCTCGAAGTACGTGTACGCGTGCAACGTGATGTCCGCTCGAACTCTCAAAACTTCAATACGAGTATTCAATTAAGGTGTATAAGACCTTTTACAGCATGCTGTTGTCGAGAGCTACACAATAACATGGGATTATAGGTTGTACGAAGTCAGGAAGATGGGACCATGCCCTTGGTCTTCAAGCTTCAAATTCTATCCGGTGTGCTGTCTTGTGCTGTAGTCACTCGGAATTGTAGCTCATTGGTTCTTGTAGGACATTTCTGTATAGAATGTATGTTTGAATGTTGTTGAGACAGTGCAATGTGGGATTGAGATGGAAAATAACAGTTTTACCCCTCACCAGGGTTATCTCCGATTTGAGCTATTTTAGCGGTCGTTGCTCAGGGTTATCTCTGAGATTAGACTGTTGCAAGTGTTGACCGTCCTCAGGATTGTCTCTAAGGTGTGCCTGACATCCCGGGGTTATCTCCGAGCTTAGGGAATGAATGCCTCGGGGCTATCACCGAGTGTTGAAGCTAATTGCTGGGAGCAAAAAGAGCATTTTCGGGGTTATCTCAGGTACTGTTACATCATTCCTCGGGGTTATCTCCGACGTTGGGTTGAAGATCCTGGGGTTGTCTCCGGGATTGGGACTGAGTATCTAGGGGTTGTCTTCGAGATGGCAAATTTCTCCGGTGTTGTCTCCGGAACTATAACTGCACTCCTCGGGGTTATCTCCAAGGTTGGATTGAAGATCTCGGGGTTGTCTTTGTTAGGTTTGTAATATTCAAGAATGCAATCAAATTGCATAAATTAAGCAGAAACGTGAAAAATCAGAGTTTTAAAAATTTACAAACCATATACCCGGATCATCCTTTATGCACATTTATTAATTAAATGAAAATAAAGGACGAGAATCATACCCTTGAAGATCCGAGCTTCCTCAGGTACAAGTTCAACTCCAAATCCTTTTCGTGTTCAACTTAAATCCACCGGGTTGGGTTCCTTCCTTTGATCAACGTTAGCCACCCAAGTGTTTGGCCTCTAAATGTGATCCACCAAGAAAGAATAAAGATTCAAGAAGATGGGTGTTTGGCAAAACCCTAATTTTTCTATCTCTCATAGAAAAGGAGCGTACTCTCCAACAATTGAAATTGCATATCTAGATATCTGATATAAGACTCACCTTATAAAGATATCAGGTAACCCTATTTAATTAAAAATAAGGCATTATTTATTTAATTAAATTCTTTTAAGTAAATGGGCTCCCTAATCTTATTAGGGTTAATTAATTAAACTCCTTTAACTAATTTTCCCTCCTAATTCTAATAGGAATAAATGAGAGTACTTATATTAAATTAATTCCTAAACTCTTTTAGAAATTAATATAATAATAATTATAATAATATTAATAAGACTCCTCTTATTAATTTATATTTAATATTTCTAAAATATTAAATAATAAATATTAAGCTATTTAATTTATTCTATCACCATAGATTAAATTAAATATACTTAACATATTATTACAATTATGTCATTAACTTCTTAAATAATTATTCTTCCTTTTATAGTGTGACCCTTTAGGTTCTCCATATTAAACCGGTTGTGAATAAATCAATTATAACAATTCTAATCTTATTTAAATAAATAAATTAAACAATTAATTTATTTGAATAAATAATATTTATTCTACAATAGGGATAAGCCTCCCTAGCGATCAACGACTTTCTAGATAATATAGATTTCAACATTAATCATGAAAGAACCTTTGAGTAAATAGTTACCATACAATTCAATCCTTCCACTATACAATGTCCCAATTAAATATAAGATATGAAATTACTGTCAAGTCTTATTTTATTTAATTATATGTATTTCGACTCTTAAAAGCACAACACCAAATAATACAAATTAGAAACTCCTTTTTAATTTCATTCTACTTTGGCCAAGGACTACTGGGTTGTCATTTATCGAATCACATAGGACATTTCTCTTCTTTTACTAGAAATGGTAGATTCTTTATTGATCATACATTATCTCCATGTACGACTTATTATACCCAAGCATACCCTTTGATATACCCTAAGGGTCTTAAGGAATAACTCAAAGTATAATTCATCATACACAAGATACTATGATGATCTCAAGTCCAAGGATCACTTATACTACTATCACTATAGGAATTCCTATTGACAGACAAGTAAAACTCCATTAGGTATTCCTTAGCGAGCCACGTTCAGTGAACTTATTCTCTAATAAGCACCCACATACTTTCTTTAGTGTCTCCATATAAATGATCATGAGATCAATCATCCTCATCCAATGAGCAAGCAACGTATATACTAATCTATCCGGATTCACTAATCCCCAATTTAGTAATCCAACGATTGGGAACTATTTTAGTTTTAAGCTTTCTAAGAATTTAGATCTCATTAGAATGATCATCATCATTATTCTAAAACCATTGCTTAAAACTATGAGTTTATCACATATTATAAAACAACATCATATAGATAATTAAAAGCCTTTAATAAATTGATACTTTTTATTAATAAATGAATAAGATTGTTACAAAGTATATGCTTTATCATCAAACATGATTGGCTTGTGTGCATACTACTTTCAATCTCCCACTTGCACTAAAGTCAATCGTCATGGTATCTCATACCCTTCTTCTCTAAGTGACGATTATCCTGCTATTAGATAAGCTTTAGTTAATGGATATGTAATATTGTTCTTGAGAGTCCACTATCTCTTGATTTTGCATCTTTCAATGATTCCTATAATCAAATGAAAGTGCCGCAACACATGTTTAGATCCAAGATGAGACTTAAGAACTATTCCTAGTTCTATAATAAACTTTTCATCTAAACAATCAACTTGCAGTTTCATTTATAGCTATGTACTTTGTCTTTATCACTAAACCAACAACTCTTTATTGTTTGGAACCTTTCCAAATCACTGCACCACTGTTCAAGGTAACGCTTTTCCTTAAAGTGGATTTTCTGTTGTCTTGATTTGCCTGAAAAACTTGAGTCTATTAAGCCCTCTCGTTTTAATTTAGACCCACTATAAATATGATCACATCCTTAATGCCGGTTAGGTACTTTAAGATATTTTTCACTGACTCATAGTAAACTTCTCTAGAATATGACTGATCAACATTAGGTCTCGTATATTTCATTGTATACATGATTGTCACTTATGCGATCTCTCTTTTCAAGAGTCTATAGGGACTATTGAGAGAGATTCACTCCATGGCTCATCAACATGATACATCTCTTGGAGTTTGTCATGCTAAACGACTTTAGCATCAAATGAATATACATTCCTTGGGTTAAACCGAGCATCCTTTTAAATCTATCTATATAGATTTATATCCCCAATTTAGACACTCTTCCCAAATCATTCATGGAGGAATATTTAGACAACTTTGTCTTTACTGATTGTAGTATTGGTATGTTATTCCTTATTCGTAGTATATCAATATATAATACTAGGAATGTCACGACGCTCCTACTGACCCTTTTGTACACACTAGGTTCATTCTTATTTTTGATAAAATCAAACTCTTTTTATTGTCTCATCAAAACGAATGTTCTATATTTGAGAAGCTTGCTTCAATCCATTTCTCTGAGTGTCTACAACTCTTACCTCATCGTATGTAATTGGATCATCATCTTCTATGATGTGTACCTCATCATCATCATCTATGATGAATACATACCTCCTAGGTATCTTCGGTACTGTTCCAGATTTACGATTCAGTTGTGGTACAATAGGTCTATCTACAGGTTCCTCTTATTTAACTTATAGTGTTTTTGTGGTTTTTGAACTCTTCAAGATCTATTATCCTCCCACTAGCCCCTTCAATGATAAACACATTTATCTGAGAAGGCAACGTGTTTCGCAACAAACACCTTTTGCTAAGTAGGATTATAGAACATATACCCTAAACTTACTTTAGGATGTCCCACAAATCTGTATTTGTCAAATCTTGTCCCAAGCTTATCCTTTGAAACCTTTTTTACATAAGTTGGACAACCCCTTATCTTAACATACTTAAGATTAGGAATCCTCCCTGTCCATAACTTTTATGGAGTCTTGGGGCCAAATTTTAAGGTTACCTTTTTCGTAGATATGCAGCCATTTATAGGATATTATCCCAGAAGGATACTGGAATGTCGGTAAAATCATTATGGACTGCACCATGTCCAACAAGGTACGATTTTTCTTTTCAGATACATCAATCAATTATTGCGTATCATGAGGCGTCCATTATGAGAAAACCATTTGAGATGATTTAGAAACTAATTGCACAAGTATTCCTTCCTTGATCCGATCAAAGAATCCTAATACTTTGCCAATTTATTTCACCTCTGAATTCTTTGAATCTTTCAAATAATTCACACTTGTATTTCAGCAAATACATACATTCAACTCAATGAATGATCATCTCCTTTTCTTATACTAGTTTGTTCAATATGCAAAATTATTTTTCATGTAAGTCAAGTACACAAAATTCATTAAGTAATATTCCAGTTCTATACAAAATATAATTATTATAAATAGAACAACAATTGTTCTTAATTATAATACCAAAGATTTCATTGCCCAACAATAAAATGGAAATAATGTTTCTAACAAGAACTGGAATACAATAACAACTTATTGACTTAATAGATTTACCCGTAGGCATTGCTAAACTATAAGTTTCTATGGCTAATGTGGCAACCTTTGCTTCATTTTCTACACATAGGATTACTTATATTTGTTTAGCTTTCTACTTCTGCTTGGTCCCTTCATAAATCTATATTTATGATAACCAAAATCGATATCCAATACCCAAGTAGAACCTTGACTTAAAGAAAAATTTATTTTAAATCATGAACAAATTTGTATTTGTAACCGGAACTTTACTAAGCTTCTTTGGTTAGCCTCTTCAAGATGTTTCTCGCAGTTTCTTTTCAGTTTTCAGGCTTATTGCAGTGGAAGTAAACTCCTTTGCTATCCTTATCAATTTTGTTCTTATTATCCTTTATTTTTGCCTTTCTATTTACCTTCTTTGAATCGTTCTTCTTTTCAGAAGATCATTTGGCCCCTACCAGTAAGACATGGTCTTTCTTGGTTGGAAAATGACTCTCAACATTTTTTAACATGTTAAGCAAATCAGCGAAGCTGATTGTTGGATAAAATCAATACACATAAAACACGCAAGTGTACGTGGTCAACAAGTAATAAAGTGATGAGTAAATTATCGTTCCCACGAGGACAAAATATCAAGAATTTTAACTTCACAATTACCAGTTTTATATTAACCCTAATTTTATTAAACTAATCAATTTAATAGTTTTCAAAGTCACTAACTAAAAGAAACTAAATTAATGAATAATTAAACTATCACAAAAACGAAATTCTGATTTCTTTCAACAATTAACGTAGAATTAGACTTATGATTTCACCCTAAGCTTCACTCTGATTCCCAAACTTTTATTCCAATTCAACTCAATATTTCAGTTTATTAACCAAGAACACGAACGTAGTGAGAGCCACCTCTCGATGCACTAATACCATATTAACATCAATCCACAATTAAGATAGAAATCCGTCAAACACCTAAATTAACCAACTCACTATATCTCTATGTGAAATGCAATTAAATAGGTTGAAGTTTAAATTCTCTTAACGATTACATGTGATGTTAAGCGTATCTCTACCTTCACAATAATCACAAATATGCTATCGACATAATTTATGACACATGCTATATTAACTAGGTCTAGATTTGAATATCCTCTCTCGATTCCTTTCAAGTCCACATAAAATTGTTGATCAGGCAATTCATAAATTCACGCACAAATTAACATAGATAAACTGAAAATATCTTATTAAATTGGAAATCAAAGTTATAGAATCATCGCTAGGCTTAAGGATCCATCACAAGTCTAAAAAGTAAATTAGTTCATAACGAACGAATTAAAAACTGAATAATTTGTTAAAAACATCATCCCAATTACAAATAGATGAAAGAGAAGAAGAATTATGAAACCCCCTCCACGTAGCCTCGATCTGCAATTGATGTGACAATCTCTGAAAAATTAATCCTTCAATGTTTTCTCTTCGATTCCTTAAAATTGTGCTGGAAATCTTGCCTTTATGCTATAGGATTGTTGTTTTTTTTTTCTTAGTGGTAGCAAGCTCTCCTGACTTCTGGACGTATTCTCCCTTTAATAGACTCCAAAACGCACCAGCTAGCCCCCCCCAAACCGAGCCAAAACAGAAGTTGAAACCTAATAGGACAGCAGCAGAAACGGGACCCCCGCCCCGGCGGGGGTACTGGGCAAAAAGGGCCCGCCCCGGCGGGCATACCTTCTGACTTCAAAATTTCTTAAGTTCCAATTTTTTTTCACTTTTGCTCCAAAAAGACCACCTTTTCATCCTTAATGCATCCATGACCACCCTACACATAAAATAACATAAACAAGTAAAATCGAACACAAAATATATAAATAAATACGAATTTGAACTTGAATTAGACAAGGATTAGTGTATATAAAATTCACTTATCAAAATCCCCCAAACTTAAACCGTGCTAGTCCACGAGCACAAACAAGCTACATGCAATGCAATGACATGCAATAACAATCTAACCGCCTAAACAAATCCAACAAAAATCGCATAAACAAATTTATTCTACCGGCCTCAGAGAAAACAAGCAACTCTACAGTACAAATTTTCAAACCCAATCCACAATTACGTAATAATTCTCAATTCTTGAACAACTATCACTGATATAGCGTGCGTGTGTGATCAACATCTAAGATAACTGATACGGACCCAAATTCAATACATAAACAATTTCTTAGAAGGAATTATACAGCACAAACTTAAAAATCTCAAAGATAGGCACGATTCAACTAAAATTAAACTTAACCAAATTCAAGGGTACATGCAGGATACTTATACTTTCTTTTTCTTTTTCTTTTTCTATTTTTATTGACGGGGGCTTTTTGCACTTTTCCCGTTTTATTCTCATATCTTTTTTTTCATAGATGGTTGGTGAGTGCGTTTTACGCTCCATCTCACGCTTGTGTTTATGGGGAGTGCATTTCACCTCAACCCACCACAAGACTCAACATATTGCATTTTTTTTCTTTTTTTCTTTTTTTTTTCAAAGCTTATATATCCCACATATATTCCCCCAAACTTAGGTTCTTGCCTAATTTAAGCCTTCCCTGCCAATCCTTGTCATTTTCTGGTTCACGCTAGCACTATCCTTTAGAAACCCTTTATGTATCAATTTGAACTAACCGGTCAACAAAGATGTTATTAGTGCTACCCTTTTTATAACAGTTTCAAACAAGTCCAAGAATCGATTCATAACAGTAATTATATCACAGTTCTAATAATCCATACTATATTAGTTAACTTGTTCACAATCTCATCATTGGCCAGAATAAACTGTAGAATGCGACATCATTGGACATATGCAACTAACTAATTTTTTTTTTTAATAATAATAATATGCAACTAATATAAGATATTAAAAGTCATGCATGTAAACAAATAAAACTCCCCCAAACTTAAATAAAACAATGCCCTCATTGGATAAAAATAGAATGCAGGAGGACTTCCCTGTACTTGTCTAAGTCTGGGGCGGTGGTTAATGCTCTTCCTCATCTGAATCACTAGGAGGAAAGCGAGGGAGTGGACCAGGTTGTCGATACGGAAAAGACGCCGCCGGGTTGAAACTTTGAAGTGTTGTGTTAAGGGCGGTGAAAGATGCGTTCATAGCATCGAACATATGATCTTGGCGCACCGCCAATCGCCGCATCTCCCGGCGTGTCACCCTATTGGTCGAAGTCAGTTGATTCTGAAAAGCAAGGAACTGAGCACTAGAAAATGTCTCAGTCGGCGGAGTCTGCTCGGTTCCCTGATCACCCATTGCTTCA
This sequence comes from Panax notoginseng, assembly GCA_016801055.1. Taxonomy (NCBI): domain Eukaryota; kingdom Viridiplantae; phylum Streptophyta; class Magnoliopsida; order Apiales; family Araliaceae; genus Panax; species Panax notoginseng. The sequence continues at coordinate 78,798,355 of CM029020.1, forward strand.
TCCTCATCCCCCGAAGTATCTTCGGCATCATCCTCGGGTTCCGACGCCGATGGAAAAATAAAACCCAAACCCCGTGGATGGGACTCTCCTCCAGGCCAAACAGAATACCAGGCTATCATTCTAGTATCTAGGATCTGCAGCGGCATCAAAGTGGGCTCATCATCGGACCAACGTACCCCGGCTTGATGACACAACCCACATATAAGAGATGGATGTGGTAAGCCGCCAGAAAAATTTCCACGTAGGCATCTTCGTATAGAAAAACTAATAATTGCCCCGATGTCTATGAGGAAATCTTGCACAATTGCATACAGGAGGAGTGCCTTCTCCTTAGTCACATCCGAGGTGTGCGTGGACGGTAGCAGTTTAGCACAGAGGAAGGCATACCAGATTTTACCATATCGACTTAGGTCTTTGCTGTGAAACACGGTGCCCCCCTTCCGTCCCTTTATCCAAGTAGTCCCCGGCTTAGTCATGTTTTGAATCACCTCCTCATAGTCGGGGTCAAAATCCCGCATGTAAGCATATTGACACTAGCGTGGCACCCGCAGCTGATAAAAGGCATTGATGGCATCTGCACTAAACGGGACCATGCGACCCCTCACGAAGGCAGTGAATGGTGCCTTGTCCTCGGCATTCGCATAAAATTCTTTAACAACATTCACAACAGCGGGCTCGGGCTCTGCTGTAAACCTTATCCATCCCTGTTTGTAGATTTGTTGCATCATTTTCCCATCATTACCCTCGGGAGCCAACCCCCGTTCCGGTGTAAGAGCTTTTGTAACCATATAGTCGTACCGGTCGGCGGCGGCGGCACTTCAAAATTTGCGGCGGTCATATGTTCGGGTTGGCGGTTGCACAGTGCTAGAACATGCCCCCCGTTATCGTTTGGATGTTGGTTGTGAAGCCATGGATTACCGGATGCATGAACGTGCTAGCACACACTTTCTTCTCTTGTACTTTGGTCCAGTAAATTTAGCAAACACCTAGCGTGCACAGCCCGTTCTCCTCTCAACTTAGGTGGTTTGTATGGAATGGCAGTGAAGAGAAGATGAGAATGTGATAATAATGCTAGAGTAGTCACCCGTAAGTGTGTGGAGCCCAATAGCTAGAAGAATTTGTGTACAAAGGAATCTGTATAGTGGAGATAGAAGTTAGGGTTTATATAGAGTGATGGAAGGTGGTGGATGGAATTGAAGTAGTGTGGATGGTGTGGGGGAGAAGATGGGTAAGTTAATTAGGTAATGGTGATGGTGGTAGGAATAGGGTAGGATCGTGGGTGATGTTGGGGAGAGGAAAGAAGGATGATAGCCGGCGTGGAGTGAGGGAGAGAGGGCTGGTTCGTGCCTTTTTATCAGGCGTGTCTGCCCAGGAATCTGGACCCCCGCCCCGGCGGGGGTGTTAAGCCTAAAAATGCCCGCCCCGGCGGGAATGTCTTCTGTTAAAAAATTTGGTTCAGAATTTGGGACGGTAAAAATTTCCCAAAATTCGTCCGTTGCGTAGTTCTTGTTGTTCTAAGTCGTATTTGACCTCTCCTGAAACTAAAAACAAGCAATACGTTAGAGGAATGATCACTTAGAATTTTGATATATTCTTATTATTTTTCAGAGATTTTAAGAAAACTTACTAAATGAAAAGTCCTAACTACTTCTTGCATAAAATATATCCTAACAACTTAAATGTGAAATATGAAAAATAAAGAAATATTGGGTTGCCTCCCAATTAGCGCTTGATTTTAAGTCGTTCAGCCTGACTACTCCCTGTTTTACTGTGTTTCGGCTAGGATGATGGTGTTGGCGTCCCAATTTGACTCGCCACCCCAGTAATGCTTAATACGTTGGCCATTGACTTTGAACATTTCTAATGGATTGCGACTGTATAGTTCAAATGCGCCATGAGGAAATACCCGCTTGATAGTAAACGGTCCCGACCATCTCGACTTAAGCTTTTCGGGGAACAACCGTAGCCGTGAATTGAACAAGAGGACTGCTTGACCCGGCTCGAATGTTCGTTGGATAATTTTGTAGTCGTGCCATTTTTTAACTTTTTCTTTGTATAGCTTGGCATTCTCATAAGCATGGAGGCGGAATTCGTCGAGCTCATTAAGTTGAAGTAGCCTCTTTTCTCCTACAGCGGCTTGGTCGAAATTCAATTTTTGTATTGCCCAATAAGCTTTGTGCTGTAACTCCACCGGCAAGTGACACGCCTTGCCGTACAAGATTTGATATGGCGACATCCCGATTGGCGTTTTGTATGCAGTGCGGTATGCCCATAATGCATCATCCAATCGAAGCGACCAATCTTTCCGGCTTGGGTTGACGACTTTCTCCAATATCTTTTTGACTTCTCTGTTTGATGCCTCGGCTTGCCCATTAGTCTGAGGGTGATAAGCAGTCGCCACTTTATGATTGACCCCATACTTAGCCAAAAGAGCTGTAAACGATTTGTTGCAGAAATGACTGCCTTCATCACTAATAATTGCTCTTGGCGTGCCAAACCGTGTGAAAATATTTTTCTGTAGAAACTTGAGGACCACCTTGGCATCATTAGATGGTAATGCGGCAGCTTCAACCCATTTCGATACGCAGTCCACCGCGAGCAAAATGTACTGATTACTCAAAGACGACGGGAATGGTCCCATGAAATCGATGCCCCATATATCGAAGATTTCCACTTCCAGAATTGTTTGTAGGGGCATCTCATTCTGTTTCGATATGTTACCCACCCGTTAACATCTATCACATGTTTTCACAAATTGGTGGGCGTCTTTGAATAACGTAGGCCAATAAAACCCAGACTGAAGAACTTTCGCCGCAGTGCGCTCACTTTCGTAATGTCCACCGTACGCCGATGAATGGCATTCTGTTAGTATGGTGTGGACTTCACTGTACGGAATACATCGTCGAATCATCTTATCGGCGCATTATTTAAAAAGATACGGCTCATCCCATATGTACCACTTGACATCATGAAGAAACTTCCTTTTTTGCTATCGTGTGAGATCTGGTGGAAGAATTTTGCTTACCACATAGTTCGCGAAGTCTGCATACCACGGAAATTCTGCATTCAACCCAAGTAACTTCTCATCCAGGAATGTCTCATGAATCACGCATTTATCTTTATCTGTTGTCTCCGGATTTTCCAGTCGGGATAGATGATCGGCGACTTGATTCTCCGTCCCCTTTCTATCTTTAATTTCTAAATCAAACTCTTGAAGTAAAAGAATCCATCGGATAAGACGTGGCTTAGCATCTTTTTTCGCTATTAAATATCGAATCGCTGAGTGGTCTGTGTAGACTATTACCTTTGTTCCGATCAAATATGCCCGGAATTTGTCGAACGCGTAAACTACTGCTAGCAACTCCTTTTCCGTAGTAGTGTAGTTCATTTGAGTTTCTGTTAGTGTTTTGCTTGCATAATATATTGCGTGAAACACCTTATCTCGTCGTTGGCCCAAAACTGCTCCAACAGCATAGTCACTTGCATCACACATGAGTTCGAATGGCATTTTCCAGTCTGGTGCGACTATCACGGGGGCTGTAGTTAACTTCTTCTTCAACAATTCAAACGCGGATTTGCACTCCTCTGAAAAACTAAAAGTCGCATCCTTCTCTAAAAGACTGCATAGAGGTTTTGCAATTTTAGAGAAGTCCTTAATGAATCTCCGGTAGAACCCAGCATGCCCCAGAAAACTGCGAATACCCTTAACTGAGCTCGGTGGCGGTAGTTTCTCGATCGTGTCCAACTTTGCCTTGTCCACCTCTAATCCTTGAGCCGACACCTTATGTCCCAATATTATGCCCTCCTCAACCATGAAGTGGCATTTTTCCCAATTTAGTATGAGGTTGGTATCCTTACAGCGCTGCAATACCATGACCAGGTTTTCTAAGCAAGTGTCAAAAGTACTTCCATAGACCGAGAAATCGTCCATGAATACTTCAACATTTTTCTCCACCATGTCCGAAAAAATAGCCATCATACACCGCTGAAAAGTTGCCGGTGCATTACACAGTCCGAATGACATCCGCCTGAATGCAAAGGTGCCGTAGGGGCAAGTAAATGTCGTCTTTTCTTGGTCTTCAGGAGCGATAGCAATCTGATTGTATCCCGAATATCTATCCAATAAGCAGTAAAACTCATGCCCCGCTAACCTGTCTAACATTTGATCGATAAAAGGTAGCGGGAAATGGTCCTTCCGGGTTGCCTTATTCAATCTCCTATAATCAATGCACACCCTCCAACCCGTTACTGTCCTTGTTAGAATTAACTCATTTTCCTCATTCTGAATTACCGTCATTCCCCCTTTCTTTGGCACACAATGAATCGGACTTACCCATTTACTGTCGAAAATTGGGTATATGACTCCGGCATCCAATAATTTCAAAATTTCCTTCTTGACCACTTCCTTCATGATTGGGTTGAGTCGACGTTGATGCTCCACGGATGGGCTCGTATTATCTTCCATCAAAATTTTGTGCATGCAAAATGATGGGCTAATGCCTTTTATATCCGCAATTGTCCATCCAATTGCTGATTTGTGATCCCGAAGCACCCTCAGCAACTTTTCTTCCTGCAATTCGTTAAGTGCAGCAGAAATAATTACAGGTAAAGAATTTAAATCGCCTAAATACGCATACCTGAGGTGTTCAGGGAGTGGTTTAAGTTCTAAGGCTGGTGGCTCATCCAATGATGGTTTCAATTTTTCTACAACTGTATCCGCGGTATGCAGCGGTTCAACCGGTGGTCTGAATTGGCTAACTCGTGGTAACGAGTCTAGAATCTGTAATAATTCCACAAATTTCGGGTCGTCTATTTCCTCATCCCCCGTTAACGTTGTTTCTAACGGATCGTTGCTTAAACTCTTGCTCATTTCTTCGGTGGCAATCTGCTCAATTAAATCTATCCGATTACACTCTTCCTCGTCTGTAGGATATTTCATGGCCTTGAACACATTGAATTTTACTTCTTGATCTTGGACCCTCATTGTAAGTTCTCCTTTCTGCACGTCTATGAGTGTTCGTCCCGTGGCCAAGAAAGGTCTCCCTAGGATGATCGGGATGTTCTTATCTTCCTCGAAATCCAGTACGATAAAGTCCGCAGGGAATATGAACTGATCCACTTTTACCAAAATGTCCTCGACAATGCCTCTCGGATATGTGACCGACCTATCTGCCAGTTGTAATGAAATATTTGTAGGCTTCGGTGCAGGCAGACCCAATTCTGAATATACTGATAATGGCATCAGATTTATTCTTGCTCCCAAGTCACATAGGCACTTACTAAATGACATTTTCCCGATCGTGCACGGAATAGTGAAGCTTCCCAGATCTTTAAGTTTAGGTGGGAGCTTTTTCTGTAACACTGCACTGCATTCCTCTGTTAGTGCCACTGTTTCGAAGTCTTCCCATTTCTTCTTCCTTGACAGAATTCCCTTCATAAACTTCGCGTAACTCGGCATTTGCTCCATGGCCTCTGCAAATAGAATATTAATCTGGAGTTTCTTGAACACCTCTAAAAATTTTGCGAACTGCTTATCGGACTTCTGTTTTTGGACTCTCTGCTGAAACGGCGGTGGAGGATGAACAATCGGCTCACTGTTTAGCTTTGGTTCCTCTGATTTGTTCCCCTCTACTGGGATACTATCGTCGGCTTTTTCTTCCGGTGTTGCTGAATTTTCTGCACTAATCCCACCGAGGTGTTTTTCGCTTCTCAACATAACTGCCTGACATTGCTCATGATTACCTTTCGGATTTCTTTCGGTGTCACTAGGTAAAGTTCCTTGTGGTCTACTATTCATTGCCAACGCAAGTTGCCCTATCTGATTCTCTATATTCTTGAGAGCAATAGTATGATTCTTCAACGTCAAATCAGTGCTAGTTTTGTACCTTGACCAGGATTCCTCATCATCGGATTTCCTGTCCTGCTGTTGCATTTGTTGTGGGGGACTATGAAATCCAGGGGGATATAATGGTCGTGGAGCTTGAGTTTGCTGATTATTGTTCCACGAGAGGTTTGGGTGGTTCCTATTCCCCTGGTTGTAGGTATTTTGGTATGTATTTTGCGAATTTCTGTTGTAGTTGCCTATGTACTGAACGGATGCTGGATTTATCGCGCACTGCTCTGTCAGATGATCCCCCGCACATAATTCATATACTGCCATAACCTATTGAACTTTAGCCCCTGCTAACATTTGCACCGTCTCATTCAGCTTATCAAACTTCATGGATAGTGCAGAAATAGTTGCGTGTAAAGATGTTACTCCGTCTACTTCCAAGATCCCGGCTGTTTTTACCTCTGTCATTCTTGATGTGGGCCACTGGTAGTTATTTGCCGACATTGTTTCTATCAAATTGTACGCATCCTCATAACTTTTAGCCAAGAATGCTCCCCCCGATGCCGCATCAATACTCCCTCTGATATTGCCATGTAGCCCGTTATAGAAGGAGTTCATTTGTAACCACTTGGGCAATCCATGATGTGGGCACTTCCTGAGCAAGTCTTTGTATCTCTCCCATGACTCATATAGTGACTCTCCACTCTGTTGCGCAAACAATGTGATGTCACTCCTCAATTTCGCAGTCTTTGCCGGTGGAAAAAAATTGGCAAGAAATTTTTGAGCCAAATCCTCCCACGTAGTGATCGAACCCGGCGGGCAAGAGTGTAACCAAATTTTTGCCTTGTCCCGTAAGGTAAATGGGAACAAGCGAAGTCTTACTGCCTCATCCGATAGCCCGTTGTACTTGAACATATCGCACATTTCCAGAAAACTGAGCAAGTGCTCATTTGGATCGTCGTGTGCCATTCCCCCAAACTGACATGAATTCTGCATCATCTGAATAGTCCCAGGCTTTATTTCAAAAGTGTTCGCAGCAATTGCAGGCCTAGTAATGCTTGACTGCAGATTAGTCACCCTAGGTGTGGAAAAGTCCCTCAACGCTTTCTGGTCTTCGGCAGCCATTGTTCCTTCCTTATCAGAATTTTCAAATTCGGGCCTCGTTTCCTCAATCCACTTACTCAACTTTTGAAATCGTCTGTCAATGTCGTCCTCAAAAGGTAGCAAGTCTGGATGTTTAGACCGTGTTTGCATAAACCGATGTCGAAAACCTGAAATAGAGAAAACAAAAATAAAAATGTTTAAGTAAAACTGGACTAATTAAACTGATATTGTAAAAACAACTATTAAAATCTCGGCTAAATTGTCCCCAGCAACGGCGCCAAAAACTTGTTGGATAAAATCAATACACATAAAACACGCAAGTGCACGTGGTCAACAAGTAATAAAGTGATGAGTAAATTATCGTTCCCACGAGGACAAAATATCAAGAATTTTAACTTCACAATTACCAGTTTTATATTAACCCTAATTTTATTAAACTAATCAATTTAATAGTTTTCAAAGTCACTAACTAAAAGAAACTAAATTAATGAATAATTAAACTATCACCAAAAACGAAATTCTGATTTCTTTCAACAATTAACGGAGAATTAGACTTATGATTTCACCCTAAGCTTCACTCTGATTCCCAAACTTTTATTCCAATTCAACTCAATATTTCAGTTTATTAACCAAGAACACGAACGTAGTAAGAGCCACCTCTCGATGCACTAATATCATATTAACATCAATCCACAATTAAGATAGAAATCCGTCAAACACCTAAATTAACCAACTCACTATATCTCTATGTGAACTGCAATTAAATAGGTTGAAGTTTAAATTCTCTTAACGATTACATAAGATATTAAGCGTATCTCTACCTTCACAATAATCACAAATATGCTATCGACATAATTTATGACACATGCTATATTAACTAGGTCTAGATTTGAATATCCTCTCTCGATTCCTTTCAAGTCCACATAAAATTGTTGATCAGGCAATTCATAAATTCACGCACAAATTAACATAGATAAACTGAAAATATCTTATTAAATTGGAAATCAAAGTTATAGAATCATCGCTAGGCTTAAGGATCCATCACAAGTCTAACAAGTAAATTAGTTCATAACGAACGAATTAAAAACTGAATAATTTGTTGAAAACATCATCCCAATTACAAATAGATGAAAGAGAAGAAGAATTATGAAACCCCCTCCACGTAGCCTCGATCTGCAATTGATGTGACAATCTCTGAAAAATTAATCCTTCAATGTTTTCTCTTCGATTCCTTAAAATTGTGCTGGAAATCTTGCCTTTATGCTATAGGATTGTTGTTTTTTTTTCTTAGTGGTAGCAAGCTCTCCTGACTTCTGGACGTATTCTCCCTTTAATAGACTCCAAAACGCACCAGCTAGCCCCCCCCCCAAACCGAGCCAAAACAGAAGTTGAAACCTAATAGGACAGCAGCAGAAACGGGACCCCCGCCCCGGCGGGGGGTACTGGGCAAAAAGGGCCCGCCCCGGCGGGCATACCTTCTGACTTCAAAATTTCTTAAGTTCTAATTTTTTTTCACTTTTGCTCCAAAAAGACCACCTTTTCATCCTTAATGCATCCATGACCACCCTACACATAAAATAACATAAACAAGTAAAATCGAACACAAAATATATAAATAAATACGAATTTGAACTTGAATTAGACAATGATTAGTGTATATAAAATCCACTTATCACTGATATCTAGCTTGTTCGTATGAAAAATTCACAACAATTGTGAAAGGAGTTTGGGAGTGAGTGCAAGATCAAATCTTGGCTCAAATCTCCATCCATGACAAAACCTGTTGTCCTAATTGATCAATCAAATTGATAATGTTAAGGACTTTTATCTATACCGTAGTGTCATCGGTCATTCTAGATCGGAAGGGCTCCTTAGATATCTGATATCTATCAGTCCTACTTTTCTCACCATCAACTACTTGATGTGCAGGAATATAGTAGGAGCATTCATAGTTTCATACTGACGTTGAAGCACGTTACTCATGGATGCGAGCATGATGCATTGAGCCAGCTGTGCATCATCTTGCCACTTTCTAAAAATAGCAATCTCTTCCTCAGAGGCATTGTCTGCAACCATTGCAGTGATAGGCGTATTAAGGACATAAGATAGCTTTTCAGCTATGAGAACTATTCTCAATTTCCTTAACCAATCCGTTTAATTCGAACCGGTTAATTTAGCATCTAATATGCTACGCAGTGTTAGTAATTTAGACATTATAAAATTCTGTAAATGAATTTGTAATTAACAATATTTTAGCATACATTCTTTTATTAATTACCAAAATAATTTAGGTCTTGTTTTAAATTGGTATCTCTCACTATTTTCTTCAAACTATATTACCCTCAATATATATAGTTCGGCAATATCTAATTAAAGATTTGCTAGTGAGAATAAGGATCCCATTTCAAAGGTATATAGCCCTGTGGTGACACAACAAACTATATATAAATAAATAGGTAGACAACTCTTGTCAATTACATCATCTATGTAACTCCTTGTATTTTTCCTCCTAGATCATAATGATCAAGTGTGTGCACATCCGAACTAAAATGATTTAAGTTAAGTCCAACCTAGCACTCTATATATTCAAAAAAGAAAAATATTGTCCTTGTGGTGACACAACAAAATAATATTGTTCAATTTTCTTTATAAGCATCAAATGTGATAAAATTAACATCTCAAAGAATTAAGATAAGCCTTGTGGTGACACAACAAACTTATAATAATTAATTGATACTCTATTATTTTTATCATGCTAGAAGGCGACGTTCGATATTCCAAATATCTTTGAACGCTTAGGACTTAATATAAAAAATTTGAGGGGTTTGCATGTAATTAATTTGTCTCATCTTGTATAGTGCGCATGCACATATATATATAAAATACGCGTCATATTAATGAACATGCGAAGCATGTTTGCATAATATATAATATATATAGTATAAACATGCACATAAAGAATACTATATTATACCTGGATTAATTATGAACTTTTATTCTAGTTTGGTTCACTAGAGCCACCAAGTAAACTAAAAGGTCAAACCCTAGGGGTGCAAGAATTAAATTTAAATATAACTATTATATTTAAACCCGAGTTCCATTACAAACGTGTCTTCAAGTGCTCCTTGCTCCTTGATCTCTAATTCTTCAAAATAATTCTAACTATTCCTATTACAAAACTATTTAAAATAAATAGAAACCTTGATCAGCAGTCAATGGGAAGTAAATAGCAGGGAGGTAGAATTTACATTTACGCATACCCCATTTAATAAAATCCATACATTCATGCATCCAACTAAAATAAAATCCAATCACATTTGCCAATAGTCCATAATCAATCCCATTTATTATCATACACATCATCATATGCATCAATAAATAGCATTCATCTCATGAATAATAAACAGTCAATATATATTGATATCATTTAATGGGCAAATTTAGTTAGCATAAAATCAAATTTTTGAATCAAAATAAACTCCTTTATTTTAATTCAAATTTAAATCAAAATAAACATTTTTATTTTAATTTATCCAATTTTGAATAAAATAAACTATTTTATTTTTATCAAAATCTTTAATCAAAATAAACTTCTTTTATTTTAATTAATTATGGAATCTAATTCCAAGTAAAAAAAAAATTCCTTTGTTAAAGAAAACACGAATTTTCTTTCCTATTCATAAATAAACTTCTTTATTTTGAATAACATGAAATCTTATTTCATATCTAAATAAACTTCTTTATTTAAGGAAACATGGAATCCAATTTCAACTCTAATTAGTTAGCATAAAATTTAATTTTAAAATTAAAATAAACTCTTTTTTTTTATTTTAACATTAAAATAAACTTTTTATTTTAATATTAAAATAATCTTTTAATTTTAATTATAAAATAAGTAAGAATTATATATATATATATATATATATATATATATAAGGATATTTAAAAGCCTATTCTCGTGGGTATTTATTAATAAAGTAACATGCTTACTTTTCAAGGAAAACGGTTCAGGATCACCAGCCACAATCCTTATGAATATATATTATATAAGACTAAAAGACAATTTACACCCCAAACTTTACACCGTTGTTGACTTTTGCACCCCAAATTAAAAAAGGTGTCTAAGTACACCCTAAACTTTATTATACATAACAAAACGCACACTTTCTTCACTTAACCGGTCACAAGTGACCGGTTAAGGCTGTAATACAAGTTTGGGGTGCAAATTATATTTTAGTCTTAAAAATTGACAAAAATAATTTATTTTAAATAAAATAAAATAATTTTAAAATAATTAATTTAAATAAAATAATTAATTTTAAAATAAAATAATTAAAATAATAAAACAGATCTTTTTTTGTAAAAAGTTCTATTTTTACAACAAAAATAAAATCTTTTTACAAAAATTGTAAAATAAATTTGTGATTACAAAATTGTAAAATACAATTTTTTATAAAAAAATAATCTGTTTTTACGAAAATTATAAAAAAAATTGTGTTTTACAAAATTGTAAAATACAATTTTTTTTTTACAAAATTGTGTTTAAAAACAGAATTTTTTAAAAACTTGTAAAAGCAAAAAAAATTTCAATTTTTTTGTAAAAATAGAATTTTTTAAAACATTTTTTTTGTAAAAATAGAATTTAAAAACAAAAATTTTTTTAAAAAAAATTGTCTAAAACAGAATTCAAGTTTTTGTTTTTAAAAACAGAATTTTTTTTAAGTTTTTAAAAAATTCATTTTTTAAACACAATTTTGTAAAACAAAATTTTGTATTACAATTTTTGTAAAAACATATTTTTTTAAAAAAAATTGTATTTTATAATTTTGTAAACACAATTTTACAATTTTGTAAAACATAATTATTTTTAAAAAAAAATTGTAAAAACAAATTTTTTTACAAAAAAAAATCTGTTTTACAATTCTGTTTTTAAAAAATAGACTAAAAGACAACTTAAATTCTGTTTTAGACAAATTTTTTTAAAAAAAAATTCTGTTTTTAAATTCTATTTTTTACAAAAAAAAAAATTTAAAAATCTATTTTTACAAAAAATTGAAAAAAATCAGCTTTTACAAGTTTTTAAAAAATTATGTTTTTATACACAATTTTTTTAAAAAAAAATTGTATTTTACAATTTTGTAAAACACAATTTTAATTTATAATTTTTGTAAAAACAGATTTTTTTTTTATAAAAAATTGTATTTTACAATTTTGTAAACACAAATTTATTTTACAATTTTTGTAAAAACTAAATTTTTTAAAATTATTTTTTCTAAAAACAGAATTTTTTACAAAAAAAAGTCTGTTTTATTATTTTAATTATTTTATTTTAAAATTAATTATTTTATTTTTATTTTTGAAATTAATTATTTTATTTAAATTAATTATTTTAAAATTATTTTATTTTATTTAAAATTAATAATTTTTCTAATTTTTAAGACTAAAACATAATTTGCACCCCAAACTTGTGTTACAGCCTTAGCCGGTCACTTTTGACCGGTTAAGTGAAGAAAGCGTGTGTTTTGTTAAGTATAATGAAATTTGGGGTGTACTTAGACACCTTTTTCGATTTGGGCTGCAAAAGTCAACAACGATATAAAATTTGGGGTGCAAATTGTCTTTTAGTCATTATATAATTAGAATCATGCGAATTTTATGGAAAATCAAAAGCAGGTTTCGCGATTAACCTTTCTTTTTTAATTTTAAATTTTATATAACAAAATTATGCCTAATTAAATTGTTCTAAACACATATCAATATACTTATCAAATTAAAACAATTAATAATTCACATAAAGGTTTGGCTCTGATGCCACTGTTAGGTTTGTAATATTCAAGAACGCAATCAAATTGCACAAAATAAGTAAAAACGTGAAAAATCAGAGTTTTAAAAATTTACAAACCATATACCCGGATCATCCTTTATGCACAATTATTAATTAAACGAAAGTAAAGGATGAGAATCATACATTTGAAGATCCGAGCTTCCTCAGGTACAAGTTCACCTCCAAATCTTTTTCGTGTTCAACTTGAATCCATCGGGTTGGGTTCATTCCTTTGATCAACGTTAGCCACCCTAGTGTTTGGCCTCTAGAGGTGATCCACCAAGAAAGAATATAGATTCAAGAAGATAGGTATTTGGCAAAACCCTAATTTTTCTATCTCTAATAGAAAAGGAGCATACTCTCCAACAATTAGAATTGCGTATCTAGATATCTGATATAAGACTCACCTTGTAAAGATATAAGGTAACCATATTTAATTAAAAATAAGGAATTATTTATTTAATTAAATGAGCTCCCTAATCTTATTAGAGATAATTAATTAAACTCATTTAACTAATTTTATCTCGTAATCCTATTAGGAATAAATGAGAGTACTTATATTAAATTAATTTCTAAACTCTTTTAGAAATTAAAATAATAATAATTGTAATAATATTAATAAGACTCCTCTTATTAATTTATATTTAATATTTTTAAAATATTAAATAATAAATATTAAGTTATTTAATTTATTCTATCACCATTGTGACAACCCCAAAATAGGTCCATTTCACCCAACCTATTCTGAGTCGCCAAATACATGGTACAGAAAACAACTACAACTTTATTACAATAATTATCGTGCAAAATACAATAACACATATGATGTGAGTTTGGATACAAATATATACCAAATGTGACTCACGTCCCAACCGTGGACAGCACCTCACAATGACATCTTACATAAAGGTAACAACTGTTTTAGAAATTAGAATCTTTGGGAAGTGCTCAAGAAAACCTTCGTACATGGGAGGTCATGCTTCTAGGTTATGATAGATATCATATGACCACAGAATTATTCTTGGTTGACCTAATAGACCCCAAAAAAACGAAAAGATTACTATCATATTCTTCCCAATGGTGAGTCTTCTCTTAACTTATCATTATCTTCACTGTCTCTAATTGAGAATTATACTTCAAACAAGCACCAAGATTATATAGGTAGTGCTCGTAAATATACTCAGTAAGTGGATGAGCACAATCCTATTTTATGATGACACAAGGTTGTATGTCATTAGACATCTTGTATGATAGTGGCAAAACACCCTTCCAACGTTGGGTTCGCCTCACCCTAGTTGATTCACCAAATATAACTACTAAATGATGACCACCGTTCCATTCCCCTGTTACCCCCGCTCGACCCAGCTACGCTCTTATTACCTGAAAGGAATTGTGAAACAGAAGGGTGAGCACAACTAGCCCAGTAAAGCATATCATGACTAAAGATAATTAAATTATCACTAGCCTTCATCAGTAATAAATCAGAGATTTAGAACATATGGTAGATGATAAAAATTTCAACCATAGTTGCAGCGGAACGAGCAATCCATTAGAAGAGTCAAATAGACTATAAAGTCTATTATCTTCTCCATGTTAAAAATTCACCAATAATGTTTTATCCCTGTAACATCAATCAACAATTCTGGTCCACAATCATATGAATAACTCATAATCATAATTATAGTTTAAATTCCTCTTCTCATCCAGGACGAAGATAATTTTCATCACCTATCTTTACCTGAAACATCAAAGATCATGGTTACACCAAATCACATTTCCTGCTCATAATCATACTAATAAATTCATCTTTGCACTACGGCCAAAGATATTCGCCAACAGTTCATCTTTGCACTACTGGCCAAAGATATTCAACAACATGTCATCTTTGTACTACGGCCAAAGATATTCATCAACAATTCATCTTTGCACTACAGGCCAAAGATATTCCTCAATAATTCATATTTGCACTACAAGCCAAATATATTCATCAACATTTCATATTTGCACTACAGGCCAAATATATTAATATCTCAAATAAATATATAATCATTTCAGAATTTATATAAACAATAATTATAACCATGTTGATCATTTCACCTTTGCACTTAAGCTAAAGATATTCAATTATAAGTTCAATGGCCATGATCATACCAGTCAACAGTTCAACTTTGTACTACTGGCCAAAGAGAACCCATAGTCATGATCATACCAATAATTTACCTATCTTTACACTCAAGCGAAAGAGAATTTCAACATCAAAGTTATAAAAATGTTATATATGATAATAAAAATAATATGATCAAAACATGGATTTAATTTCAAGAGCAATATTCATAAATCAACGATAATTTGGTTAGAAAAAGAAACCAATTTTATCGTGAACAGTAACTCGTGAATAGTAACTCGTGAATAGTAACTCATGAATAGTAACCCCGACACAAAAAGGTAAAAATTTGGAAATAAAATACATAACAATATTTCGGTATAATGATATTGAAAGAATAATATTTCTTAAGCTTATAAACAATTTATTTTAATTATTTACACTTTACTAAATCATGCATTTAATCATCCTAAAATGCCAAACTCATAAGATTTCATCACCAATAACCAAAACCCTCATCAAAAATTTGCATATATCTCATATAGGATTCTCAAGCCATAAAATCCTATTTTCTAATTTTCTTACTTCACATAACATATTTAATTCATTTACTCATAACTAGACTATTTTCATGAAAAATATCAAATCAGTCTCAAAAATATTTCTTTTCTGGGATTTAGCAGAATATAGTCCCATATTGAACATATATTTTTTCCGGAATTTTTAAAATTTATTTTACTATTTTTCATATGGCCAAAACCGCCGAATATTTAGACATTTATCATAAATTTTACTTTTATCCAAAAATTTCGAAATTCAAAGAGTACATGGATATTATATAGATATACTTCTAATAAAAATTTCATCAATTTTGGAGTTAACCACAAGGAGTTATAAGCGATTACTTTTTAAATATTCTTTTCCCGTAAAATTCATAACTCTTAATATATACATCCAAAAATCACCATTTTTGGACACAATCAATAAAACTCATAAAAATATCATTTCAAATTTTTTTAGAATTTTTTGATAGTCGGAAGAAGTACGAACTGAAAAATATAATAACCCTTAAAATCTCTTACCTCAAGAGAGCAGTACTTCGGATGAAAAATCGGAGGAAACTTCTACTAAATAGCTACTCTCAAAGTATCTAAATACTCTCACAAATATGTTTGATAATATAGAGAGAAAAAAAACTTGTTTCAGGTGTGTTTTTCAATTCTAACATAAACACCTATTTATAGGAAAATGCTAGAACGCCATAGGAGACTAAAATAATAAAATATATTATTTTATTTCTTCTTTTCTATGCATGCCCACATGTTTGATCAGCCACCAACCATCTTTGAACAAAGCTAGCAGCCCACGTGTGTTAAAACACATGTGGGTCCCACCCATAAATTAATAAAAATTATTTTATTTTCCGAAACTTCAATAATTCATAGAAAATAGCCCTTTTATTAGAAAATTCGAATCTCGCGACTATTTATAGGAAATTCAATTCTCTACAACTTTGCAGAAGAAAATTTTTCCAAATTCCAAATAAAAATTGACCGAAATTCATAAACGGACAATTTTACAGGCTATAATCAAATTTCAGTCAAGAAATGGGTCTACCGACACATAAAACACGTGTTAATCATTTAATGTAACAAAAATACTCTTTCACCTCATATACTCATATATCCCACATTCATTGTAAAACTATCACTATTATTATATTATTAAATATAATAATAAATTATTTTATCAGAAAAGATAAAATATTATTTTTCAACAATTGTCACTTTAAAAAATTTCTCCATCTATATCCACATAAAATTAATATTTTCCTCATCATATAAATTAATAATTAATTATTCACAAATAATATTACAAAATCACAGTACTGGCAACCAGGCCGTTCCCAAGAAAGAGAGGGCTTTCCAATAAGGATTTCTCCTTACTGGCGCGCAATTAGGTGACCAAACCTCTCCTTAGACAGAACTTTCTAGACATTGCCAATAATGTTATCTAATAATATTATTCAGATAATATGAATTATTGCTCCGATAATAGAAAATACTGTGTAGTGACAATTATTGAAACAACAGTAATATAAAATATCAACACAATAATTATTGAATCAATAAAATAATATACTGAACAGTAATTATTGTAATAATTATTAAGTAGTGCCTTCTTACGTAAGAATCAATAATTGGTGCAATACCGTGTGCTACTGTGCAACAACGCGTATTACTGTGTTTTAACCACCGGATATTCCAACAGTGTTAACGGTAACAACTACGCCGTTATTTGTAAAAACTTAAATTTGTCATTTTCTTCATCCGACAATTATTCTGTTATGGGGCCCACAAATAGCTGTACCGTCGTACGAATATTCCCCGACAGAAAGAATATTCCACGACCAAACGAATATTTCCCCGACAACAATGAATATTTTATAACCACTTGTGTATTTTAAAAAAAAAATTCACATATCACCCTTAACTTTAACTTTTTATCAATTTAACTATTTATTAAATAGAAAAATTGAATACTTTTATTTCATAAAATTCGGGGTCTTACAACCATAGATTAAATTAAATATACTTAACATATTATTACGATTATGCCATTAACTTCTTAAATAATTATTCTTTCTTTTATGATGTGACCCTTTAGGTTCTCCATATTAAACCGATTGTGAATAAATCAATTAGAATAATTCTAATCTTATTTAAATAAATAAATTAAACAATTAATTTATTTAAATAAATAATATTTATTCTACAATAGGGATAAGCCTCCCTAGCGATCAACGACTTTCTGATAATATAGATTTCAACATTAATCATAAAAGAACCTTTGAGTAAATAGTTACCGTACAATTCAATCCTTCCACCATACAATGTCCCAATTAAATATAAGACATGAAATTACTATCAAGTCTTATTTTATTTAATTATATGTATTTCGACTCTTAAAAGCACAACACTAAATAATGCAAATTAGAAACTCCTTTCTAATTTCATTCTGCCTTGGCCAAGGACTACTGGGTTGTCATTTATCGAATCACATAGGACATTTCTCTTCTTTTACTAGAAGTGGTAGATTCTTTATTGATCATACATTATCTCCATGCACGACTTATTATACCCAAGCATACCCTTTGATATGCCCTAAGGGTCTTAAGAAATAAGTCAAAGTATAATTCATCATACACAAGATACTATGATGATCTCAGGTCCAAGGATCACTTATACTACTATCACTACAAAAATTTCTATTGGCAGGCAAGTAAAACTCCATTAGGTATTCCTTAGCGAGCCACGTTCAGTGAACTTATTCTCTAATAAGCACCTATATACTTGCTTTAGTGTCTCCACACAAATGATCATGAGATCAATTATCCTCATCTAATGAGCAAGCAACGTATGTACCAATCTATCCGGATTCACTAATCCCCAATTTAGTAATCCAACGATTGGGAACAATTTTAGTTTTAAGTTTTCTAAGAATTTAGATCTCATTAGAATGATCATCATCATTTTTCTAAGTGTATTGCTTAAAACTATTGGTTTATCACATATTATAAAACAACATCATGTAGATAATTAAAAGCCTTTAATAAATTGATACTTTTTATTAATAAATGAATAAGATTGTAACAAAGTATATGCTTTATTATCAAATATGATTGGCTTGTGTGCATACTACTTTCAGTCTCCGGGACTGTGATGGCATATCTCGGGGTTATCTCTGATATGGCAAAGAGTGGGTATCCTGGGGTTGTCTCCAGGACCGAGTTGAGCTGTCCTCTAGGGTTATCTCTGAAAGATGATTCTGCCCTCCTACATGGTTAGTAACAGGAATGCAAAATTTCGAGTATCTACAATAATATTAAAAAATATTAATATAATAGTATTAATAATATTACATACTATTAATATGAATAGTAGCAAGCCGCTACAGCTTGTGGCGGCTAGGACAACTAAAATGGGGCATGTCCCTTTTTAATTGTCATAGCCGCTACAAGTTGTTGTGACATGGCTTTTTTGGTTGCTCCCAACAACCGATTGTCATAGATTCAGACCCATATATATATATATATATATATATATATATATATATATATATATATATATATATATATATATATATATATATAGACACTCGGAATTTCATTTTCCTATTACTAACTATGCAGGAGGACAACATTTTTCCACACTCTAGAGATAACCCTAGAGGACCACAACATCAATTCCAACAACAGAAATAGCCCCAGGAGATCTAGTTTTCCAACCCTGGAGATAACCCCGGGAAATCAATTTCTAATCCCGGAGATAACCCCAAAAAATCAGTTCCAGCCCTGGAGATAACCCTAGAGGATCAAGTGAAAAGCCCAGAGTCAACCCCGGGAGGTCAAGACAAGCTCAGAGATAACCCAGAGGATATTCAAAGTCAACATCAGGTCAACCTCAGAGATAACCTCGAGAAAAGACTGCTACAACTATGCGAAAATCGGAGATAACCCCGAGAGGGGCAAAATGGTCATTTAGCCAACTCAACTTCAACTCACATCAAACATACTCATTTTAACTCAAATTGCTTCAATAGAAGTCCAACAAGAACCATATTTTAACTTTCGAGCGCAAACTTCGCAAAACGGTTCAACGGATTACCTGACGGAAACCCGTAAATGCCATTTCGGTTATGGACCCATCTTCCCATATTCAAAAAGGTCAAATCCTATGTCATTACATAGCCCTCAAAAAGAGCTTTTTGGAATGGTATGACTCGCTTCCATCGGACTCTCGGATTAATAGTTATGAAGGTTCGAGCGAACAATGCGTTGTCCGAGTGCACGTACTTCGAGAAGGCTGGACCTACATTGCCCGGGGCACCCCTTGTAGCTGCAAGTACACCTGCTGCTGTCGCAGGTATGCCTGCGGCTCCCCCCTCTATAAATAGAGGGCTTGGGTTGGCCATTTTGTAAGACAAAAAGGCGAGAAAGTCCTGTCCAATTTGATCTGTACACACTATAAACTGAGTGTTTTCTCATTTCTAAACACTTGTGATCTTATACTTTGTTATATTTTACCGGCGGGAGCCAAGTGTTCATCCATTTAAAGCTATTGAAGTCTTGTTTGGCAGTCTACTGTAAGCCTTCTTACTTTCCTTAAGCCTTTCTTCACTACTGCGCACACACTGTTCTGCACGTTGAGAGTCGTGTCGCGTGTGTATGCCCGGACTTCGGTCCGTGGCTTTTTATTTCTTTTATATATATATATATATATATATATATATATATATATATATATATATATATGTCAGGCCTGGAGCTTACTTCGTGGCCTTTTATTGCTTTCTTTACATTTTGTCCCGCCTGGAGTTTACGTCGAGGCAGTTGATCGCTTTATTGCTTTATTTACATTTTCGATCCCTATGGAGGTGCTTCGTGGTGGTTGATCGTTTATATATATATATATATATATATATATATATATATATATATATATATATATATATATATATATATAACTGCTTACAACTTTCATATAAATTACAGCATCATGTGAGCCTAGGAATCATGTGATCACAGATTCAATTTTTTGAATCTAGATTCGGTTCCCGAGATGGACATTTTCAACTATAACCAGCTTGTAAATTATTCACGGTGTTTGAATTTTCTTAGACGGCTCTCATGCCCACAAGGAGTTCAGCACTGATATGTATATTATTTTCTCGAAGATGCTTCACATGTCGAAAATAAAAGCAATCAAGCCGAAAACATAATAAAATGGAAGCATCAAAGGCCTCAGTTACTATTGAGCACAAGGGTTTGAAAAACCTCTTTTTACCAAACATCACTGCTCTATCTTGTTAAAACTAAATTTTTATACAGAAATTCAAACCCTTTGTATATAGGTGCAACGAGGCATAGCTATACTTTCAAATAATTACACATTTATCCACACACACACACACATATTCATATAACAGTTTAATTGAAAAGTGGCGGTCACCGTAGCAACACGGATGTCGGGGGGTGCCTAACACATTCCCTTTGCATAACCAAGTCCCCGGACCCTAACGAATCTCGGTTTCACAGACCCATTAAGCAGTGTCACATCACTGGGTCAATGTGCAAATCTTTTCTCGGTTGTGCTGGTACAACCATTCAAAAAACCAACTTGCGACTCTTACAGTCCGCTCGTCAACATATACATGTCGGACCTTTTCACAACTTGTTTTTTCAAACAAATCTCACCTAACATGAGAACACCAAAAGACAAGAATAGAAAGGGGACAAATAAAAATCCCGACGTCGACAGGTGGCGACTCTGTTGGGGACATCCAGTAAGAGGGCTTAAGCCGCTATTAGAAACTTTTCAAAACTGTTATCTGCTTGTGTATGGATGTTGCATTTGCATTTGATGGATGTGTATGAATGCATTTACTTACTGTACATAATGCTTTACACTATATCTGCTTGTGATATTAGTGCTTCGCACATGTCATCATTTTCATAAACGGTGAGACACGTTGTATGTGAATGTATGTTGTGTGGTTCCTCCACCAGGAGGCCATCTTGTCGGTGTTTGATTACTGGACTCGTAGGGAGACTAATCCCAACGAGGCTGAGGAAAGGCATCACCCAGATTCGCTCCAGTTGAAAGACTGGATTAACTTCCCGTCAAGTAAATTGCGATGATTTGGGAACCTTCATGCCTAAAAGCCGCGAGAGTAGCCTAAGATAGGTCAGCCTTTGATAAACCAAATGCGAAGGAAAGTCTCTTCATACTTTCCCATTTCAATTACTTGTAATTACAATTACTTGTAATTTCATTTCCATGTCAATCTCAATGTAATGGAAAATATGAATGAATGTGTATATGCATTCCCTTTTATCTGACATGATATCTTGTCATACAAACAACTGACATCCGTTTTGTAGGATAATACTCCTAAAAATGGACACATCACATAGCATGTAACATTTTCACATTCCCTAAGACTAAACTACATAAGTCTTTTTGTAGAGAAGCAATTGGTCCTATTTCTCGTTCAAAGTCCAAAAAGGCATTAAGCCCACAGTCAGACATGGCTATATGTGCTCCACCTGATCCTACTTCTGTCTCTCAAGAGGAGTTCGAAGGATTAAGGAATCAGATAGCAGAATTGGATGTCTTTCTAAAAGAACAAAGTAAAAACACTCGAGGCCAGATAATGCCTACTCAACCAGAGTCATTCACACCAGGGGCAGTCAAGGTATTGGAAAAAAGATGGAAACCCAGACACCTGAACCTCATTCCAATAAAGGAACCAACAAAACCCCTAAAATCACAAAACTCAGGGATGATCGAAAAACTGGGGATATAAGAAAGAAAGTCCAACAAATGGAGGAAACCATCTGATCAATCAAAGGGACTGGAAACTATGGAAGTGTCACCTATTCGGATCTCTACATATTCTCAGGGGCTCGATATCCTGACAAATTCAAAAACCCAGAGTTTAAAAAGTACAATGGGGCAGGCGATCCCTATACACACCTAAAAGTGTACATCGGTGAACTGGGGTCTTATGCTGAAGATGAAAGCCTCAGAATGCAACTTTTTCAAAAGAGTCTCACTGGAGAGGATAAAGCCTGGTATGCCCAACTTGACATTGCCAAAATCCACAACTGGGAAGAATTAGACCATGCCTTTCTAAATCAGTACAGTTTTTAGTCACAAATGGCACCGGATCGATACTAAGTGACTAAAGTCAAAAAGCAAAGTACTGAATCTTTCCGAGAATATGCCCAAAGATGGAGACATCTAGCAGCGCAAGTCATTCCATCAATGACAGAAACTGAGATGGTAATGACGTTTATTGATATCCAAGAGGCTCCTTACTATGAGAGGATCCTAGCAGGCATAGGAAAGCCATTCTCGAAAATGATCAAATACGGCGAAATGGTAGAGATTGGCCTGAAGGCAGGAAAGTTGAAAGACTTCACTACCTTTGAAGCAATTGCCAAACATATACAGACTGTCAATTATGCGAGCGATCCCAAGGGGGTACCCGATAAAGGCAATGAAGATGTATCCCTTGTTGTACAGGGGCAAGCTAGGAGACCCACCTACAGTCCCCCAATTTGGAAAAAGCAAGACAATCTGCCATCTCAACAATAGGCTGCATTCAACCAATGCCAGGATAGAAAAAAAAAATTAAAAGAAAGGAAAATCGGGTGTTCACTCCACTGGGCGATTCCCTTGAAAATGTATTGGCGATATTAATGGATCACAAAAAAATTACCGAACTGGCTCCACCTCTGGAACCAGGGAGAAAAAGATACAATCCAAGCCAGAGATGTGCTTACCACTCAAGGTCTCCAAGCCACGATACACAAGATTGTTGGTCTTTAAAGCATAAGATTCAAAATTTGATCGAAAGTGGCAGTATTGTGGTCCAATAACCCGGTCAACAAAATGTCAACACCAACCTTTCATTGCAGCATGATACAGAAGAGGTAAACATGATTGGGTCAGGAAGCGCTGAAATGTATCCAAATCGTAAGTACATACGAAGGGTGGAGTAATACCCCCAAAGGCACAGAACAAATGTCCCAGAGTGGAAAAACTCGGAGGAGGGTATGCCAGTAATGCAAAAATTAGAGACGATCCAGAATCAAGTAAATCTGCTGGCTAAGCTGATAGTGTGCCAACATCAGGAAACGAGGCAGTTTTTCACTCAACTATCAGAAAGTCAAGAGAAAAAGGAGGTTAACCTTAATGTAAGCCCATATCTCTCTATTATGAGCCAGCTAAATGAAGAATATCAAAGCATGCTGAAAGTACAAGAAAAGGGGGATGATAAATTGCTAGAAGATCTCGCCAGCAGAAAAATCGCTCGGAGAAATGCGATTTCCCAAAGAAGAAAGATCAAACAACCTCCCAAAGAGCCCGAAAATTCACCCCTCTGAGCAAATCAAATGAAGAAATGCTACACTTTCTGATAAGCGAAGGAAGGATTACTGAGTTACTGCCTCCTATTAATTCCAAGACGAAGAGTTATGATTCCACCAAGATATGTCTCTACCATTCTAACTCACTTGGACATACAATTGAGGAATGCTGGTCTTTGCTACATAAAATCCAGGATCTCATTGAAAATGAAGAGCTGAAGATAGAATTCCTCATGACCAGAATAAGCGAGGAGGAAATAAAAAGCTTAAGCTATTCACTCGAGACAGGCAGTTCAAAGGAGTTAAAGGCTATGAGCACCAATTCTTACAAAACACAAGGTGGACTAATCCTAATGCAAGGAATGATAGAGGAGACCAGGGAATCCCCAAAGGAGATTCCTCCGCCAACATCAAACATCATGTGGTCCAAAGATAGCAACCACGTTCCTGATTTTATAACCTTAGATGATGCGGAGGAAATACTAATCCTTTCCAAAGAAGAAAAATCCAAAAAGTAAAGTTCCTTGCGAGAAATACAACAACAGTTTGAGGGAGATTTCATGGTCAAATCATCTCAAACCCATGAAAAAGGTGAAGGAACAGATGAAGAAAAAGGTGGTGAGATTGTCGGGGAAGCCAACCCATTGAAGAATCTAGAGTTCATCCCTTTTTGCGATGGGTCCAATTCAAGCGTCCCTAAGGAATGTATTGAATCAAGAAGCGATCAAGTTATGACCATAAGTGAAGATATTCAGAACCAAGAGGTAACCTCTATCGCGAGCCCTGAAGGCAACATAACCACTGACAACTGAACTATCATGCCTCAGCTAGCCAAGAAGATGCAGATCCAGAGGATACAGTTGTGAGTTCTAGGAGATGTTGGGACGATATCACTTTCTTCGCAGTGTGCCTTTTATTTTCCATGCAAGTAAAGAAAAAAAACAAAAACAAAAAACAAAAGCAAAAACAAAAAAAATAAAAAGATAAAAGAAAAAAAATAAAAACAAAAACAAAAACAAAAACATCTCTACACCCTTCTCACCACTTACAACTTTGAACCTTTTCACGCCCCGTTTGAACTACGAAAGACCTGATCTCCCCTCAGCAATGGGAGTACGTAGGCAACCATTTATGGTGCGGTCAAATCAAAGAAAAAACCCAAAACATCCAAACAAACACTTCTCAAACCGTTTAGCTTATCAAGCTTGAACTACGAAAGACCTGATCTCCCTTCATCAATGGGAGTACGTAGGCAGCCATCAGTGGTGCGATCGAACCCTCAAAAGAAATATCCAAACCCAAACATCAATCCCAAGACACCAAAGAACGACCCTCCAAGTCAGCGACCCATGTTGAGAAGACCCAACAACACTTCAATGTCATTCCATCAGATCTGGCACAAATCCTAGAAAGGAAGAAACATCGATACACAAAGATAACCAGCAGCGAGGACCTTCAAACAACTGACACCCTCAATCACAAGTCTTCATCAAATCAGATGAAAACCATCCACGTCGATTGCGAGAACAAGTCAGGAACAATGATTGAGGGCATCAAAGCACAAATCCACTACCTATTCAACATCTGGTACAGAGGTAAAAGCCTCTTGCGATCTGAACATCTTATCAGCCCATCTATCAAAGCAACTATCCCAGACAACAAGCAAGGATGGGGTAATTTCAAAATTAGCAACATCCCAATATTGGAACCCTTACAACAAGACTGGGCAATCTCAAAAACAGCGACAACTCAACACTGGGGCATTTATCAACCATCCTAAGGAGGAAAATGTGCCAGTCGGCACCATCAGCATGGGACATCATCATCAGAGCTTCCCTCACATCATCTCACTGGCGATTTGGATATTACTCACTTGCGACTTCATCAACAAAGAG
The DNA here is from genome assembly GCA_016801055.1 of Panax notoginseng. Lineage (NCBI taxonomy): Eukaryota > Viridiplantae > Streptophyta > Magnoliopsida > Apiales > Araliaceae > Panax > Panax notoginseng. The sequence goes on from CM029020.1 coordinate 78,824,050, forward strand.
AGTTTCTCATATGAATCTTTGGCATCAACATATGAAAGGACTGCGACATTATCCAATTCCAAGAAATGGAAAGAGCTTAAAGTGGGATCAAGCTCTCATCAAAAGAAAGGGGAGAACTCCTGAAAGAAATTATGGCGACATAAGTTTGCCCCTACAAAAGAAGGGGAAAATTTTTAAGAAAGTCCTTAACTCAAAAACCGAAGCCCAATGACAAAAGGTATAGCGAATGAAATCCTCATCATCAAATGTGCCAACTGGCGTCAAGTCCTCACAAGTCGAGGCCTCTACACCGAAGTTCAAATCTAGGCAACGAAAGAACGAGCTGCACCCTCTTGGGATGTCAGCATTCAGGTCATTAGTTCAACTGGGTTGTGAATCAAACGCTCAAGGAAATGGGGCACAAGCACCCAACAACGAAAGGAAACTCCAAATCACCTCAAAAAGGGTGAGCGTAACATCAGGCAGAGTCTAGTGAAGAAAAACGTTGAATATTACTTCAGCGAAGGTATCGGATGATTCGGTATTCTAAACCATTTCCATCAATTCAGCGCAACATCAAGAGAGTTTAGCAATAAAAGCTTTGTATACAACCGTTAGAGTGGGAACCGAAACAGTTTGGCAATAACAGCGTATTCAACTACCAGCAGGGTAGGCACCATTGCAAACTACCAGCGTATACATCGGGAAGGTCCAGTGATTTCAGAACTTTATCCCCAGTAGAGATATAGAAAACATCTCAACTTATCTTCGTCAAACAAGCATCGGCAACACCGACAAAAAGCCAAACTGTTGGAGTCAACACTAGCATAGGCATCAGCCATGATCAGTAAAGGTAAAGCGATTTGGAAAAATATTTTAACATTCATCATAACATTCATTACATTGCGATATGCGATATGCGATATGCGATATGCGATGTGCGAGTTGCGAAGTGCGATCGGCCAAATACGTAAAGCGAAGTGCAAAGTGCGAAATGCGATGTGCGATGAGCGATTTGCGAACTGCGATTTGCGAAAACATTTTAACATTCATCTTAACATTCATTACATTATGATTTGAATCATTAGAAATACCTTGTAATATTTCAAGTGTCTAGTAATCTTTATCATGTCCATTCCATTGCATTGCATGAACATGATAAAGATGGGCATCTGTAGAAACTCAAAATTTCGTTTTCCTTTTACTAACTATGTAGGAGGACAAAAGCATTTTTCCACACTTCAGAGATAACCCTGGAGGACCACAACATCAATTCCAACCCCAAAAATAACCCCGGGAGATCCAGTTTCTAACCCCGGAGATAACCCTGGGAAATATGTTTTTAATCCCGAAGATAACCCCAGGAAAATCAGTTCCAGCCCCGGAGGATCAAGTTCAAATCCTGGAGTCAACCCCGGGAGGTCAGGCCAACCTCAGAGATAACCCTGAGCATAGTCAAAGTCAACATTAGGTCAACCTCAGAGATAACCCCGAGAAAAGACTGCTACAACTGCGCAAACCCCAAGAGGGGCAAAATGATCATTTTCCCAACTCAACTTCAACTCACATCAAATACACTCATTTTTAACTCAAATTGCTTCAATAGAAGTCCCATAAGAACTATATTTTAACTTTCGAGCTCAAACTACGCAAAACGGCTCAACGAACTACATGACGGAAACCCGTAAATGCCATTTTGGTTATGGACCCATCTTTCTGGATTCAAAAAAGGGCGAATCCTATGTCATTGCATAGCCCTCGAAAAGAGCTTTCCGGAATGGTATGGCACATTTCCATCGAACTCCCGAATTGAAAGTTATGAAGGTTCAAACGAACAACATGTTGTCCGAGTGCACGTACTTTGAGACGGCGGGACCCACATTGCCCGGTACACCTGCGGCTCCCCCTCTATAAATAGAGGGCTTGGGGTGGTCATTTTGTAAGAGAAAAAGGTGAAGAAGCCCGATCCAATTTTGTTTGTGCACACTATAAACTGAGTGCTTTCTCATTTCTAAACACTTGTGAGCTTATACTTTGTTATATTTTACCGGCGGGAGCTGAGTGTTCATCCATTTAAAGCTATTGAAGTCTTCTTTGGCAATCCACTGTAAGCCTTCTTACTTTCCTTAAGCATTTCTTCACTACTGTGCACACACTGTTCTGCCCGTTGAGAGTCGTGTCGCGTATGTATGCCCGGACTTCGGTCCGTGGCTTTTTATTTCTTATATATATATATATATATATATATATATATATATATATATTTATATATATATATATATTTATATTATATATATATATATACTAACATTATCAAGTTATGCCTCGATTGAGCCTAGATTTTATATCCGGAGCGATTATTGCTTTATATATATATATATATATATATATATATATATATATATATATATATATATATATATATATATATATATATACTTATATATAAACTGTTATCGGACTTTGTTCGATGAGCCTGGATTTTACATTCGGAGCACTTACTACTTATATATATATATATATATATATATATAATATATATATATATATATATATATATATATATATATATATATATATATATAAATTGTTGTTGAACTCTATTCGATGAGCCTAGATTTTACATCCGGTGTGTTTATCGCTTTTATACATATATATATATATATATATATATATATATATATATATATATACATTTCTGTCAGGCCTGGAGTTTACTTCGTGTCCTTTTATTGCTTTCTTTATATTTTGTCCCGCCTGGAGTTTACTTCGAGGTGGTTGATCGCTTTATTACTTTATTTATATTTCTGATCCCACATGGAGGTGCTTCGTGGTGGTTGGTCGTTATATATATATATATATATATATATATATATATATATATATATATATATATAGCTTCTTACATCTTTCATATAAATTATGGCATCATGTGAGCCTAGGAATAATGTGATCACAGATTCAGTTTTCTGAATCTAGATTCGGTTCCCGTGATGGACATTTTCAGCTGTAACCAGCTTGTAAATTATTCTCGGTGTTTGAATTTCATTAGATGGCGCTCATGCCCACAAGGAGTTCGGCACTGATATGTATATTATATTCTCGAAGATGCTTCGCATCTCAAAAATAAAAGTAATCAAGCCGAACACATAATAAAATAAAAGTATTAAATGCGTCAATTACTATTAAGCACAAGGGTTTGAAAATCATCTTTTTACCAAACATCACTGCTCTCTCTTCTTAAAACTGAATTTTTATACAGAAATTCAAACCCTTTGTATATAGGTGCAACGAGGCATATCACTACATCCAAATAATTGCACATTGATCCACACACACACACATTCATATAACAGTTTAATTGAAAAGTGGCGGTCACCGTGGCAACACAGATGTCGAGGGGTGCCTAACACCTTCCCTCCGCATAACCAAGTCTCCGGACCTTAACGAATCTCGGTTTCACAGACCCGTTAAGTAGTGTCGCATCACTGAGTCAATGTGCAAATTTTTTCTCGGTTGTGTTGGTACAACCATTCAAAAAATCAACTGGCGACTCTTGCAGTCCACTCGTCGACATATATATGTCGGACCTTTTCACAACTTATTTTTTCAAACAAATCTCACCTAACACGAGAACACCAAATGACAAAAATAGAAAGGAGGCAAATAAAAATTCCGATGTCGACATATATATATATATATATATATATATATATATATATATATATATATATATATATATGGGGTTCCATCTACAGCAACCGGTTGCTGTGGAGCAAACCCTTTTTTGGCTTGTTGTAGAGGCTGGAGCAAAAAAAATTATAATAAGCCAAAAAAAAGGTTGCTCCACAACAACCGGTTGCTGTGAATGAAACCCATATATATATATATATATATATATATATATATATATATATATATATATAAAGAAGTGTAATTGTAGGTATCACAACTAGTTAATTGTGATAATGAGTCAACTATTCTAAAATAACTTTGTTTTGCTAATAAATGTTAAAATGACAAAAATATTATTAATGAGACTGGTTAAATGGCACAACTTACCTTATTATAATACTTGAGCCACACCTAAATAATTGTAGTGACCACAATCATCCTCAACTCATATAGTAACGGTACAAACCGTCGTCATAGCTATAGTGTCGACTTTCTATGATATAATGACAAATTGAACTGTCGCTATAGCCGATTTGCTGACGAACCAGTCCGTTGGAGAAGCGGATATATATATATATATATATATATATATATATATATATATATATATACACAACTATGTATTACACAGTCAGGATATGGTGACGGGTTTTTTGGGCTATAGCGACGGTTCACCCGTCGTCGTAGCCCAGAATAACTATTGCGCCCAAAAAATCATCGTCATAGTCGACTGTGTACATACATTTATAGTGGTAACAACTAAACTATATATATATGGGGTTCCATCCACACACTGACGGAACTAGGGGGTCTAGGGGGGTCATATGACCCCCCAACCCTGAAATCTAAAACATATTAATATTTGTTAATTTTGATATTTATTATGAGATGGTATTAATTTATTTGCTTCTTCATGTTCTTCCATCTATAATAAATTAACAATATTATTATAAGATAAAATAATGTTAAATAAGTTTGATAATTAATTAATTAATATTGCACTCATTTGTCTTACTGATTTAATCATATATTGGTATTAATTTTTTATAAATGAGAATAACTTAATTTATTTTCTTGCTTTGAGTGACTCCTTTCGGTTGTCTCCAATGAAGATGACCAGAACCACAATATAAAGATTTGAATATATAATATTAAAATTTGTAATTATCAATAAAAGTAGCTAATCAGTTGACTAAAACTTCAAAGTCTGATTAATAGTCCCATATTTCGAAGGATATTAATATATATATATATATATATATATATATATATATATATATATATATATATATATATATATGTGTGTGTGTGTGTGTGTGTGTGTGTGTGTGTGTGTGTGTGTGTGTGTGTGTGTGTGTGTGAGTGAGTGTTTGTGTGTGTGTGTGTATTTAAAGTTATTAGATTCACAACTCAAATGTTGACAAGGGTTGGAATAGGATGTTATTAAATATTATAATTGGGCAAAATAAATTTAAAAGAAGCACTCCAAGCGTCAATAAATAAAATTTTTTTACTGATGTATTTTGACCCCCCTCTAAAAATATTCTGGTTTCGTCACTGCATCCACAGCAACCAACCCTTTTTTGGCTTGTTGAAAATTCGGCTAAAGCAAAAAAAAAAATTCAACAAGCTAAAAAATGGGTTGTTCCACGGCAACCGGTTGCTGTGGATGGAACCCTATATATATATATATATAAATGATCAAGTAAGGGATCCCTTACTTTCTTAAAGTGAGGGACTTTTTTTTTTGTTTTTTTTTTAAAAACAACTAAAAAAAAGTTTAATATTTTATGGAACTGAAATTTTTTCATAATACAATGTTTTGGGCGTGTTTTGAATACCTATACCAAAAAGTGGTAGTATAGTCTGTCCAGACTGTACATACATATTTTGTTATACGTACCCAAATTACACCACCCAAAACACTGTATTATGAAAAAAATTCAGTTCCATAAAATATTAAACTTTTTTTTTAGTTGTTTTAAAAAAAATGCAAAAAAAAAAAATCCCTTATTTTAAGAAAGTAAGGAATCCCTTAACTGATCCTCACCATATATATGTATATATATAGTGGCAACAACTAAACTACCAAAATGGCGAGCATTTTTGCAATACTGTTAATTAACAATGCAAGATGAACTGGCTGGGAAGCAACCATTACTTTTTAAGTTAAATATACAATTTAAGACAAAAAAGTAGCATATATAATACATTATTGTCTACTTTGATTGAAATTATAATTATGATACCCATTGACTTATAGCTTTACAATGGAACTTAATTATTATATAATTTGGAAATAAAAAAAGAAAAAGAAAAGGAAAAAGAATAGAATTGTAATATGGGAGACGGAGTAATTTCTATTGCTTGATGGAGAAACTTCCACACAAACAAGGAGTAGGGCTTTTTTTCTTGTGAAATGTGTGAGGAAAAGAGTACTATTTGAATTTTCCTTGGGGATCGGAGAAAAGAGAAACTTTTTGAAATTTTGTGTTTAAAAGTCTTTCTGGATTCATTTCGGCAATAGAAATTTTTATAATTTTGGGGATTGCTGCTGTTAATGAAAAATGGGTCCCTGAATGTGATCGAGTTCAAGTCAAAAAATACACAAAAAATAAATTAAAAAAAATAGAAAGAGGTATGGGTAAGTGTTTTAGTGACTTCACAGCTCTGTCTCTCTTTCTCTGTATGAATCTCTATCCTGTTTTCAGTGAAAAGGAGGATGAGTAATCAGAATATGTATTTATCTTCATTTTTATAGAGTTTTTAATTACTCCATTATTATTATTGGGTAAATTAATATGTAAGGAAACAGAGAGAGATTTTGTTATATTTTTGGGATTTGGATCCTTCCATCGCACTATCTCATTCAATTTCTTCTAATACATATTTACGAACACAAATATTAATTTCAACAACACAATTATTATGACAATTTATTTTTAATATTTGGCTTAATATAATATTTATGTTTCTAAATATAATATTCGGAAAATTGAGTTAAAATTGTAATGAATGGAATCATAATTCATATTTTTTTTAACTGATAAGACTCAAATCATGTTTTAATTATAAACTTGTAATAATATGGTTCATAAAAATCTAAATAGTGCTAAAACAGAGAAAAATTATAGAATGTCACTTTCTTAGTTTATGATTTGGTAATTAGAAAATTTTACCTGTTTTGACATTTCTTTTTTTGCTTTATTCAATTTATTTTTCTCTTTTACAGGATATGTTAACGTCAAGATCCGTTCACGCGTCTAATCACCAACAACACGTCAAATCATGCACAGAAACGAAGTCACACGTAGGAACTTGACGGCCTGAGCCGCCGGGCGATAACTCCTGTGTGAGAATAAGTGCAGGCTGAAAATAGGTTAATAATGGAAACTTAAAACTTTATGTTACGTTTGGATTGGGGTACTAAAGGTGGAAATATAATGACTCATTCATGTGGAATGAAAAAAATTGTGTTTGGTTGCGATTAGAATGAAAAAAATTGTGTTTGGTTCCTTGGGGGAGGGAGAACATATAGAATAACTTATTCCAACTACGATGGAATAAATCATTCAAATCTTCATTCAATTCCTTCAATCCAAATGTAGCATTAGTGCTTAAAAAATAATGAGGTACCTGTAAAGTAGGGTAAAACCTTACATTTATAGTTAATCACACCACCTTTAATGTACTGTCCCGGAATTAGAATAGAATTCCTTATCATAGCAACTATCATACTAGGATATGAGTCAATCTCCTTAAAGAAAGAAAGTCAAATTTAATCCTGACTATTTCCTTAAGAATTGAAAATTAAATGCAACTAGGAATCACAAATTCCTTAAAATCCAATCTACTGCCCAGAATATACTCCTATGTGGGAAAGATTCCTCAACATGGCTTGGGGCCCACCGAACTATCGGGGCCTACTCTATCATGCCCCAACATTACTCCCACTCTTTTATTATAAAGGTTCATATATTAAAAGAGTATTGAATCCAATAAACCCAATAATTAAACATTAAATGAAAAAGCTCGATGTCTGATGTCAGACAAGACGCTTCCGTATCTCACACTCGTTGTTGGACCCTATCATCATTACCATCAGCCTATTTATTGCACCATACTTAGAGAAACATGCAAAGATAAAGAATTTATCATTTCAAAAAACTACCCATGCCCAAAATCAACCGCCACATTTTAGATCTGAGATTTCAAAAACACTTTACCTTCCTTCCTCCTCTACTGCAACTACTTATGAAACAACCCGGGTTAAATCCCGAGTACGGAATAAATTTCGGGTCAAATCTCAAGTTCGAATCGAATCAAATCCATCCAAATAATGCCTTAAACCTCTGGCCTAATAGTATTTTCTTGGGTCATCTTAGCCCACCATAGGCTCACCCAAAAGGTTATGACTGAAGGTACTATTCGTAGTAACTTAATTATTTAAGTAGAGACAAATTTTTCCCATATCATTCGATGTGGGACTGGGGTGTTACAAGCTCCCCCACTTAAATTTCTGACATCCCCGTCAGAACCGATCAAACACATTGTCCACAGATCTTTGCATCTCTAGCCATTGTGGGATAATATCGGCTAGTTTCGTGTGCACACCTCCGGACCTCCCTCTCTTTTGGGATAATACCATCAGCCTTCGTGCCCCCACCTCCGGTAACCCTAATCAGTTGAACTGACCCGAGCTTTCTAGAATCGGCTTTGATACCATAAGAAATAACTAAGGTTAAATTCCGAGTTCAAAACAAATCTTAGGTAAAATCCCAAGTCTGAATCGAATCATATCCATCCAAATACGGCCTTAACTCATTAGCCTAATAGTATCTTCTTCGATCATCTTAGCCCACCACATGCTCACCCAAAAGGTCACGATTGAAGGTACTATCAGTAGTAACTTAATTATTTAAGTATAGACAAAATTTTTCCATATCATTCGATGTGGGAGTGGGGTGTTACAACTTACCCCGTTCAAATCTTCCCGAATCTCTACAGCCTCCTATCAATAATTTTTGGCAACACCCTTCCAACCACAGTTGTCTCCACTCCTGAAGTTACTCCTTCTGCAACCACTGGTACCACCGTTGAGAACACCTCCACCAACACTACCTTTATACCCACCACCACTTATGCCACCGCTGTCGTCCCTATTTTTGTCCCTACAATCTCCACACACTATCACTCCCGTCACAACCACCTCTTCCTCTGCCACCGAAGGGGCTCCTTCTCCTATTCACACTGAGGCAGAGCTTGCCGTACTGAAGATATATGCAAGAGGAATACTCCTCAGAAACAACATATTCGCACATCAACACTTAATCCACCACCACCACTTCTGCCCTTCAAGAGATACACCAACAATTCCACATCCCTGACACCTACGAGCTCAAAGCTCCAAAACACCATGACATAATGTATTGTCATCCTGATGGTTGTACCGTCATCCCTTTCTATGCGTTGAGATATGGGATCCGATTCTCCCTCAACGAATTTATCGCCACATTCCATAGCATCGTTGGCATCGGGTTCGTCCAATTGGTGTCGAACTCGTACATTCATTTAATTTGTTTTATCATTTTTTGCTTATAGTGTGGGATCCCTCCCGCATGGACTTCTTTCTTTCTATGTTCAGTCTGGGAAAATCTAAGGAACCCAGATTCTGTCAGCTGAACAAGCATCCGAAAACCCAGATCTGGATTAGAACTCCCTCCAATAACAAGGGATAACTCTCGCATTGGTTTTTCATCCGAGGCTCCGACACTCATCTAATTCTTGACTGGGCTGAACCTTTAAAAAGCTAACTTGGCATCCCCCAAGTTCAATAAAACTCGAGCTGAAGAGTTCAAGTCCTTCATGTCCAAAATGTCGAACGAAAAATAGAGCTTGGATCTTCTCCCAAACCAAATCCTGGCTCTACGATCATAAACATAAGTCCTAAATCCATTACTGTGACAACCCGAGAATTTAGAAAATTATTTAAATCTTAAATGATGGATTAAAGATTGAATAATAAACCTAGACAGAAAATAAGTGAATGGATTTGAGATTTCTGGGAAGGAATTTAGTGAATTTAAAAAATTTTGTGGTGAATTATTCAAGATTAAGTGTATATGTTCTGTGAATATGAATATTATGTGATAGTTTATATTTGTTTATTATATAAACAAATAAAAGAAACTAGTGTGATCCTAATTATATATTATGAATGAAGAATTGAATAACTTAAGGGTTATGGGATGAGATAATTATGGTATATAGAATATATACAAATTCTAAGGGATTTATTTTATACATCTCAATTAATTAATTTTATAACCTATTTATAGCAAGTCTAATTGGGTTAAGAAATTTAGTGTATGTAAGCAAGGATTTAAATTATAAAATATGTACATGAAAACCCTAATTAAATAATTAGGGAATGATAATATTAAGAGTGTTGGAATATGTTATTTGCAATGGCCCAAAGATTTTAAATTTGTAAGCCCAAAACATTAAAAGAATAGTAGAATTAATTATTTAAAGTCCAAAACAAATAGACTAAAAATCCTAATTAAATATTTAAGGATATGTAAATTAAATATATTGAACTATGATATTTTATACATGACCCAAAATAATTATTAGAGAGCCCAAACAAGTAAAGAATTGGCCCAACATTTAGCCCAATGGGTGAGAAAATAAGCACATGTTATTTTCATAGATTTGCTAAGATATTTGGAGAGATTTGTAAGATTTTGTAGAGATAGGAGAGAGAAAGAGAAAAGATATTGGATAGATTTAGTAGAGATATGGAAAGATATGAAAGAGATATTGAAGGGATTTTGGGAGATTTTATATATACATACATATGTTATACATATGCATTTCTCCTACTATAAATATCCCTCATCTATTTTGCAAATAAATTTTTTTATCTCATTCTAAATAGATAAGGAAAGAAAAACAAAATAATAGAGAGAAAATCCATCGGCGTCTTCTGCTGCTTCCAGTTGATAACCGCTTCTACTTTTGTAGGATGCTCCAAAACTCCATCCTTGTCGATAACGTGACCCAAAACTTGCACTATCTGTAACAAAAATTCACACTTGGAGAATGTTGCATACACTTCTCCCTCCTCAATGTCTCCAACACTATTCTTTGATGTTCAGCGTGCTCTTCCTCCGTCTCTAAATACACCACAATATCATTGACGAATACAATAATAAACCTATCCAAATACTGCTTGAACACTTTGTTCATCTAATCCATGAATGCTGTTGGCGCATTCGTCAACCCAAACGACATTACTAGAAACTCAAAATATCCATACCGAGTTCTGAATGTCGTCTTTGGAATGTCCTACTGTCTTACCTTCAATTGGTGATAACCGGTCCTCAAATCGATCTTCAAAAAGTACTTCGCCTCCTTTAATTGATCATATAAATCGTCGATCCTGGGCAACGGGTACTTGTTCTTAATTGTGACTTTGTTGAACTCTCGGTAGTCGATACAAAGCCTTAATGACCCATCTTTCTTCTTTACGAATAAAACTGGTGTTCCCCAAGGTGATACGCTCGGTCGAATGTATCCCTTATCTAATAAATCTTGTAGTTGAACCACCAGTTCTTTCATTTCTACCGGAGCCATACGATACGGCGCTTTGGATACCAGTGTTGTCCTTGGTGCCAAATCAATAACAAACTCTACATCTCTATCCTGTGGCAATCCTGGAATCTCATCTGGGAAGACATCAACGAATTCCCTTACAATAGGTATCTGACCCAGTTCACCCTCAACTTTGCGAGTATCCACAACGTGAGCCAAATAACCTATGCAACCCTTCCTAAGCAACCTCTTTTCTTGCATCGTCGTCAGACAACAAGATTGTCTCGGCGATTTATTACTATTAAATACCACCTTTAACTTATTCAGAGTCTTCAGGTGTACGCACTTTTTCTTACAGTCAATGACCGCTCCGTGACTCGATAACCAATCCATCTCGATGATTACATTAAACTCTGCAAGACGAATCGGTATCAAATCCACTTAAGCTTAATCCCTCTCAAATCAGCATAACAATTCCTATGAATGTAGTCTACAAGGATAATTTCTTTATTCATGGGGTGTTCTAATAGTTCACGAGGTAAATTTAATCTTTGAGAAAATTCATCAGATACAAAAGAACATGAAGCTCTCGAATTGAATAACACATAGGCATTTATATCGTTGATCGGAATAATACATGACACCACCTCCCTGGATGCTACGTCATCTTGCACTTTCATGTTGAAGGTCCTCTCTATTGGCTTGTTTGGCTAGCCTGGTCCTCCACTGGTTGCCCTAGTGGTGTTGCCCTTATTGCTGCTTCTACCATCCGTGCTTTTCTTCCTTAGATAGTCCTTGATCCGATGTCCCGCTTCTCCACAATTAAAGCAATCTCCTTTATTCGCCGTAGGACAATTGGGTGAAATATACCCTTCTTGTCCACATGTATAACAAACCATTTTTCCTTTCATACACTCTCCCGAGTGACCCTTTCCACAATTCCCACATACCTGCTTCTTCTGCAGCACACTCCCTTGCTGAATTTTAGAATTGCTACCCCCACTGCTCCATTTACGCTTCTTTTTGTTGCTGCCACCACTGTTAACATTCAAATTTCCTCCTTCTACCTTCTTCTTATTCTTTTCCTGATTATATTTCGAAACCGCTTCACTCCCACCTTCAGTAAAGAGAGCTTTCTCTATCAAAGTTGAGAACGACATAATTTGTAAAACCGCTACCTTGCTATAGATCCACGACTTTAACTTATTTTCGAATCTTCTTGCCTTCCTCACCTCAGTGTCCACCTTATGTGGAGCGAATCTGGCCAATTCATTAAATTTTGCAGCATACTCCGACACTGACATATTTTCCTATTTCAGCTCCAAAAACTTGATCTCCATTCTCGCCTGCGTACTCTCAGGGAAGTAGTTTGCGAAAAACAACGTCTTGAATGCCTCTTACGTCACGATTCCAGTTTCGGTTTTGCTCTGGTTGGCTTCCCACCAAAAGTTAGCCTCGCCTTTCATTAAGTAGGTAGCAAAAATTGTCTTCTGCTCCTCAGTGACTCTAGCAATAACAAAGGCCTTTTCAATCTCCTTTATCCATGTCTGGGCCTCTATCGGGTCTGCTGTTCTCTTAAACTCCGGCAGTCCTATTGCCTAGAAGTCTTTAAAATTGGCTAATTGGTTTCCCGTCTGGTTTCCTGTGGTTGGTGTTTGATTCCGCATAGCTTCTGCCATCATGTTAATAAAGTCTTGCATTGGGTTTGGTTTCGTAGTACTCGTCTGGGCGGAATTATCTTGTTCTACAAAGTTCTAACACGTTACTCGGGTTTTATTATCATATAAGTAACATGTAATACAATATTGTATTCGAACAATCACATGATCATCATGTAAGAGTTTTATATTACCAAACTTTGGAATTCTGCTTCCTCGATTAGTGGGTTAAGTTTCCTAAAAATACCGATTCAGTTTACTGAATTTTCATAACATTAAATAGACAATTTACTATGTAAATTCTCAAACACATATCATAATAATGCATTTATTTTCATATACCAACTTCGGTGTCTTACACGTTCATCACATGTATATTGCTATAAATGCCACCATCCCATTTTAAATAACAAAATATGGGATTCACTTAATCCATTCTTTCCTACCTACATAAGTGGAAAATACAACCTACATACAAACTACCTCGCACCTGTTGAGGCTAATATAAACCCTAGTAAACCAAAAGTAGTACTAGTGCATCTATTTACATAACATATCTACCAACATCACTGCTTATCCTGAGAAGTCTCATCATCATGCCCGTGCTCCTGAGTCTGGGATGCACCTCCACGCACTCGACGTCGAACAGATAAACTAGACTCTCCAACCTTGAAGCACATCCTCACCACCCTAGCTCTCTGGCCCATATAGGCAGTGTCTAATGCCGTCCCCAAGGTGTCAATCCTAACGTCCTTGGTCGCCATCTCCTCTTGCAGCTGATACACCATCCTAGCTGCCTTGATCCAAGCCTTCTCAATTCATATCTTATCAGCTATCTCCAAATCAAACTCGAATTTAAGAGCTTGATTCCCAATCCTCTTTTCCCCTAGTTGGGTCTTGGTCAGCTCCAGACACTCCTGAGTCTGTGCTGACACTAACTGTGCCTGATACGCAACATCCCTATACCGTTGCTCTGTAACTTGCAGAGTGTGGTTCTCTGCCTCCAGCTGGACTACTCTCTCCTCAAGCCCGCGAATCCAGTCGAGAAAACCTTCCATCGGATCAAGTGAAGTATTCATATCCTCTATAGGCTCTAACTGATCAATAGAGTGACTATCATGTCTCTCGTTCGACATCCTCCGAACACCATAAATAAAACCAATATCAGTACCACAATAAAATATATTCATTAATAAAATGAAATGATATTTTATTCAGTACAACTAAAACTCGATGGATCTCCTCAACCCATCACCTACATACTCTATATGAGTTTTCTACTAAGGTTATAACCTAGGTTTCGCATTCCTAATATTTATAACCTACATCTTTGATACGAACATGTGAAGTAACATTTTATAATTTTAAATTATTATAATAAATATTTATTGATTTATATAAATATTTAATGGATAGGTTTATTGATTGAATAATTAATTGTTTAATTTGAGTGATGTAGTTTATTTAATTATTTGTTGAATAAATAATTAAATAGTAGATATTAAATATTTATTGGCAATATTAAATATTTATCGAATTATGACAATTGGAATTGATGTGATTTAATTAATTATTTGTTGTGTAATTAATTAAGGAGCTAAATAAATTAGTTGTTATGAGATTTATAATAATTAATTTAATTAATAAGCTAGAGAGCTTATAGTGGTTTTAAATAAATAATAATATTTTAAATGAGAAATTGTAGTTTAAAATATTAGTTGGTTAAATGAAATTATAATTATAAAAGAAATTATAATTATTTATGTGTTAAAGTAATTTAATAGATTAATGTTTTAATTGATTTATTTAATTAAATGAATGTGTGATTAATAACCTTATTATAAAGGGGTTATTAAAATAAATTAAAAGAGTTTAATTTAGTTTTGCCAAACATACCTTATTGTATAATAAGTCTTTAATCTATTAGGATTTTAGCAAACAAGGTATAAGGATTAATCTATTATGTTTTAATTCAATTTACCAAACAAGGAGTAAGGATTAATAGATTATTTTTATTTAGACTAGCCAAACAAGCCTTTTGGCTTTTAAATTTTAAAACTCCTATAACTGATATATTTATATCAGTACTTATATTATATCATTAATATATGTTATTATTATTATTACGTTATAATATTATACGTAAGATAGAAGAGAGATAAATGAGAGAAAAAAAGAAAACTCAGAGGAAGAAGAAGAAGAAAAGAAGAAAAAATAAGAAGAAACTAGAGAGAATTGAGAGTTTTTTTTATAGGTTTTGGAGAAAAGCTTGATAATCAAAGAGTGAGAGTCATCATCTTCTTCATAATCCAAGATAGGCCATCTTTTCTTTTGTAAAACTCTAAAATTTTTCTTCTTCCCAAAAAGTCTCTGTGAAAAATTTTATAAACGAAATTTTGTTGTTATGATTATAATTTTGTATGATTATCAATTGTATGTGTTTCATGAGTTATGCATGATCATAGAGAAATTAATTCATGTAAGTATGTAATTTATGAAGAAAATATTTTACAGAGAGTTTTTATGTATGAATATGGCTTTAGTTAAAATAGAAATTAAGGTCTAATTGGTTGTGGTATTGATAAATTGATTGTTAGAATTGCTAGAGTATGTAGAATCATAATCATGATGTTTAGAAAATTCTATTTTGATTTAATAACAAAGTCACAGTGTTGATTTTCATTAAAAATTATCAACAATGGAGTTTTGCGAAAAACATTGAAATCGGGTGTTGTAAATTTGATGTTTGTGTTGTTTAGATGACTAGAAACGCGTTAGAAAGTATTAGATTATGTTTATGTAAACCTATTTACTCATTGGGTAGCTTGGTATGGTTGTTAGAAAGGAGTTTGGAGGCCTAATTTGACTTTTCGTAGCGTTCTAGAGCTAAAATCGCATAATCGCAGCAGTGACCCCCGCCCTGGCGGGCCCCCTAGTGCAAAAACCCCCGCCTCGGCGGGGGGGGGGTGTTCTGTCAAGCCAAAATTTTGGAAAAAAAAAACTGACCGGACGTAGTTTACTAAAATGAGTATAACTTTTTCATACGAACTCCGATTGAGGTAATTCAAGATGATTCGGAAAGAGGACGAGTAGACCTACAACTTTCATTCTTTAAGTGTTTTAATTTGAGGTCTGTAACAGTAGTAAAAATGGCCATATTTAGGACTGTTGTGTATTTGGAGGCCATCGGAAGGCGTCGGAATGCGCAGATGCAAGTGCAATCCTTTGTGTATTAGTATAACCTAATGATAACATGTTAGACATGTAATAGGATGTTGTATCAAGTTGTTAATGTGTGTATAGTGCAATGACATGATCACTTAAGTAGTTGTAATAAAGCTAAATAGTGCTGTTCATGAAAAGATGCGATTTTGTTAGTAAGCTATATGAATCTAATGTTAGTATAACTAATGTGTATTGTCAATACATATGATATGTGTAAGACCTTTGGTGAACGTGAGTAGTGATTGTTTAACCTACACGATGAATGTATTAGTTATGTGTTAATGACTAACTATATCACGATGACATATGTATATAGGATATTGTGATTCAAATTGATTCGGTTTAGCCTACGAACAAGGCAAGTTCTATAACTCAAAACTTCATTGTGCGAGTTTAAATTCATTTGGTACATTATTGTTTTCAAATTCAATTACAATTGTTGCAAGTTGCTACCTCTACATTTTCGTAGAGCGAAATTGTCTATTATTGAGTAGGTCATTGTATTTAGTTACTCATGACGATGCAAGATTTCTAATCCTTTATCTTATTGAACTAATTATTGTTTTCAATTCGATTACCTTATAATGATGCAAGCTGTCTAAACTTTGGTTTGATGTTGAACAAATTATTCTTGTATTACACTTGTTGTTTAGCATGCATAAATAAATTGCTATGCATGTTTAGTATTCAATTCTAATTAACCTCGGCTTAGTATTGTTCAAGCAAGGTATGCTATAGTTATTCAAATTGTATGCTATTAGATTATTCCTAATGCATGACTTTAGTTTACTATGATTGATTCAATCACTATTATTCTATAGTATAGTGTTATTGGTCTTATTCAACTACTCCTTAGTTGATGTTCGTTAAATTCCAAATTTCCTTGAAAGCTTATCCAAACCAAACTTACTTTGGGTGCGGGCTTGTATTCTAAATACTGAGATGAACAACTCTTTTAATAGAGGTTTACGCTTAGCGTTGAAATGGTTGTGCACAATACATTGTACGAAGGGTTGATCCCCCTAAATACCTGAAGTCCTTATAGTCTTATGACTGTTAAAGTTTAAGTTGAAAGATTACTTATAACTGTGGATATGATTCGTGGTCATTAGACCCTCAGTAAATGTTAAAGTTTTCAGAAAGTAATAGAATTTATTGTTCAGTTCTATTAAACCTAATATTGGCAAATGATGTAAAGTTAAATGATTTATCTATTATTATTTCAAGTGGGCTTTGTTTGCTCACTCTTGCCTGTAAACTTTCTTACAGCTAAGGTTGAAACTGGTGATGTACCTAGCACCAGTAAAGGGAAAGGAAAGATGAAACAATGCTGAAGACCTGTAATAGATTGAATAGTTTATTTTCAGACTTGTTTAAAGATTGTAATGAATGTTATTCTAATTATTCCGCATGAATGAATGAATGTTTGTAAATGTTAGATAACCTGGGAGATTTATTTAAATTTAGTCCTGTATGGGCAGGTTTTATTTATTCAATTTTATTATAATTGGGTAGTTAGAAATGAATGTTTTGATTACGTGAACACCAAATCTTGAGGAAATGGAGTACCAGGATTTGGGGGTGTCACAGGTTGGTATCAAAGCTTTAGGTTATGAACCTTAGGTGGGGGAAAAGCCTTAGGAAGTAACCTTTTGAAAAGATAGTGGAGTTAACTCTTATCGAGTTTTAAGAAAGAAGTAATAAAATACTTATGTGCTTATGTGTTTATGTTTATGTACTCGTGAGTGTCGAGTAGTAATAATTATTAATTAAAACTTTAAAATTTTGTTGTCAGGATGACTAATGTTGGAGAGTCCAGTCAGGCTAGGGAAATGCCTATAGAGGAGGAACCTCGCGATGTTCAGGTAGTTTGGGAACAACTATTGCCACGGGAGTCAGCCCCGTTGGTCACAGTAGTTGAGGATGAGGATGATGATATGGAGACAGACGAGGAGGATCCCATTGAGTTACCGCAGGAGGATGAGGATGACGAGGATGAGGAGGAAAGGATTCCTCTTAAATCGATAGCTGGCCGTGTATATGATGAAGTGCACGACCTTAACGTGGAACTACAAGATACAGTGGAGGAGTTGCAGGAGATAGTAGTTGAACAACAGACTACAATTACATAAAAAGACGGCGAGATCCATGATCGTGATGAACGACTGACAAACGCCGAGGAGAAACTAACACAGACTGAAGGAGAGAAGGAACAATTAATCGAGATGGTTGCTGAACTGAAGAGCAGGCTGAGAGAAGAAGCGGCTAAGAGGGCAAGAGCTGAAGATGCATACGAGGAAGCTTATCAACGAACTGGAAGAGCAGTAAGGAGCTCACAGGCAAAAAGGATGAAGATGGAAGAAATGGACAAAGTATTCGACACCGCAATTAATCGAGCTCAAGATCGAGTTATGGGATATCCGATTCAGTTCGAGACGCTGCCATCATTTGTGTTAGATCGAAGAGCGATGTTTCGAATCATGGAGGAAGAACGTGATAGGGCTAAGAAGTATCTTAATAGATCATCGTAGAAAGTGTGCCTGTAATGCACGTAATATGTATTAAATAATGTGTAAATCCCTAGTGTTAAGTAACCATGGGATATGATAATAATGGTGTTGTCCTGAAACTTTTGTAGTTCAGGAAAGGATGTAGATAGCAGAGATGCTATTGTGTTATGTTTTCAAAAAGTTTATGAATAAATAAAAGTTATTATTTTATTCAAAGTGTTATGTGATATGTGGTTATTTCTTTTGTTGAGGCAAGTTAATTAGATATACTTAAAGAAGTTGAGTAATGGTCTAATAGATGTTTTATTTTAAACAGAAAATACCTCCCAGACGTCAACCAACACGACAGAGAACCACCGAAGAAGCTAACGACAATGTTGATGCGAATCCCGTTCAACAACTAGTGACACTATTGACAGGAGCGTTGCAGAATCAACCTCAAAACCATGGTACAACGTTTAAGGAGTTTAAGGCGGTTGGACCACCTGAATTCCGTGGGTCCATGAATCTAGTTGAAGCTCAAACCTAGATTATGGAGATAGAGAAGGTGTTCGATATCGCTAGGGTAGGGGATGACCAGAAGACGGCTTTCGCAACTTTCATGTTGAAAGCAGAAGCTAGTTATTGGTGGCAGGCCAATAAAACTCGTGAAGGGCCGGGAGTGATGACCTGAGATAGGTTTAAGGAGTTGTTCTTCGAGACCTATTTCCCGGAGAGTTCAAAGAGTCAGCTGGAAGTACAGTTTCTGGAGCTGAAGCAAGGGACGATGTCGGTATCCGAGTATGCCGCAAAATTCAACGAATTGGCGAGGTTTGCGCCATATCAGGTTAGCACAGACGAACGCAAGGCGAAGAGGTTTGAACAGGGACTGAAGCCCTGGCTGTACAGTAGGATTTCCCTGTTCCAGTTGAAGACATTTGCAGCAGTAATGGAGAAAGCAGTACTCGCCGAAGGTGGAGGCGAGGCGGTAACAAAATTAAACCAGGAACAAAAGAAGAAGAAGAATGAAAATGAGATGAAGAGTGGAGGTGGTAGCGGTGGAAACAACAACAACAACAAGAACAACAACAACAACTTGAAGAGAAAGTGGAATGGAAGTATGGGTACTGGAAACCAGCAGGGTAACCAGCAGAATAAGAAGTTTGAAGCGTGTGCGACATGTGGGAAATTTCACAAGGGAGCGTGTTTGATGGGGAAACGAGTTTGCTACAAATGTGGCCAAGAAGGTCACATCGCCCCAAATTGCACTCAATCAAAGAAGAATGTGTGCTTCACGTGCGGATCTAAGGATCACTTTGCTCGTGAATGTCCTAAGAAGAAGGAGGGAGTGACAACCAGAAACAATGGAGGAGGTAACAATGGAGGTACGTGGGCTATTACAGGACCTGCAGCATCAAACAAACCCACAGCCAGAACCTTCAACATGACTGTGCAAGATGCTGTGCAATCAAAGGATGTGGTGTCAGGTATTATCCCAATCAATGATATTGATGCATATGTATTATTTGATTCGGGTGCTACTTGCTCGTTTATATCTGATGAATTTGCTAAGAGGTTAGAATTGCCTAGAGAAGAACTGAATTTTCCTTTGAACATAGAAATTGCGAATAAGGAAATAATCCCTGTTAGGTTCGTTTATAAGAACTGTAGGGTGAACATTAAGGGGAATATCTTGTTAGTAGATTTGATTCCGATTAGACTCGGGGAATTTGATGTAATTTTGGGAATGAATTGGTTGTTCAATTATGGAGCGGTAATTGACTGCCAAAAGAAGTGCGTAAACCTTATGACTCCGTCAAAGGTAGTATTTTATGGTAGCAAGTCGCCAAGACAAATGAAATGTCTGACGACTATGCAGGCCAAGAAGTTGTTGAGTCAAGGTTGTGTGGGCTATTTAGCTTACATAGTCGATACTCAGAAGAAAGGTGTGAAATTAGAAGAAATACCGGTAGTGAAAGAATTCGAAGACGTGTTTCCAGAAGATTTGCCAGGACTTCCGCCGGACAGAGAAATTGAATTCGTGATCGACTTAGTGCCGGGAACAGCACCGATATCAAAGGCTCCGTACAGAATGGCTCCGGTAGAAATGAAGGAACTGATGGTACAGTTGCAAGAACTGCTAGACAAGAAATATATTCAACCAAGTGTATCGCCATGGGGAGCGCCAGTTTTATTCGTGAAGAAGAAGGACGGGTCAATGCGTCTTTGCATTGATTACAGGGAGTTAAACAAAGTCACTATTAAAAACAAATACCCGTTGCCAAGAATAGATGACTTGTTTGACCAGTTGAAGGGTGCTAAATACTTTTCGAAAATTGATTTGAGAAGTGGGTATCACCAGTTGAAAGTGAGGTAGGAGGATATACCACGAACGACATTCAGAACTCGGTATGGACATTACGAGTTTCTGGTGATGTCTTTTGGTTTAACCAATGCACCTGCTGCGTTCATGGATTTGATGAACATGGTGTTTAAACCATTCTTAGACAAGTTTGTAGTGGTATTCATCGACGACATTCTAGTGTATTCCAAAACTCAAGAAGAACACGTGGAACACTTACGTTTGACATTGGAGACACTAAGAAAGGAAAAGCTGTACGCGAAATTCTCTAAATGCGAATTTTGGCTCGATCGTGTACAATTTTTGGGTCATGTTATTAACAAGGAAGGGATTTCAGTGGATCCATCGAAAGTGGAAGCTGTAATCAATTGGGAACAACCAAGAACACCGTCAGAAGTGAGGAGTTTCTTGGGATTGGCTAGTTATTATAGAAGATTTATTCAAGATTTTTCTAAGATAGCCACTCCGTTAACAAATTTGACAAGGAAAGCTGTAAAATTCGTGTGGACGGAGAAATGTGAAGAAAGTTTTCAAGATTTGAAGAAGAAGCTAAGTGTAGCACCTGTGTTGACGTTACCAGACAATACAGGAAATTTTGTGGTGTATAGTGATGCCTCACACAAAGGGTTGGGTTGTGTTCTTATGCAGAATGACAAAGTTATTGCGTATGCATCAAGACAATTGAATGATTATGAGAAAGGGTATCCGACTCATGATTTGGAATTGGCTGCAGTTGTGTTTGCTCTGACGATATGGAGACACTATCTTTATGGAGAGAAATGTGAGATCTACACAGACCCCAAAAGTCTGAAGTATATTTTCACTCAGAAAGATTTGAACATGTGTCAGAGAAGGTGGATGGAACTGATAAAAGATTACGATTGTGAGATCTTTTATCATCCGGGCAAAGCGAATGTGGTAGCTGATGCTTTAAGCAGGAAAGGTAGGGAGAAGTTGATGCTGATTACAACTCAGGAGGAGCTCATTTCAGCAATGACAAAACTGGAGTTGGAGATCAAATTTCCAAAGGAATCTGACGAACAATTATTTCAGATAGAAGCTGGTCCAACTTTAATGGACAAAGTGAAGAGTGCCCAACTACAAGACGAAGAGTGTGCGAAAATCAAAGAGAATTTGATTGAAGGCGGTGATGTAAAATACAAGATCGACACTGAAGGGTTACTACGGTTTGAGGGAAGGATCTGGGTTCCAGCAACACCAGAACTGAAAGAAGAAATTTTGATCGAAGCTCATAGCTCAAAATATTCAATTCATCCAGGGAGCACGAAAATGTATCAAGATTTGCGCCGACATTTTTGGTGGCCAAATATGAAAAGGGACGTCACAGAATGTGTAGCGAAGTGCTTAACATGTCAGAGAGTAAAGGCCGAACATCAAAGACCCAGCGGGTTACTTCAACCGTTGGAAATACCAGAATGGAAGTGGGAACACATCACGATGGATTTTGTGGTGGGTCTTCCAACTACTTAGAGAGGATGCGATACGATTTGGGTGATAGTGGACAGACTGACGAAGTCAGCGCACTTTTTACCAATAAAGATTAGGTTCAGTCTTGATCAGTTGGCAAGATTGTACATTAAGGAAATCGTTTCGAGACATGGGGTGCCAGTATCAATAGTGTCTGATAGAGATCCGCAGTTTACATCGAATTTCTTGAAGAGACTACAAGAATGCATGGGGACTCAATTGCGAATGAGTACGGCTTATCATCCACAAACAGATGGCCAAAGCGAAAGAACGATTCAGACATTGGAGGATATGCTAAGAGCATGCATCATGGATTTTAAAGGAAGCTGGGAAGATCAACTACCATTGGTGGAATTTGCTTACAACAACAGTTATCACGCGAGCATCGGCATGCCACCTTACGAAGC
The DNA here is from genome assembly GCA_016801055.1 of Panax notoginseng. Taxonomy (NCBI): domain Eukaryota; kingdom Viridiplantae; phylum Streptophyta; class Magnoliopsida; order Apiales; family Araliaceae; genus Panax; species Panax notoginseng. The sequence continues at coordinate 78,846,929 of CM029020.1, forward strand.
ATTGTACGGCAGTAAGTGCAGAACTCCACTGTGCTGGGATGAAGTCGGTGAACGCCAACTGTTAGGACCAGAACTGGTACAACAAACTGCTGAAGTTATCAAACTCATCAGAACAAGGTTGGTAGCAGCTCAAGACAAACAGAAAAAGTATGCTGATCAACACAGACAAGATCGTGCATTTAACGTAGGAACTTTTGTATTCCTAAAAGTTTCTCCCTGGAAGGGAAAAATTCGTTTCGGTAAGAAGGGAAAACTAAGCCCGAGGTTTATTGGACCATTTGAAGTGCTGCGAAGAGTGGGAGAAGTGGCTTACGAGGTAGCTCTACCTCCAGTGTTGGAAAACATTCATAATGTTTTTCACATTTCTGTGTTACGACCATATAAACCCGACTACAAGCATGTGATCGAGTATGAACAGTTGCAGTTCGAGAAAGATTTATCTTATGAAGAGGTTCCTATCCAGATAGAAGACAGGAAAGAACAAGTGCTCAGAAATAAGGTGATACCTTCTGTGAAGGTGATTTGGAGGAACCACAACGCTGAAGAGGCTACGTGGGAACTCGAAGAGAAAATGATGAAAGATTACCCTGAGTTATTTGTTTAATCCGTGTCTTCGATTCTGGGGACAGAATCTTTGTAAGTAGGAAAAAATGTAACGAATGATTTATTTGAATTGTGATTCTGAGGACAGAATCCTTGTAAGGAGGGAATGATGTAACATTTTATAATTTTAAATTGTTATAATAAATATTTATTGATTTATATAAATATTTAATGGACAGGTTTATTGATTGAATAATTAATTGTTTAATTTGAGTGATGTAGTTTATTTAATTATTTGTTGAATAAATAATTAAATAGTAGATATTAAATATTTATTGGTAATATTAAATATTTATCGAATTATGGCAATTGAAATTGATGTGATTTAATTAATTATTTGTTGTGTAATTAATTAAGGAGCTAAATAAATTAGTTGTTATGAGATTTATAATAATTAATTTAATTAATAAGCTAGAGAGCTTATAGTGGTTTTAAATAAATAAATATAATATTTTAAATGAGAAATTGTAGTTTAAAATATTAGTTGGTTAAATGAAATTATAATTATAAAAAAAATTATAATTATTTATGTGTTAAAGTAATTTAGTAGATTAATATTTTAATTGATTTATTTAATTAAATGAATGTGTGGTTAATAACCTTATTATAAAGGGGTTATTAAAATAAATTAAAAGAGTTTAATTTAGTTTTGCCAAACATACCTTATTGTATAATAAGTCTTTAATCTATTAGGATTTTAACAAACAAGGTATAAGGATTAATCTATTATGTTTTAATTCAATTTACCAAACAAGGAGTAAGGATTAATAGATTATTTTTATTTAGACTAGCCAAACAAGCCTTTTGGCTTTTAAATTTTAAAACTCCTATAACTGATATATTTATATCAGTACTTATATTATATCATTAATATATGTTATTATTATTATTACGTTATAATATTATACGTAAGATAGAAGAGAGAGAAAGGAGAGAAAAAAAGAAAACTCAGAGGAAGAAGAAGAAGAAAAAAGAAAAAAATAAGAAGAAACTAGAGAGAATTAAGAGTTTTTTTTATAGGTTTTGGAGAAAAGCTTGATAATCAAAGAGTTAGAGTCATCATCTTCTTCATAATCCAAGGTAGTCCATCTTTTCTTTTGTAAAACTCTAAAATTTTTCTTCTTCCAAAAAGTCTCTGTGAAAAATTTTATAAACGAAATTTTGTTGTTATGATTATAATTTTGTATGATTATCAATTGTATATGTGTTTCATGAGTTATGCATGATCATAGAGAAATTAATTCATGTAAGTATGTAATTTATGAAGAAATATTTTACAGAGAGTTTTTATGTATGAATATGGCTTTAGTTAAAATAGAAATTAAGGTCTAATTAGTTGTGGTATTGATAAATTGATTGTTAGAATTGCTAGAGTATGTAGAATCATAATCATGATGTTTAGAAATTTCTATTTTGATTTAATAACAAAGTCACAGTGTTGATTTTCATTAAAAATTGTCAACAATGGAGTTTTGCGAAAAACATTAAAATCGGGTGTTGTAAATTTGATGTTTGTGTTGTTTAGATGACTAGAAACGCGTTAGAAAGTATTAGATTATGTTTATGTAAACCTATTTACTCATTGGGTAGCTTGGTATGGTTGTTAGAAAGGAGTTTGGAGGCCTAATTTGGCTTTTCGTAGTGTTCTAGAGCTAAAATCGCATAATCGCAGTAGTTACCCCCACCCGGCGGGCCCCCCTAGTGCAAAACCCCCGCCCGGGGGGGGGGGGGTGTTCTGTCAAGCCAAAATTTTGAAAAAAAAAACTGACCGGACGTAGTTTACTAAAATGAGTATAACGTTTTCATACGAACTCCGATTGAGGTAATTCAAGATGATTCGGAAAGAGGACGAGTAGACCTACAACTTTCATTCTTTAAGTTTTTTAATTTGAGGTCTATAACAGTAGTCACAATGGCCATATTTAGGACTATTGTGTATTTGGAGGCCATCGGAAGGCGTCGAAATGCGCAGATGCAAGTGCAATCCTTTGTGTATTAGTATAACCTAATGATAACATGTTAGACATGTAATAGGATGTTGTATCATGTTGTTAATGTGTGTATAGTGCAATGACATGATCACTTAAGTAGTTGTAATAAAGCTAAATAGTGCTGTTCATGAAAAGATGCAATTTTGTTAGTAAGCTATATGAATCTAATGTTAGTATAACTAATGTGTATTGTCAATACATATGATATGTGTAGGACCTTTGGTGAACGTGAGTACTGATTGTTTAACCTACACGATGAATGTATTAGTTATGTGTTAATGACTAACTATGTCACGATGACATATGTATATAGGATATTGTGATTCAAATTGATTCGGTTTAGCCTACGAACAAAGCAAGTTCTATAACTCAAAACTTCATTGTGCGAGTTTAAATTCATTTGGTTCATTATTGTTTTCAAATTCAATTACAATTGTTGCAAGTTGCTACCTCTACATTTTCGTAGAGCGAAATTGTCTATTATTGAGTAGGTCATTGTATTTAGTTACTCATGACGATGCAAGATTTCTAATCCTTTATCTTATTGAACTAATTATTGTTTTCAATTCGATTACCTTATAATGATGCAAGCTGTCTAAACTTTGGTTTGATGTTGAACAAATTATTCTTGTATTACATTTGTTGTAGCATGCATAAATAAATTGCTATGCATGTTTAGTATTCAATTCTAATTAACCTTGGCTTAGTATTGTTCAAGCAATGTATGCTATAGTTATTCAAATTGTATGCTATTAGATTATTCCTAATGCATGACTTTAGTTTACTATGATTGATTCAATCACTATTATTCTATAATATAGTGTTATTGGTCTTATTCAACTACTCCTTAGTTGATGTTCGTTAAATTCCAAATTTCCTTGAAAGCTTATCCAAACCAAACTTACTTTGGGTGCGGACTTGTATTCTAAATACTGAGATGAACAACTCTTTTAATAGAGGTTTACGCTTAGCGTTGAAATGGTTGTGCACAATACATTGTACGAAGGGTTGATCCCCCTAAGTACGTGAAGTCCTTATAGTTTTATGACTGTTAAAGTTTAAGTTGAAAGATTACTTATAACTGTGAACATGATTCGTGGTCATTAGACCCTCAGTAAATGTTAAAGTTTTCAGAAAGTAATAGAATTTATTGTTCAGTTCTATTAAACCTAATATTGGCAAATGATGTAAAGTTAAATGACTTATCTATTATTATTTCAAGTGGGCTTTGTTTGCTCACTCTTGCCTGTAAACTTTCTTACAGTTAAGGTTGAAACTGGTGATGTACCTAGCACCAGTAAAGGGAAAGGAAAGATGAAACAATGCTGAAGACCTGTAATAGATTGAATAGTTTATTTTCAGACTTGTTTAAAGATTGTAATGAATGTTATTCTAATTATTCCGCATGAATGAATGAATGTTTGTAAATGTTAGATAACCTGGGAGATTTATTTAAATTTAGTCCTGTATGGGCAGGTTTTATTTATTCAATTTTATTATAATTGGGTAGTTAGAAATGAATATTTTGATTACGTGAACACCAAATCTTGAGGAAATGGAGTACCAGGATTTGGGGGTGTCACATGTGACACCCCCAAATTCGGGTTTCCTAACCTCGAATTCGGTGTTCACGATATTCAATAACAAACATACTTTCTAACTAATGCGGAAGAATAAACATACATTGTTTATCATAATAGTAATAAAGTCTTACAATCATAGTCCCAAGGTTCTTTAACCTTAACTTAAAACGTACTTTCTATACTATAAAGAGTTTACATAACCAAATAACATTTAAAATAAACTAGTACATAAGCCTTCTCAAACATCTACTCTTGAACCTTCCTTTTTCCTTTGTCCCATTTGGACGTTTCTGCCTTAGATGAAATAAATGTTATGATATAGCAAGGGTAAGCAACTAATTTGCTTAGCAGGTTTATACACAAGGGAGATATATCATGATTAGAAAGAAGTTTCGCTTTCAATGTTCAACAACAATATAAAATTGTGAAAAACATGAATTAATAGTTAACAGTTAAATAATCGAATAATTGAATAACATGTACTGAGTGGTTTGAAATAACCATGAACATTTGCCAAGGTTCTCGGTATTTAAACTGAACCTTTTAATAAGTTTTGATAATCAAGGGGATCAGCCTGTCATACCCCGTGATTTAAGCTTAAACACTTAATAATCCAGCATTGATATCATGCTTTAATCAAATTCGTCCTTTTCTCAGCCAAGAATTCTTACCATATCAATTTAATTAGAACAACTTTTAAAACACATTTGATTTAACAAATTTAGACATGCTTGATCTAGCTGATACAATTAACATAGATTTATCTCATAAACAGTTCATAAATGAAAGAATTTTAATTTAATTCACAGTTCAATAATAATATAACAGGAATTCAATTGTAAAAGGTGTGAATCTCAATAATCAATATAGATGTGAATAATCAACAATAATTATTCACTAACATGCTTCGAAAATAATAACTCGAGTTTGAGTTAAGGAACTTGCCTCGTTTGTAGGCTACTCCTACACAATTAAATTCTTCGCTAGGCAGTTTAATTATCTTCCTTTGAGAGACTTATAGTTAATCTTTCAATTTGTCATAGCATAACATTACATTATGTAATCACATAGATATTACATATTATATTTAGTTCTTAGAAATATTATCATGTCTCGATAATATTACTATTAAATAACAACAACCTTTAATTCACTTAATATTATTAATCGTGATAATATTTAATTCACCTCTTAGTATTATTAAACCACTAATAACACTTTTATTCACTTACTAATATTATTAACATCTTAATAATATTTTAATACTTTACTAATATTATTAATCCTCTTAATAATAATTTAATCATGCATTAATATTATTACTTATTCTTTAGTATTATTAATCAATTAATAATACTTTATTTATTTACTAATAATATTAACCTTTTAAAAATATTTTATTCATTTTACTAATATTATTAATCATTTAATAATATTTTATTTATTTACTAATGTTATTATATTTTAATAACATTTTATTTAATTTTGAATATTATTATTTACTTAATAATATTTTAATCATCCAATAATAATTTAATATAATATTATTAATCTTTTAATAATATTTTAATCTAATATTATTAGCCATTTCCTAATATTTTAATCATTTATTAATGCTTAAATCAAATATTATTAGCCATTCAATAAAGTTTTAATCTTAATATTTTTATTTACTTAAAAATATCATATTCTTATATTACAAATATCATAGTAACATTTTAATAAGTTATTAGGCAAATAAACAATTTATTTTAATTGGTTTACCCTTTGTTAAACAACTTATTTAATACCCATAAAAGGTCATAAATAATATTTATCATAATAGATTACCAAAATACCTCACATAGGGCAGATTACACTATAATAGGAGAACCTAAGCTTTAAGAGCCTATTTTCCTCATTTATGACATTATTTAACCATTTATTTCTTTTTAACCATAACTATAACATTATTATGAAAAATAGGAAACAGGTTCTGAAAATTATTATCTTCTAGATCTGGATAGTATATGATCCAACAATGATTCACAAATTTTCTTGGAATTTTAGAAAGTGATTTACTATATTTAAAGTACTCAAAACCTCCGAATCTTGTTACATTTTTTATAAATTGAGTTTTGCTTAGAAAATTCTGAAATTTTAGGGTACACTCTCATAACATATATACATATACTGTATAAATTTTAGATTTTTCCAAGGTATACACAGTGAGGAATTCGGGTAAGAATATTTAGGAGTCATTCACGGTAAAAGTCATTACACACAAATCACACATTGAAACGTGTCCGTTCTTTTATCTACATGTAGATAACTTCTTAATGTACCTCTGTGATTTTTCCAAGATTTTTAAAAGATTCAGAATTGGCCGAAACAACCTTAGGAAAAGAAGTATCCAGACTCCTAACTTGGTCGTTTTAAGTCGAAATTGGCTCGTTCAAAAGCCGTTATCTTACATATCTCATGTACTTCGATTTCATTCGGATAAAAGTAGTTTTTAAATTCTTTAACAATGAATTCACTAATTAACGTTCTATTACGCGCTCTATTAACGTTCGTGAACGTTCATAGCTCGTTTCTTTGTTTTAAGTCGAAATTCGACGATTCTTGAGTCCACGACTCTTAAATACGTTATTCTACGTTTTGCCATCTAAAACAAAGGTTTCCAAGTTAAACGACAACTTTTCACTACTAATCTAGGATTTCTACGATTTTAACGTTTAACGCCTAATCTCGTAAATTTCGCCATAGCTTCGTTACTTGAGTTCTATACGCCAAATTAAATGGAACCATTCTGGAAAAAGCAATTATTGTGGAGGGTGGTAGTGAGGCTTTGAGCCAATACCACAAAGAGAGAAAGAATAAGAGTAAAGGAGAGGGAGGATCCAAGGCAGAGGGAGCCAGTGGTAGTGGCAGTGGCAGTATGCCAAAGAGAAAGAGTTTTAACTCCAGGAATACTGGAGTGAAACAAGGGGATCTTAAGCGTAGGATCGCAGCGTGCAAGACATGCAGAAAGACTCATCTCAGAGTCTATCTGAAAGGGAAGTCAATTTGTTATAACTGTGGGCAGGAGGGTCATATATCAACCAATTGTCCTAATTTTAAGAAGAACCAGGGTTTTTTTGTTTGTGGGTAAGTGGAAAACATGGCAAGAAATTGCCCAAAGAAGGGGTCGGAGGGTAATAAGGGTGCTAGTAGTGGTAAGTTAGCCATTACTGGACCAACATCATCGGGTAGACCCACGACCCGTAGTTTTAATATGACTGTCCAAGATATGATTGCATCAGCAGATGTAGTAGCACGTATCATTCCAGTCAATAAAATAAATGCTTATGTGCTGTTTGATTCGGGTGCTACTTGTTCTTTTATAGCATGTGAATTTGCTAAGCGATTAAGTTTACTCCAGGAAAGATTAGAAATACCTTTAGATGTTAAGGTAGCGAATGAAGAGACAATAACTATTGAACACATTCATAGGAATTATTGCGTAGATATTAGAGGTAACAAATTATCGGTAGATCTTTTACCGATAAGGTTGAGAGAATTTGATGTAATTCTCTGTATGGATTGATTTATTAACCATAGAGCGATAATAGATTGTCATAGAAAGAGTGTGAACCTTCGACTTTCTAATAAACCCAAGGTACTATTTTACGGTAGTAAGTCACCGAGACGCTCTTGTTGTCTAACCATGACACAAGCTGGAAAGATGTTGAGGAAGGGGTGTATAGGATACCTATGCCATGTTGTGGATACCTAGAGAGTGGAAGCATCATTGGAACAGATACCTATAGTAAAAGAGTTCGCGAATGTATTTCCGGAGGAGTTACAATGTGACGCCCCCAAAATAGGTATACATCACCTATTCTGAGTTGCCAAATACATGGTACAGAATACAAATACAATCTTTAGTATATAACAAGAGAGCTGTGAGTTTTAATACAAATACTGTCTTCTAGACAATATCCACTCTCAGAATAAGTCCTCATTATATTTATTGTCACACTATTTAACAGAATAGTGAGGACTACTAATACTATCATCTGGACCGTCACTCCGCTCCCCGACTAGTCCCGACTACGTTCTCATTTCCTGAAGAGAACAGTGAAAGAAAGGGTGAGCTCAACTAGCCCAGTAAGAAATATTATGACTAAGATAATGCAGAATAAATTATCATTAGTTTTCAACAATGTTAAACTGATAAAATACAATAGACATCAAGTTTAACTGCAGCGGAACACGCAATCCATTAAAAGAGTCAAGTAAAGAATAAAATCTATTATCTTTTATGATTTAAAAGGTTTTTCATCACTTTTATCACTGAGACCCAGCTTAATAAATAATCCACCTCATCCCTGCACTACGGCCAAGAATATTTATTAGTGTCACGACCATAAATTATCCATGCACTACGGGCCAAGGATATTTGTGTATTCATCAATGGTCATGATCATGCCAACAACTGTCCATCAATGCACTACAGGCCAATAAGGACTTTTACCGCATCAGTTGTAACATTACGGTCAAGATTACACCGAAAAATCCATGGTTATAATCATACCTAGTCCATCTATGCACTACATGCCACAAATGACTTTCAACAAAATATAAACATAAGGATGATGACAATGATATAAGAATTCAATAAAACAAGTTCAAGAATTAATTTATCCAGGAACCTATAACGTCCAAATTGTCCACATGATACTGCTTTGTGGAGTAAAATTCAAGAATGATCAGAAGAATATTTCCATAAAAATATACTGGATGAAGAGCAAATATCAAGGATATTCTACTAATTTCATGGAGTATAAAAGCCAAAACTTTAACCAACTGAGTATAATAAAGAATAGAATAACAAAAGAAATCACCAGGCATGCGATAGACCACACAAACAGGTTATTTCAACAGAATAATAAATAACAGAACCAGGTCACGCGTAAACGCACCGACAGGATATTTTGACAGAATAATAAATAATAGAACCAGGTCCGGCGTAAACGTACAGACATGATATTCTGACAGAATAATAAATAATGGAACCAGGTTCGGCGTAAGCGCACAGACAGGATATTCTGACAGAATAATAAATAATGGAACCAGGTCCGGCGTAAAACGCACATACAGGATATTCCAACAGAATAATAAAGAATGGAATAACAGAAGAATTTCACCAAGTATAGGGTAGCCCACGTATACATGTTATTCCAACAGAATAATAAATAATGGAATAACAGAAGTTCTTTTCATGAATACAAAAGAAATAATACCCCTTACCTTAAGAAGAAGAGTACTAGATATGTGAGTAATGCAGTAGCAGAATACTTTTCTTCTTTCTCTCTATATTTCCCTCTCTAGAGTTTCAGTGAATTCGTAAGAAATAATGAAGGAATGAGCTTCTATTTATAGAAGAATGGACTACATAATAACTAATTCATGAATGGTCCAGATTGATTTACTTTTAATCGGACGATCCATATTTAAAACAAAATCTTTTAAATAAAATATAATATATTCTATTTATAATCTAATAAAACGAATAACTTTATAAAAGTATTCTGTTTTATTTAAAAAGATTTTACTATGCAAAATACTGCAGGCACTATGCAACATATGCATAATAAAATATAATATATTCTATTTAAAATCTAATAAAACAAATAAATTTATAAAAGTATTATGTTTTATATAAAAAAAATTTACTATGCAAAACACTATGCATAATAGAATATAATATATTCTATTTATAGTCTAATAAAACAGATAACTTTATAAAAGTATTCTGTTTTATATAAAAAGCATTTTTGTTTTATTACCTTAATAATACTAATAAAACAAAACTGAGTGACTTATCACATAAGCATCAATAATCAATACCATGTACTACTATGCAACCACGCGTATTACTGTACTTTTACTACCGAGTAGTTCAACAGTATTAATGGTAAAACTTCCGCCGTTATTTTCATAAAATATTTTTGTCGTTTTCTCAATCCAACAATAATTTCATTGTGGGGTCCACTAATGATTGTGCCGTCGTACGAATATTCCCTATTAAAACGAATATTCATCGACCACTTGAATATTATACAACAACTTGCGTACTTTGTAAAATTTTTAAATATTACCCACAACTATAACATTATATCAAATTCATTCCATAATATTTAAAAATGATATCTATAGAAAACTCATCTTTATTAAAAAAAAATTAGGGCCTTACAACCTCCCTTCTTATGAAATTTCGCCCTCGAAATTAGGGTACGTACCTGATATGTCGAAGAGGTAAGGATACCTTGATTTCATTTCAGATTCTAACTCCCAGGTCATTTCCTCAACATCATGGTTCCTCCACAAAACTTTTACTTGAGGTATAACCTTAGAGCGTAGAACATGATCATTCTTATCCAAGATTTGAACAGGAACCTCTTCATACGTTAAATCTTCCGCTATTTCGTCCGGTTCTAACTCAATAATGTCGTGCGGGTCTTTCACATATTTACGTAATATAGATATGTGAAAAATATTATGAACACGAGACATACTTGGCGGTAAAGCGAGTCTATAAGCTACAGTTCCTACTCGATCAAGGATTAAAAATGGGCCAATGAATCGAGGATTGAGCTTTCCTCTCTTTCTAAATCTCGTAACTCCTTTCCATGTATCAACACGTAACAACACATGATCTCCAATATCGAATTCCATGTCCTTTCGATGAAGATCAACATAACTCTTTTGTCGATCTTGTGAGGTTTTTATATGTTGCCGGATCGTTTGAATCTTTTCCATAGTCATACGTACCAACTCTGTCCCACAACGTTGCTTCACCCACCTCATCCCAGTATACTGGAGAACGACACTTTTTTCCATACAACGCTTCGAATGGAGCCATGCCAATACTTGCTTGATAGCTGTTGTTGTAGGAAAACTCCACCAATGGTAAGAACTTGTCCCAACTTCCCTTGAAATCAAGGACACAAAGTCTTAATAGATCTTCAAGAGTTTGAATAGTCCTCTCCAACTGCCCGTCCGTTTGAGGATGATATGCCGAACTAAACCGTAAATCCGTGCCCATAGCTTTTTGCAAACTAACCCAAAATCGTGAAGTGAATTTTGGGTCTCGATCAGAAACTATGGATACTGGCACACCATGCAATCTTATAATCTCGTTTATGTACATATGAGCAAGACGTTCAAGGGTATACGTTTCTGTCGTATAGGTAAGAAATGAGCCGACTTGGTCAATCTATCAACAATGACCCAAATCGCATCTATGCCTTGAGAAACCTTGGGAAGACCGGTAACGAAATCCATAGTAATGTGCTCCTACTTCCATTATGGAATTTTAAGTGGTTGCAATGGACCTTTTGGTACTTGATGCTCCTCCTTGACTTGTTGACACGTTAGACACCTTGAGATAAACAGTGCTATCTCTCTCTTCATATTAACCCACCAAAATATATGTCGAAGATCATGATACATTTTGGTACTCCCAAGATGGATTACAAACGGTGTGTTGTGCGCCTCCATCATGATGTTATACTTTAAATCAGGGTCGTTAGGAACACAAAGTCTGGAGTTGACTCGAAGTATTCTTTCCTCATCTATTTTTGCTTCCGGCATAGCACCTTCTTGCACTTTCTTTCTCATTCGCATCAGCTCCAGGTCTGTAGCTTGAGCAGGTTTAACTTTATCAATTAAAGTCGGTTTCTACTCGTATATTCGCCATCATCACATGGGCCCCCGGAGTCTTTAACTCTATCTCATCTTTGCAAGTCACACAAAATGGGCCTTTGCGTTGAAAATATCGAACTCATACCCGCATATGATCTTCTACTCAATGCGTCAGCTACCACGTTCACTTTTCCAGGATGGTATTGGAGGGTATAATCATAATCTTTCAATAGTTCAAGCCAACGTCGTTGCCACATGTTAAGTTCCTTTTGGGTGAAGAAATATTTGAGGCTTTTATGATCCGTAAAGATCTCCACTTTCTCCCCATACAAGTAATGCCTCCAAATCTTTAGTGCAAAAATGACTGCTGCCAACTCTAGATCATGAGTAGGATAATTCCTCTCATATTCTTTGAGTTGTCGAGAGGCAGAGGCTATGACTTTCCCATGTTGCATGAGAACACATCCTAACCTTTGCCCGAAGCATCACTGTAGATGACAAATCCCTTCGAGCCAGATGGTATGGTCAGAACAGGTGCTGAAATGAGTCTTCTCTTGAGTTCTTAAAAAACTATTCTCACATTCCTCGCTCCGACCGAATTTTGTATCTTTTCGAGTCAGCTGAGTTAGTGGAGTAGCGATTCGAGAAAATCCTTCCACGAATCTCTGATAATAACCAACTAAGCCGAGAAAGCTACGTACTTCGGTCACTGATTTGGGTTGCTCCCAGCTTTGAATAGCTTCAATCTTTGCTGGGTCAACAGATATTCCATGACTTGATACTATATGCCCAAGGAATGCCACTTCTTCAAGCCAGAACTCGCATTTCTTTAACTTGGCATAAAGCTTGTTTTCACGAAGCTTTTGGAGTATCAGCCTCAAGTGTTGCTCATGATCTTCACGGCTTTTGGAATAAATAAGGATGTCATCAACAAAGACGACCACAAAGTGATCCAAATATTCCTTGAATACTCGGTTCATCATATCCATGAAGGCAGCAGGAGCATTAGTTAATCCAAAAGATATGACTAAGAATTCATAATGCCCGTACCGAGTTCTGAAGGCAGTCTTTGGAATATTCTCAGTTCTAACCTTCAGCTGATGATATCCAGAATGAAGATCGATCTTTGAAAAGAATTGTGCTCCTTGAAACTGGTCAAACAGGTCATCAATGCGAGGCAACTGATACTTATTTTTGATGGTGACATTATTCAACTCCCGATAATCAATACAAAGTTGCATACTTCCATCTTTCTTCTACACGAATAGAATAGGAGCACCCCAAGGAGAAGTACTAGGTCGAATGAAACCGATATCTAATAATTCCTGCAATTGGGTCTTTAACTCTTGAAGTTCAATAGGAGCCATCCGATATGGGGCTTTGGAAATGGGTTTTGTACTGGGTTCAAGGTCAATACAAAATTTATTTCACGCTCTGGGGGTAGGCCAAGAAGTTCTTTAGGGAATACGTCAGGAAATTCATTAACAATAGAAATATCATTTAAAACTGACGTATTTTTGTTTAGATCTGTGACATGTGCTAAGAAAGCTTGACATCCGTTTTTCAATAAACGAATAACTTTATGGCTTGAGATGACAGTGATTGATTTTAATGGTTTGGTCTCTTGAATTCGCATAATAGGTTGATTAGGAATATGAAAGCTAACAACCTTACGAAAATAATCAATTTTAGCATGATGAGTAGTTAACCAATCAATCCATAGAATCACATCAAATGCAAGTATTTTCAATGAAATAAGATCGACAGGTAATGTGAGGGTACTGATTTGAACCAAACAAGACTTATAAATAGTGGATGTAATGAAGTCTATCAGGTTTCTCCCATCAGAGTTTCCACAGATAAGTCAAAGTCTAATTTCTCCGGAGTCAAATTTAATCGTTGAGCGCAAGTAGGAGAAATAAAAGAATGGGTAGAACCGGTATCAAATAAGGTATAGACTTCGCTAGAGTTTATGATAAGCTTACCCGTGATAACCTCGTTCCGGTTCCTTGCTTTCTGAGAGGTCACAACAAAAGCTCTCCCTTGAACTACTGGTTTTGACTTGTTTAGGACGGTATTTTGTGTCACCGTTCCAACTGGACTTGTCTTCGGTGCATGACAAAATTGGGCTAGGTGACCTTCTTTTTCACAATTATAACACGCTTTAGATGGCATCGCATAGTTTGGACTAATATGTCCCTCCCCTACGCATTTGAAGCATATGATAGGTGGTCGTTCTCTTTCTTTAACAACGGGTGTTGGTGCTGACGTCTTTCCATCATTGTTGAATCTCCTCTACTTGAAATGTCCATTCTTATTGTTTTGGCCATGATTACCACCGAAGTGGTTACCATTTCTGGCTTGTTGATTCTCTCCATGCTTGTTGTCACCGCTTCGATGACTGCTCTCACCGGTATTATCATTTTATCGGCTACTTTCTCTTGGTTGAGTTAACTCGTTATCGCGCTCCAATAACTGAGCCCTATTTACAACATCTGAATACAAACACAGTTTATGAGAAATAAGATATTGACGTATCTCTGGTTTCAAACTTCTTAAAAACATCCGCGTCATTCTCTCCTCATTATCAACTAAGTGGGATGCAAATCGGGACAACTCGGCAAACTTAGCTTCGTACTACGACACGGTCATATTATTCTGCTCTAACTTGATGAACTCTACCTCCTTCATGTGACAAATACTTTCGGAAAAGTACTTGTCACTGAACAGTACTTAAAAATTTTCCCAAGACATCTTCAATGCGGCAAGTTGAGTATGCTTTATCGAGTCCCACCAGTAATCTGCCTCTCCTCGCAACATAACGGTGGCAAAGGGAACCTTTTGCTCCACGGCGCATTCTAAGACATCAAATATCTTGGTGATCTGCTTGATCCACGCTTCCCCTTAAGTGGTTTTGGCTCTCCAATAAACTCGGTGGTCCCAGCTCCTTGAACTGCTTAGCGGTGATCGTCCGATAGTTTTCAGTATTCTCACCTACATTTTGGACAGGAGCCTCTCTCGCCTAATGTTTCATGAATTGCATAAAGCCTCTAAACATTCTATCATTCATCATTTATGTGCTCCATTGCTATTCTTAACATTCTAGGATGTCATTTTCAGATACTGCCACAAAACAAAGGTTAATTGACATGTAACATAATATCCCTATACTCTGACCGACCAATTAAATACCAAATAAACTTCGGTAGGTCATACTAGCGAAGGAATTCCCCGTCTCTCCCCTCCTAGTTTTAGTCTCACATCTTAGCCAGGGATCATATCCCTAAGCTCTGATACCAACTGTGACGCCCCCAAATAGGTATACATCACCTATTCTGAGTCGCCAAATACATGGTACAGAATACAAATACAATCTTTAGTATATAACAAGAGAGCTGTGAGTTTTAATACAAATACTGTCTTCTAGACAATATCCACTCTCAGAATAAGTCCTCATTATATTTATTGTCACACTATTTAACAGAATAGTGAGGACTACTAATACTATCATCTGGACCGTCACTCCGCTCCCGACTAGTCCCGACTACGTTCTCATTTCCTGAAGAGAACAGTGAAAGAAAGGGTGAGCTCAACTAGCCCAGTAAGAAATATTATGACTAAGATAATGCAGAATAAATTATCATTAGTTTTCAACAATGTTAAACTGATAAAATACAATAGACATCAAGTTTAACTGTAGCGGAACAAGCAATCCATTAAAAGAGTCAAGTAGGAATAAAATCTAATATCTTTTATGATTTAAAAGTTTTTTTATCACTTTTATCACTAAGACTCAGCTTAATAAATAATCCACATCATCCCTGCACTACGGCCAAATGATATTTATTAGTGTCATGACCACAAATTATCCATGCACTACGGGCCAAGAATATTTATTTATTCATCAATGGTCATGATCATGCCAATAACTGTCCATCAATGCACTACGGGCCAATGAAGACTTTTACCACATTATTTGTAACATTACAGTCATGATTACACCGAATAATCCTGGTTAGAATCATACCAAGTCCATCTATGCACTACATGCCACAGATAACTTTCAACAAAATATAAACATGAGGATGATGACAATGATATAAGAATTCAATAAAACAAGTTCAAGAATTAATTTATCAAGGAACCAATAACGTCCAAATTGTCCACATGATACTGCTTTATGGAGTAAAATTCAAGAATGTTCAGAAGAATATTTTCATGAAAATATACTGGATGAAGCGCAAATATCAAGGATATTTCACTAATTTCATGGAGTATAAAAGCCAAAACTTTAACCAACTGAGTATAATAAAGAATGGAATAACAAAAGAAATCACCAGGCATGCGATAGACCGCACAGACAGGTTAGGTTATTCTAACATAATAATAAATAATAGAACCAGGACATGCGTAAACGTACCGACAGGATATTCGATAGAATAATAAATAATGGAACCAGGTCCGGCGTAAACGCACAGACAGGATATTCTGACAGAATAATAAATAATGGAACTAGGCGTAAACGCACAGACATGATATTTCGACAGAATAATAAATAATGGAACCAGGTCTGGCGTAAAACGCACAGACATGATATTCCAACAGAATAATAAAGAATGGAATAACAGAAGAATTTCACCAAGTATAGGGTAGCCTGCGTATACAGGTTATTCCAACAGAATAATAAATAATAGAATAATAGAAGTTCTCTTCATGAATACAAAATAAATAATACCCCTTACCTTAAGAAGAAGAGTACTGGATATGTGAGTAGTGCAGTAGCAGAATACTTTTTTTCTTTCTCTCTATAATTTCTCTCTTTAGAGTTTCAGTGAATTCGTAAGAAATAATGAAGGAATGACCTTCTATTTATAGAAGAATGGACTGCATAGTAACTAATTCATGAACGGTCCAGATTGATTTACTTTTAATCGGACGATCCATATTTAAAGCAAAATCTTTTAAATAAAATATAATATATTCTATTTATAATCTAATAAAACGAATAACTTTATAAAAGTTTTCTATTTTATATAAAAATATTTTACTATGCAAAATACTATGTAGGCACTATACAACACTATGCATAATAAAATATAATATATTCTATTTAAAATCTAATAAAACAAATAACTTTATAAAAGTATTCTGTTTTATATAAAAAGATTTTACTATGCAAAATACTATGCATAATATAATATAATATATTCTATTTATAGTATAATTAAACAGATAACTTTATAAAAGTATTCTGTTTTATATAAAAGCGTTTTTGCTTTATTACCTTAATAATACTAATAAAACAAAACTGAGTGACTTATCACATAAGCATCAATAATCAATACCGTGTGCTATTATGCAACCACGCGTATTACTATACTTTTACTACCGAGTAGTTCAACAGTATTAACGGTAAAACTTTCGCCGTTATTTTTATAAAATATTTTTATCGTTTTCTCAATCCGATAATAATTATGTTATGGGGTCCACCAATGATTGTGTCGTCGTACGATATTCCCTGTTAAAACGAATATTCCCCGACCACTCGAATATTATACAACAACTTGCGTACTTTGCAAAATTTTTAAATATTACCCACAACTATAACATTATATCAAATTCATTCCATAATATTTAAAAATGATATCTATAGAAAACTCATCTTTATTATAAAAAAATTGGGGCCTTATATACCAGGTATTCCGTCGGATAGGGATGTCAAATTTTTGATTGATCTGTTACCAATTACGGCACCAGTTTCTAAGGCACCTTATAGAATGGCGCCGGGTAGAGATGAAGGATTTAATGGTTCAATTACAAGAACTATTAGATAGGAAGTACATTCAACCGAGTGTGTCTCCGTGGGGGCACCGGTTGTGACGCCCCCAAAATAGGTATACATCACCCATTCTGACACTACAAAAAAGTGGCTAATTCCGACGGAACTAAAGTCAACAAATTATATTTGGTCAAGAATAAGTTATTTGCGACGGATTATTCGTCGACTATAATTTTGTTAGAATTGAGTTAATTTTGACTGAATTCTGTCGAGGACAAGGGGCATCAGTTAGCGCCAAGTTTCTCGCCAGCGCCAAGTACTAAGGTCGACGGGACCATCCGTCAGGAATACGTTATTATCGATGGACCTAAGATCGACTCACATTTTGTCGAGGATATGATTTAAAACCTAACACATCTCGTTCCTTGAGCCGCCTCACTCATCAGCTCTCTCTCTCAGTAGTTTTCTCTCTCTCGCTACTCTCTCTCTCTCTCTCTCATATCTCCTGTTACCTGCTGTCGGCGCCGCCACTGCTGTCGGTGCCTCTGCCATTGTCGCCCCTTTAGCCCCTGCTATCGTCGCCGCCCCTATTTTCGACGGCTCTACCGTCGCCACCCCCCTCCGGGCACTCATCCACCACCACCTCATTTGCTTTTACACATCATTTGTTCCTAGTTTGCAAGGTATGTTCAATTTAATTTGGTAATTTAGCTAGGGTTCATATATATATATATATATATATATATATATATATAATATATATATATATATATATATATTCTGTTTTTGGGGTTTAGTTTTGATTTAGGTTTGAAATTGGGATTGGAATATGAATTGAGATTATTGGCCTAAAATTGGGTGTATATTTAATAGATTGCTGTTGAAATTGAGTTAAATTTTTGATATTTTGATAGAATTTAAACTTTGATATGTGCAATCTATTTTTAGAATTTTAAATTGAGATTTGTTATCATTATTAGTCTGAAATTGAGTTTATTTTTTATAATTGATGTTGAAATTGAAATGAAATTGTTATTAAAATTCAGATTTTATGTTGCTGAAATTGGGAAAAATGTGGTTGTTGTAATATATATTTTGATAATTTGTTGAAATATATTGGGAAACAATAGTAGCAGATTATTTGTTTGTATTGAGAATTATTTTCGACGGAATATTCGATGAAAATTTCCATGGGAATTATAGAAGGTAAAAAATAAATCAATACTTAACTATGAATACATTAAATTAAAATTTTCCAATATATAACATATAAATAAATTAAAATAAAATAAATTATATAACATAAATAATTTAATAAAAATTAATATATATATATATATATATATAATTAAATTAATTCTAATTAAATTTTATAATATAATACTAAATAAAATACTAGGAAAATTTAAATTTTTTAATAAATTATCTAATATAATATAATATAATACACTATAAAATAAAATAAAATACATGCATGCTTTGGAGGCGCCAACTTAGAAACCCGTTCGGACATTCACTCATTAGGAGTGAATGTTGAATAGTCCCCAGTTTGGGACTGTTACTGGATGTTATGTCTCTCACTTAGGTCGGTGCCAATTCACAGGGTGCGTTTTTATAAATTTTGAGGAACTTTCAGCTGGTGTCACTACATGTTCTCTGAGTGCATACTTAGACTATGTTTTCTTGGTCTATTTCATGTACTTGGAGACCATGGGGAGGTGCTGCTGAAAATTTCTGAAAATAGTAGAAACGTGCTTAAGATTGGCACTAGTGAGGAGACATATCTAGGAACGGGATAAAAAGCCTAACCCTGTAGAGTGGAGATATAAACTAGGTAAACTAAATTCATGCTTGGACCACATTCATGATTATTCTTGATTTAATTGGGTATTTTCTTCAATTAAAGATGGATGCCGACCGGAGTTTGATTTGTTACCGTAGGAAAAAGATTGATGGAGGGAATTAGGTGGTGCATACCGTGACGGGGTGTCCAATTTTATGGAACAAAGCATAAGAACATGCTGATGATCTAAACGGAAAGATGAGATGCCCGTGTCTCAAGTGT
>CM029020.1:78866720-78975393 GCA_016801055.1 Panax notoginseng
AATCATGCGAATTTTACGGAAAATCAAAAGCAGGTTTCGCGATTAACCTTTCTTTTTTAATTTTAAATTTTATATAACAAAATTATGCCTAATTAAATTGTTCTAAACAATATCAATATACTTATCAAATTAAAACAATTAATAATTCACATAAAAGGTTTGGCTCTGATGCCATTTGTTAGGTTTGTAATATTCAAGAAACGCAATCAAATTGCACAAAATAAGCAAAAACGTGAAAAATCAGAGTTTTAATAATTTTACAAACCATATACCCGGATCATCATTTATGCACAATTATTTTTAAACGAAAGTAAAGGATGAGAATCATACATTTGAAGATCCGAGCTTCCTCAGGTACAAGTTCACCTCCAAATCTTTTTCGTGTTCAACTTGAATCCATCGGGTTGGGTTCATTCCTTTGATCAACGTTAGCCACCCTAGTGTTTGGCCTCTAGAGGTGATCCACCAAGAAAGAATATAGATTCAAGAAGATAGGTATTTGGCAAAACCCTAATTTTTCTATCTCTAATAGAAAAGGAGCATACTCTCCAACAATTGGAATTGCGTATCTAGATATCTGATATAAGACTCACCTTGTAAAGATATAAGGTAACCATATTTAATTAAAAATAAGGAATTATTTATTTAATTAAATGAGCTCCCTAATCTTATTAGGGATAATTAATTAAACTCATTTAACTAATTTTATCTCGTAATCCTATTAGGAATAAATGAGAGTACTTATATTAAATTAATTTCTAAACTCTTTTAGAAACTAAAATAATAATAATTGTAATAATATTAATAAGACTCCTCTTATTAATTTATATTTAATATTTCTAAAATATTAAATAATAAATATTAAGTTATTTAATTTATTCTATCACCATTGTGACAACCCCAAAATAGGTCCATTTCACCCAACCTATTCTGAGTCGCCAAATACATGGTACAGAAAACAACTACAACTTTATTACAACAATTATCGTGCAAAATACAATAACACATATGATGTGAGTTTGGATACAAATATATACCAAATGTGACTCACGTCCCAACCATGGAACCTCACAATGACATCTTACATAAAGGTAACAACTGTTTTAGAAATTAGAATCTTTGGGAAGTGCTCAAGAAAACCTTCGTACATGGGAGGTCATACTTCTAGGTTATGATAGATATCATATGACCACAGAATTATTCTTGGTTGACCTAATAGACCCCAAAAAAATGAAAATATTACTATCATATTCTTCCCAATGGTGAGTCTTCTCTTAACTTATCATTATCTCCACTGTCTCTAATTGAGAATTATACTTCAAACAAACACCAAGATTATATAGGTAGTGCTCGTAAATATACTCAGCAAGTGGATGAGCACAATCCTGTTTTATGATGACACAAGGTTGTATGTCATTAGACATCTTGTATGATAGTGGCAAAACACCCTTCCAACGTTGGGTTCGCCTCACCCTAGTTGATTCACCAAATATAACTACTAAATGATGACCACCGTTCCATTCCCCTGTTACCCCCGCTCAACCCAGCTACGCTCTTATTACCTGAAAGGAATTGTGAAATAGAAGGGTGAGCACAACTAGCCCAGTAAAGCATATAATGACTAAAGATAATTAAATTATCACTAGCCTTCATCAGTAATAAATCAGAGATTTAGAACATATGGTAGATGATAAAAATTCAACCATAGTTGCAGCGGAACGAGCAATCCATTAGAAGAGTCAAATAGACTATAAAGTCTATTATCTTCTCCATGTTAAAAATTCACCAATAATGTTTTATCCCTGTAACATCAATCAACAATTCTGGTCCACAATCATATGAATAACTCATAATCATAATTATAGTTTAAATTCCTCTTCTCATCCAGGACGAAGATAATTTTCATCACCTATCTTTACCTGAAACATCAAAGATCATGGTTACACCAAATCACATTTCCTGCTCATAATCATACTAATAAATTCATCTTTGCACTACGGCCAAAGATATTCGCCAACAGTTCATCTTTGCACTACTGGCCAAAGATATTCAACAACATGTCATCTTTGTACTACGGCCAAAGATATTCATCAACAATTCATCTTTGCACTACAGGCCAAAGATATTCCTCAATAATTCATATTTGCACTACAAGCCAAATATATTCATCAACATTTCATATTTGCACTACAGGCCAAATATATTAATATCTCAAATAAATATATAATCATTTCAGAATTTATATAAACAATAATTATAACCATGTTGATCATTTCACCTTTGCACTTAAGCTAAAGATATTCAATTATAAGTTCAATGGCCATGATCATACCAGTCAACAGTTCAACTTTGTACTACTGGCCAAAGAGAACCCATAGTCATGATCATACCAATAATTTACCTATCTTTACACTCAAGCGAAAGAGAATTTCAACATCAAAGTTATAAAAATGTTATATATGATAATAAAAATAATATGATCAAAACATGGATTTAATTTCAAGAGCAATATTCATAAATCAACGATAATTTGGTTAGAAAAAGAAACCAATTTTATCGTGAACAGTAACTCGTGAATAGTAACTCGTGAATAGTAACTCATGAATAGTAACCCCGACACAAAAAGGTAAAATTTGGAAATAAAATACATAACAATATTTCGGTATAATGATATTGAAAGAATAATATTTCTTAAGCTTATAAACAATTTATTTTAATTGTTTACACCTTACTAAATCATGCATTTAATCATCCTAAAATGCCAAACTCATAAGATTTCATCACCAATAACCAAAACCCTCATCAAAAATTTGCATATATCTCATATAGGATTCTCAAGCCATAAAATCCTATTTTCTAATTTTCTTACTTCACATAACATATTTAATTCATTTACTCATAACTAGACTATTTTCATGAAAAATATCAAATCAGTCTCAAAAATATTTTTTTTCTGGGATTTAGCAGAATATAGTCCCATATTGAACATATATTTTTTTCGGAATTTTTAAAATTTATTTACTATTTTTCATATGGCCAAAACCGCCGAATATTTAGACATTTATCATAAATTTAACTTTTATCCAAAAATTTTGAAATTCAAAGAGTACACGGATATTATATAGATATACTTCTAATAAAAATTTTATCAATTTTGGAGTTAACCACAAGGAGTTATAAGCGATTACTTTTAAAATATTCTTTTCCCGTAAAATGCATAACTCTTAATATATACATCCAAAAATCACCATTTTTGGACACAATCAATAAAACTCATCAAAATATCATTTCAAATTTTTCCAGAATTTTTTGATGGTCGGAAGAAGTACGAACTGAAAAATATAATAACCCTTAAAATCTCTTACCTCAAGAGAGCAGTACTTCGGATGAAAAATCGGAGGAAACTTCTACTAAATAGCTACTCTCAAAGTATCTAAATATTCTCACAAATATGTTTGATAATATAGAGAGAAAAAAAACTTGTTTCAGGTGTGTTTTTCAATTCTAACATAAACACCTATTTATAGGAAAATGCTAGA
The DNA here is from genome assembly GCA_016801055.1 of Panax notoginseng. Classification (NCBI taxonomy): domain Eukaryota; kingdom Viridiplantae; phylum Streptophyta; class Magnoliopsida; order Apiales; family Araliaceae; genus Panax; species Panax notoginseng. Next base: position 78,870,260 of record CM029020.1, read on the forward strand.
ACGCCATAGGAGACTAAAATAATAAAATATATTATTTTATTTCTTCTTTTCTACGCATGCCCACATGTTTGATCAGCCACCAACCATCTTTGAACAAAGCTAGCAGCCCACGTGTGTTAAAACACAAGTGGGTCCCACCCATAAATTAATAAAAATTATTTTATTTTCTGAAACTTCAATAATTCATAGAAAATAGCCCTTTTATCAGAAAATTCGAATCTCGCGACTATTTATAGGAAATTCAATTCTCTACAACTTTGCAGAAGAAAGTTTTTCCAAATTCCAAACAAAAATTGACCGAAATTCATAAACGAACAATTTTACAGGCTATAATCAAATTTCAGTCAAGAAATGGGGTCTACCGACACATAAAACACGTGTTAATCATTTAATGTAACAAAAATACTCTTTCACCTCATATACTCATATATCCCACATTCATTGTAAAACTATCACTATTATTATATTATTAAATATAATAATAAATTATTTTATCAGAAAAGATAAAATATTATTTTTCAACAATTGTCACTTTAAAAAATTTCTCCATCTATATCCACATAAAATTAATATTTTTCTCATCATATAAATCAATAATTAATTATTCACAAATAATATTACAAAATCACAGTACTGGCAACCAGGCCGTTCCCAGGAAAGAGGGGGCTTTCCAATAAGGATTTCTCCTTACTGGCGCGTAATTAGGTGACCAAACCTCTCCTTAGACAGAACTTTCTAGACATTGCCAATAATGTTATCTAATAATATTATTCAGATAATATGAATTATTGCTCCGATAATAGAAAATACTGTGTAGTGACAATTATTGAAACAACAGTAATATAAAATATCAACACAATAATTATTGAATCAATAAAATAATATACTGAACAGTAATTATTGTAATAATTATTAAGTAGTGCCTTCTTACGTAAGAATCAATAATTGGTGCAATACCGTGTGCTACTGTGCAACAACGCGTATTACTGTGTTTTAATCACCGGATATTCCAACAGTGTTAACGGTAACAACTACGCCGTTATTTGTAAAAACTTAAATTTGTCATTTTCTTCATCCGATAATTATTCTGTTATGGGGCCCACAAATGGCTGTACCGTCGTACGAATATTCCCCGACAGAAAGAATATTCCACGACCAAACGAATATTTCCCCGACAACAATGAATATTTTATAACCACTTGTGTATTTTAAAAAAAAATTCACATATCACCCTTAACTTTAACTTTTTATCAATTTAACTATTTATTAAATAGAAAAATTGAATACTTTTATTTCATAAAATTCGGGGTCTTACAACCATAGATTAAATTAAATATACTTAACATATTATTACGATTATGCCATTAACTTCTTAAATAATTATTCTTTCTTTTATGATGTGACCTTTAGGTTCTCCATATTAAACCGATTGTGAATAAATCAATTAGAATAATTCTAATCTTATTTAAATAAATAAATTAAACAATTAATTTATTTAAATAAATAATATTTATTCTACAATAGGGATAAGCCTCCCTAGCGATCAACGACTTTCCTGATAATATAGATTTCAACATTAATCATAAAAGAACCTTTGAGTAAATAGTTACCGTACAATTCAATCCTTCCACCATACAATGTCCCAATTAAATATAAGACATGAAATTACTATCAAGTCTTATTTTATTTAATTATATGTATTTCGACTCTTAAAAGCACAACACTAAATAATGCAAATTAGAAACTCCTTTCTAATTTCATTCTGCCTTGGCCAAGGACTACTGGGTTGTCATTTATCGAATCACATAGGACATTTCTCTTCTTTTACTAGAAGTGGTAGATTCTTTATTGATCATACATTATCTCCATGCACGACTTATTATACCCAAGCATACCCTTTGATATGCCCTAAGGGTCTTAAGAAATAAGTCAAAGTATAATTCATCATACACAAGATACTATGATGATCTCAGGTCCAAGGATCACTTATACTACTATCACTACAAAAATTTCTATTGGCAGGCAAGTAAAACTCCATTAGGTATTCCTTAGCGAGCCACGTTCAGTGAACTTATTCTCTAATAAGCACCTATATACTTGCTTTAGTGTCTCCACACAAATGATCATGAGATCAATTATCCTCATCTAATGAGCAAGCAACGTATGTACCAATCTATCCGGATTCACTAATCCCCAATTTAGTAATCCAACGATTGGGAACAATTTTAGTTTTAAGTTTTCTAAGAATTTAGATCTCATTAGAATGATCATCATCATTTTTCTAAGTGTATTGCTTAAAACTATTGGTTTATCACATATTATAAAACAACATCATGTAGATAATTAAAAGCCTTTAATAAATTGATACTTTTTATTAATAAATGAATAAGATTGTAACAAAGTATATGCTTTATTATCAAATATGATTGACTTGTGTGCATACTACTTTCAGTCTCCGGGACTGTGATGGCATATCTCGGGGTTATCTCTGATATGGCAAAGAGTGGGTATCCTGGGGTTGTCTCCAGGACCGAGTTGAGCTGTCCTCTAGGGTTATCTCTGAAAGATGATTCTGCCCTCCTACATGGTTAGTAACAGGAATGCAAAATTTCGAGTATCTACAATAATATTAAAAAATATTAATATAATAGTATTAATAATATTACATACTATTAATATGAATAGTAGCAACCCGCTACAGCTTGTGGCGGCTAGGACAACTAAAATGGGGCATGTCCCTTTTTAATTGTCATAGCCGCTACAAGTTGTTGTGACATGGCTTTTTTGGTTGCTCCCAACAACCGATTGTCATAGATTCAGACCCATATATACATATATATATATATATATATATATATATATATATATATATATATATATATATATATATATATATAGACACTCGGAATTTCATTTTCCTATTACTAACTATGCAGGAGGACAACATTTTTCCACACTCTAGAGATAACCCTAGAGGACCACAACATCAATTCCAACAACAGAAATAGCCCCAGGAGATCTAGTTTTCCAACCCTGGAGATAACCCCGGGAAATCAATTTCTAATCCCGGAGATAACCCCAGAAAAAATCAGTTCCAGCCCTGGAGATAACCCTAGAGGATCAAGTGAAAAGCCCAGAGTCAACCCCGGGAGGTCAAGACAAGCTCAGAGATAACCCAGAGGATATTCAAAGTCAACATCAGGTCAACCTCAGAGATAACCTCGAGAAAAGACTGCTACAACTATGCGAAAATCGGAGATAACCCCGAGAGGGGCAAAATGGTCATTTAGCCAACTCAACTTCAACTCACATCAAACATACTCATTTTAACTCAAATTGCTTCAATAGAAGTCCAACAAGAACCATATTTTAACTTTCAAGCGCAAACTTCGCAAAACGGTTCAACGGATTACTTGACGGAAACCCGTAAATGCCATTTCGGTTATGGACCCATCTTCCCATATTCAAAAAGGTCAAATCCTATGTCATTACATAGCCCTCAAAAAGAGCTTTTTGGAATGGTATGACTCGCTTCCATCGGACTCTCGGATTAAAAGTTATGAAGGTTCGAGCTAACAACGCGTTGTCCGAGTGCACGTACTTCGAGAAGGCTGGACCTACATTGCCCGGGGCACCCCTTGTAGCTGCAAGTACACCTGCTGCTGTCGCAGGTATGCCTGCGGCTCCCCCCTCTATAAATAGAGGGCTTGGGTTGGCCATTTTGTAAGACAAAAAGGCGAGAAAGTCCTGTCCAATTTGCTCTGTGCACACTATAAACTGAGTGTTTTCTCATTTCTAAACACTTGTGATCTTATACTTTGTTATATTTTACCGACGGGAGCCGAGTGTTCATCCATTTAAAGCTATTGAAGTCTTGTTTGGCAGTCTACTGTAAGCCTTCTTACTTTCCTTAAGCCTTTCTTCACTACTGCGCACACACTGTTCTGCACGTTGAGAGTCGTGTCGCGTGTGTATGCCCGGACTTCGGTCCGTGGCTTTTTATTTCTTTTATATATATATATATATATATATATATATATATATATATATATATATATATATGTCAGGCCTGGAGCTTACTTCGTGGCCTTTTATTGCTTTCTTTACATTTTGTCCCGCCTGGAGTTTACTTCGAGGCAGTTGATCGCTTTATTGCTTTATTTACATTTTCGATCCCTATGGAGGTGCTTCGTGGTGGTTGATCGTTTATATATATATATATATATATATATATATATATATATATATATATATATATATATATGTAACTGCTTACAACTTTCATATAAATTACAGCATCATGTGAGCCTAGGAATCATGTGATCACAGATTCAATTTTTTGAATCTAGATTCGGTTCCCGAGATGGACATTTTCAACTATAACCAGCTTGTAAATTATTCACGGTGTTTGAATTTTCTTAGACGGCTCTCATGCCCACAAGGAGTTCAGCACTAATATGTATATTATTTTCTCGAAGATGCTTCACATGTCGAAAATAAAAGCAATCAAGCCGAACACATAATAAAATGGAAGCATCAAAGGCCTCAGTTACTATTGAGCACAAGGGTTTGAAAAACCTCTTTTTACCAAACATCACGGCTCTATCTTGTTAAAACTAAATTTTTATAAAGAAATTCAAACCCTTTGTATATAGGTGCAACGAGGCATAACACTACTTTCAAATAATTACACATTGATCCACACACACACACATATTCATATAACAGTTTAATTGAATAGTGGCGGTCACCGTGGCAACACGGATGTCGGGGGGTGCCTAACACATTCCCTTTGCATAACCAAGTCCCCGGACCCTAACGAATCTCGGTTTCACAGACCCGTTAAGCAGTGTCACATCACTGGGTCAATGTGCAAATCTTTTCTCGGTTGTGCTGGTACAACCATTCAAAAAACCAACTTGCGACTCTTACAGTCCGCTCGTCAACATATACATGTCGGACCTTTTCACAACTTGTTTTTTCAAACAAATCTCACCTAACATGAGAACACCAAAAGACAAGAATAGAAAGGGGACAAATAAAAATCCCGACGTCGACAGGTGGCGACTCTGTTGGGGACATCCAGTAAGAGGGCTTAAGCCGCTATTAGAAACTTTTCAAAACTGTTATCTGCTTGTGTATGGATGTTGCATTTGCATTTGATGGATGTGTATGAATGCATTTACTTACTGTACATAATGCTTTACACTATATCTGCTTGTGATATTAGTGCTTCGCACATGTCATCATTTTCATAAACGGTGAGACACGTTGTATGTGAATGTATGTTGTGTGGTTCCTCCACCAGGAGGCCATCTTGTCGGTGTTTGATTACTGGACTCGTAGGGAGACTAATCCCAACGAGGCTGAGGAAAGGCATCACCCAGATTCGCTCCAGTTGAAAGACTGGATTAACTTCCCGTCAAGTAAATTGCGATGATTTGGGAACCTTCATGCCTAAAAGCCGCGAGAGTAGCCTAAGATAGGTCAGCCTTTGATAAACCAAATGCGAAGGAAAGTCTCTTCATACTTTCCCATTTCAATTACTTGTAATTACAATTACTTGTAATTTCATTTCCATGTCAATCTCAATGTAATGGAAAATATGAATGAATGTGTATATGCATTCCCTTTTATCTGACATGATATCTTGTCATACAAACAACTGACATCCGTTTTGTAGGATAATACTCCTAAAAATGGACACATCACATAGCATGTAACATTTTCACATTCCCTAAGACTAAACTACATAAGTCTTTTTGTAGAGAAGCAATTGGTCCTATTTCTCGTTCAAAGTCCAAAAAGGCATTAAGCCCACAGTCAGACATGGCTATATGTGCTCCACCTGATCCTACTTCTGTCTCTCAAGAGGAGTTCGAAGGATTAAGGAATCAGATAGCAGAATTGGATGTCTTTCTAAAAGAACAAAGTAAAAACACTCGAGGCCAGATAATGCCTACTCAACCAGAGTCATTCACACCAGGGGCAGTCAAGGTATTGGAAAAAAGATGGAAACCCAGACACCTGAACCTCATTCCAATAAAGGAACCAACAAAACCCCTAAAATCACAAAACTCAGGGATGATCGAAAAACTGGGGATATAAGAAAGAAAGTCCAACAAATGGAGGAAACCATCTGATCAATCAAAGGGACTGGAAACTATGGAAGTGTCACCTATTCGGATCTCTACATATTCTCAAGGGCTCGATATCCTGACAAATTCAAAAACCCAGAGTTTAAAAAGTACAATGGGGCAGGCGATCCCTATACACACCTAAAAGTGTACATTGGTGAACTGGGGTCTTATGCTGAAGATGAAAGCCTCAGAATGCAACTTTTTCAAAAGAGTCTCACCGGAGAGGATAAAGCCTGGTATGCCCAACTTGACATTGCCAAAATCCACAACTGGGAAGAATTAGACCATGCCTTTCTAAATCAGTACAGTTTTTAGTCACAAATGGCACCGGATCGATACTAAGTGACTAAAGTCAAAAAGCAAAGTACTGAATCTTTCCGAGAATATGCCCAAAGATGGAGACATCTAGCAGCGCAAGTCATTCCATCAATGACAGAAACTGAGATGGTAATGACGTTTATTGATATCCAAGAGGCTCCTTACTATGAGAGGATCCTAGCAGGCATAGGAAAGCCATTCTCGAAAATGATCAAATACGGCGAAATGGTAGAGATTGGCCTGAAGGCAGGAAAGTTGAAAGACTTCACTACCTTTGAAGCAATTGCCAAACATATACAGACTGTCAATTATGCGAGCGATCCCAAGGGGGTACCCGATAAAGGCAATGAAGATGTATCCCTTGTTGTACAGGGGCAAGCTAGGATACCCACCTACAGTCCCCCCATTTGGAAAAAGCAAGACAATCTGCCATCTCAATAATAGGCTGCATTCAACCAATGCCAGGATAGAAAAAAAAATTAAAAGAAAGGAAAATCGGGTGTTCACTCCACTGGGCGATTCCCTTGAAAATGATTGGCGATATTAATGGATCACAAAAAAATTACCGAACTGGCTCCACCTCTGGAACCAGGGAGAAAAAGATACAATCCAAGCCAGAGATGTGCTTACCACTCAAGGTCTCCAAGCCACGATACACAAGATTGTTGGTCTTTAAAGCATAAGATTAAAAATTTGATCGAAAGTGGCAGTATTGTGGTCCAATAACCCGGTCAACAAAATGTCAACACCAACCTTTCATTGCAGCATGATACAGAAGAGGTAAACATGATTGGGTCAGGAAGCGCTGAAATGTATCCAAATCGTAAGTACATACGAAGGGTGGAGTAATACCCCCAAAGGCACAGAACAAATGTCCCAGAGTGGAAAAACTCGGAGGAGGGTATGCCAGTAATGCAAAAATTAGAGACGATCCAGAATCAAGTAAATCTGCTGGCTAAGCTGATAGTGTGCCAACATCAGGAAACGAGGCAGTTTTTCACTCAACTATCAGAAAGTCAAGAGAAAAAGGAGGTTAACCTTAATGTAAGCCCATATCTCTCTATTATGAGCCAGCTAAATGAAGAATATCAAAGCATGCTGAAAGTACAAGAAAAGGGGGATGATAAATTGCTAGAAGATCTCGCCAGCAGAAAAATCGCTCGGAGAAATGCGATTTCCCAAAGAAGAAAGATCAAACAACCTCCCAAAGAGCCCGAAAATTCACCCCTCTGAGCAAATCAAATGAAGAAATGCTACACTTTCTGATAAGCGAAGGAAGGATTACTGAGTTACTGCCTCCTATTAATTCCAAGACGAAGAGTTATGATTCCACCAAGATATGTCTCTACCATTCTAACTCACTTGGACATACAATTGAGGAATGCTGGTCTTTGCTACATAAAATCCAGGATCTCATTGAAAATGAAGAGCTGAAGATAGAATTCCTCATGACCAGAATAAGCGAGGAGGAAATAAAAAGCTTAAGCTATTCACTCGAGACAGGCAGTTCAAAGGAGTTAAAGGCTATGAGCACCAATTCTTACAAAACACAAGGTGGACTAATCCTAATGCAAGGAATGATAGAGGAGACCAGGGAATCCCCAAAGGAGATTCCTCCGCCAACATCAAACATCATGTGGTCCAAAGATAGCAACCACGTTCCTGATTTTATAACCTTAGATGATGCGGAGGAAATACTAATCCTTTCCAAAGAAGAAAAATCCAAAAAGTAAAGTTCCTTGCGAGAAATACAACAACAGTTTGAGGGAGATTTCATGGTCAAATCATCTCAAACCCATGAAAAAGGTGAAGGAACAGATGAAGAAAAAGGTGGTGAGATTGTCGGGGAAGCCAACCCATTGAAGAATCTAGAGTTCATCCCTTTTTGCGATGGGTCCAATTTAAGCGTCCTTAAGGAATGTATTGAATCAAGAAGCGATCAAGTTATGGCCATAAGTGAAGATATTCAGAACCAAGAGGTAACCTCTATCGCGAGCCCTGAAGGCAACATAACCACTGACAACTGGACTATCATTCCTCAGCTAGCCAAGAAGATGCAAATCCAGAGGATACATTTGTGAGTTCTAGGAGATGTTGGGACGATATCACTTTCTTCGCAGTGTACCTTTTATTTTTCATGCAAGTAAAGAAAAAAAACAAAAACAAAAAACAAAAACAAAAACAAAAAAAAATAAAAAGATAAAAGAAAAAAAATAAAAACAAAAACAAAAACAAAAACATCTCTACACCCTTCTCACCACTTACAACTTTGAACCTTTTCACGCCCCGTTTGAACTACGAAAGACCTGATCTCCCCTCAGCAATGGGAGTACGTAGGCAACCATTTATGGTGCGGTCAAATCAAAGAAAAAACCTAAAACATCCAAACAAACACTTCTCAAACCGTTTAGCTTATCAAGCTTGAACTACGAAAGACCTGATCTCCCTTCATCAATGGGAGTACGTAGGCAGCCATCAGTGGTGCGATCGAACCCTCAAAAGAAATATCCAAACCCAAACATCAATCCCAAGACACCAAAGAACGACCCTCCAAGTCAGCGACCCATGTTGAGAAGACCCAACAACACTTCAATGTCATTCCATCAGATCTGGCACAAATCCAAGAAAGGAAGAAACATCGATACACAAAGATAACCAGCAGCGAGGACCTTCAAACAACTGACACCCTCAATCACAAGTCTTCATCAAATCAGATGAAAACCATCCACGTCGATTGCGAGAACAAGTCAGGAACAATGATTGAGGGCATCAAAGCACAAATCCACTACCTATTCAACATCTGGTACAGAGGTAAAAGCCTCTTGCGATCTGAACATCTTATCAGCCCATCTATCAAAGCAACTATCCCAGACAACAAGCAAGGATGGGGTAATTTCAAAATTAGCAACATCCCAATATTGGAACCCTTACAACAAGACTGGGCAATCTCAAAAACAGCGACAACTCAACACTGGGGCATTTATCAACCATCCTAAGGAGGAAAATGTGCCAGTCAGCACCATCAGCATGGTACATCATCATCAGAGCTTCCCTCACATCATCTCACTGGCGATTTGGATATTACTCACTTGCGACTTCATCAACAAAGAGAGTTTCTCATATGAATCTTTGGCATCAACATATGAAAGGACTGCGACATTATCCAATTCCAAGAAATGGAAAGAGCTTAAAGTGGGATCAAGCTCTCATCAAAAGAAAGGGGAGAACTCCTGAAAGAAATTATGGCGACATAAGTTTGCCCCTACAAAAGAAGGGGAAAATTTTTAAGAAAGTCCTTAACTCAAAAACAGAAGCCCAATGACAAAAGGTATAGCGAATGAAATCCTCATCATCAAATGTGCCAATTGGCGTCAAGTCCTCACAAGTCGAGGCCTCTACACTGAAGTTCAAATCTAGGCAACGAAAGAACGAGCTGCACCCTCTAGGGATGTCAGCATTCAGGTCATTAGTTCAACTGGGTTGTGAATCAAACGCTCAAGGAAATGGGGCACAAGCACCCAACAACGAAAGGAAACTCCAAATCACCTCAAAAAGGGTGAGCGTAACATCAGGCAGAGTCTAGTGAAGAAAAACGTTGAATATTACTTCAGCGAAGGTATCGGATGATTCGGTATTCTAAACCATTTCCATCAATTCAGCGCAACATCAAGAGAGTTTAGCAATAAAAGCATTGTATACAACCGTTAGAGTGGGAACCGAAACAGTTTGGCAATAACAGCGTATTCAACTACCAGCAGGGTAGGCACCATTGCAAACTACCAGCGTATACATCGGGAAGGTCCAGTGATTTCAGAACGTCATCCCCAGTAGAGATATAGAAAACATCTCAACTTATCTTCGTCAAACAAGCATCGGCAATACCGACAAAAAGCCAAACTGTTGGAGTCAACACTAGCATAGGCATCAGCCATGATCAGTAAAGGTAAAGCGATTTGGAAAAATATTTTAACATTCATCATAACATTCATTACATTGCGATATGCGATATGCGATATGCGATATGCGATATGCGATGTGCGAGTTGCGAAGTGCGATTGGCCAAATGCGTAAAGCGAAGTGCAAAGTGTGAAATGCGATGTGCGATGAGCGATTTGCGAACTGCGATTTGCGAAAACATTTTAACATTCATCTTAACATTCATTACATTATGATTTGAATCATTAGAAATACCTTGTAATATTTCAAGTGTATAGTAATCTTTATCATGTCCATTCCATTGCATTGAATGAACATGATAAAGATGGGCATCTGTAGAAACTCAAAATTTCGTTTTCCTTTTACTAACTATGTAGGAGGACAAAAGCATTTTTCCACACTTCAGAGATAACCCTGGAGGATCACAACATCAATTCCAACCCCAGAAATAACCCCGGGAGATCCAGTTTCTAACCCCGGAGATAACCCTGGGAAATATGTTTTTAATCCCGAAGATAACCCCAGGAAAATCAGTTCCAGCCCCGGAGGATCAAGTTCAAATCCTGGAGTCAACCCCGAGAGGTCAGGCCAACCTCAGAGATAACCCTGAGCATAGTCAAAGTCAACATTAGGTCAACCTCAGAGATAACCCCGAGAAAAGATTGCTACAACTGCGCAAATCCCAAGAGGGGCAAAATGATCATTTTCCCAACTCAACTTCAACTCACATCAAATACACTCATTTTTAACTCAAATTGCTTCAATAGAAGTCCCATAAGAACTATATTTTAACTTTCGAGCTCAAACTACGCAAAACGGCTCAACGAACTACATGACGGAAACCCGTAAATGCCATTTTGGTTATGGACCCATCTTTCTGGATTCAAAAAAGGGCGAATCCTATGTCATTGCATAGCCCTCGAAAAGAGCTTTCCGGAATGGTATGGCACGTTTCCATCGAACTCCCGAATTGAATGTTATGAAGGTTCAAACGAACAACATGTTGTCCGAGTGCACGTACTTTGAGACGGCGGGACCCACATTGCCCGGTACACCTGCGGCTCCCCCTCTATAAATAGAGGGCTTGGGGTGGTCATTTTGTAAGAGAAAAAGGTGAAGAAGCCCGATCCAATTTTGTTTGTGCACACTATAAACTGAGTGCTTTCTCATTTCTAAACACTTGTGAGCTTATACTTTGTTATATTTTACCGGCGGGAGCTGAGTGTTCATCCATTTAAAGCTATTGAAGTCTTCTTTGGCAATCCACTGTAAGCCTTCTTACTTTCCTTAAGCCTTTCTTCACTACTGTGCACACACTGTTCTGCACGTTGAGAGTCGTGTCGCGTATGTATGCCCGGACTTCGGTCCGTGGCTTTTTATTTCTTATATATATATATATATATATATATATATATATATATATATATATTTATATATTATATATATATTTATATTATATATATATATATACTAACATTATCAAGTTATGCCTCGATTGAGCCTAGATTTTATATCCGGAGCGATTATTGCTTTTATATATATATATATATATATATATATATATATATATATATATATATATATATATATATATATATATATATACTTATATATAAACTGTTATCGGACTTTGTTCGATGAGCCTGGATTTTACATTCGGAGCACTTACTACTTATATATATATATATATATATATATATATATATATATATATATATATATATATATATATATATATATATATATATATTTATAAATTGTTGTTGAACTCTATTCGATGAGCCTAGATTTTACATCCGGTGTGTTTATCGCTTTTATACATATATATATATATATATATATATATATATATATATATATATATACATTTCTGTCAGGCCTGGAGTTTACTTCGTGTCCTTTTATTGCTTTCTTTATATTTTGTCCCGCCTGGAGTTTACTTCGAGGTGGTTGATCGCTTTATTACTTTATTTATATTTCTGATCCCACATGGAGGTGCTTCGTGGTGGTTGGTCGTTTATATATATATATATATATATATATATATATATATATATATATATATATAGCTTCTTACATCTTTCATATAAATTATGGCATCATGTGAGCCTAGGAATAATGTGATCACAGATTCAGTTTTCTGAATCTAGATTCGGTTCCCGTGATGGACATTTTCAGCTGTAACCAGCTTGTAAATTATTCTCGGTGTTTGAATTTCATTAGATGGCGCTCATGCCCACAAGGAGTTCGGCACTGATATGTATATTATATTCTCGAAGATGCTTCGCATCTCAAAAATAAAAGTAATCAAGCCGAACACATAATAAAATAAAAGTATTAAATGCGTCAATTACTATTAAGCACAAGGGTTTGAAAATCATCTTTTTACCAAACATCACTGCTCTCTCTTCTTAAAACTGAATTTTTATACAGAAATTCAAACCCTTTGTATATAGGTGCAACGAGGCATATCACTACATCCAAATAATTGCACATTGATCCACACACACACACATTCATATAACAGTTTAATTGAAAAGTGGCGGTCACCGTGGCAACACAGATGTCGAGGGGTGCCTAACACCTTCCCTCCGCATAACCAAGTCTCCGGACCTTAACGAATCTCGGTTTCACAGACCCGTTAAGTAGTGTCGCATCACTGAGTCAATGTGCAAATTTTTTCTCGGTTGTGTTGGTACAACCATTCAAAAAATCAACTGGCGACTCTTGCAGTCCACTCGTCGACATATATATGTCGGACCTTTTCACAACTTATTTTTTCAAACAAATCTCACCTAACACGAGAACACCAAATGACAAAAATAGAAAGGAGGCAAATAAAAATTCCGATGTCGACATATATATATATATATATATATATATATATATATATATATATATATATATATATATATGGGGTTCCATCTACAGCAACCGGTTGCTGTGGAGCAAACCCTTTTTTGGCTTGTTGTAGAGGCTGGAGCAAAAAAAATTATAATAAGCCAAAAAAAAGGTTGCTCCACAACAACCGGTTGCTGTGAATGAAACCCATATATATATATATATATATATATATATATATATATATATATATATAAAGAAGTGTAATTGTAGGTATCACAACTAGTTAATTGTGATAATGAGTCAACTATTCTAAAATAACTTTGTTTTGCTAATAAATGTTAAAATGACAAAAATATTATTAATGAGACTGGTTAAATGGCACAACTTACCTTATTATAATACTTGAGCCACACCTAAATAATTGTAGTGACCACAATCATCCTCAACTCATATAGTAACGGTACAAACCGTCGTCATAGCTATAGTGTCGACTTTCTATGATATAATGACAAATTGAACTGTCGCTATAGCCGATTTGCTGACGAACCAGTCCGTTGGAGAAGCGGACTATATATATATATATATATATATATATATATATATATATATATACACAACTATGTATTACACAGTCAGGATATGGTGACGGGTTTTTTGGGCTATAGCGACGGTTCACCCGTCGTCGTAGCCCAGAATAACTATTGCGCCCAAAAAATCATCGTCATAGTCGACTGTGTACATACATTTATAGTGGTAACAACTAAACTATATATATATGGGGTTCCATCCACACACTGACGGAACTAGGGGGTCTAGGGGGGTCATATGACCCCCCAACCCTGAAATCTAAAACATATTAATATTTGTTAATTTTGATATTTATTATGAGATGGTATTAATTTATTTGCTTCTTCATGTTCTTCCATCTATAATAAATTAACAATATTATTATAAGATAAAATAATGTTAAATAAGTTTGATAATTAATTAATTAATATTGCACTCATTTGTCTTACTGATTTAATCATATATTGGTATTAATTTTTTATAAATGAGAATAACTTAATTTATTTTCTTGCTTTGAGTGGCTCCTTTCGGTTGTCTCCAATGAAGATGACCAGAACCACAATATAAAGATTTGAATATATAATATTAAAATTTGTAATTATCAATAAAAGTAGCTAATCAGTTGACTAAAACTTCAAAGTCTGATTAATAGTCCCATATTTCGAAGGATATTAATATATATATATATATATATATATATATATATATATATATATATATATATATATATATATGTGTGTGTGTGTGTGTGTGTGTGTGTGTGTGTGTGTGTGTGTGTGTGTGTGTGTGTGTGTGTGAGTGAGTGTTTGTGTGTGTGTGTGTATTTAAAGTTATTAGATTCACAACTCAAATGTTGACAAGGGTTGGAATAGGATGTTATTAAATATTATAATTGGGCAAAATAAATTTAAAAGAAGCACTCCAAGCGTCAATAAATAAAATTTTTTTACTGATGTATTTTGACCCCCCTCTAAAAATATTCTGGTTTCGTCACTGCATCCACAGCAACCAACCCTTTTTTGGCTTGTTGAAAATTCGGCTAAAGCAAAAAAAAAAATTCAACAAGCTAAAAAATGGGTTGTTCCACGGCAACCGGTTGCTGTGGATGGAACCCTATATATATATATATATAAATGATCAAGTAAGGGATCCCTTACTTTCTTAAAGTGAGGGACTTTTTTTTTTGTTTTTTTTTTAAAAACAACTAAAAAAAAGTTTAATATTTTATGGAACTGAAATTTTTTCATAATACAATGTTTTGGGCGTGTTTTGAATACCTATACCAAAAAGTGGTAGTATAGTCTGTCCAGACTGTACATACATATTTTGTTATACGTACCCAAATTACACCACCCAAAACACTGTATTATGAAAAAAATTCAGTTCCATAAAATATTAAACTTTTTTTTTAGTTGTTTTAAAAAAAATGCAAAAAAAAAAAATCCCTTATTTTAAGAAAGTAAGGAATCCCTTAACTGATCCTCACCATATATATGTATATATATAGTGGCAACAACTAAACTACCAAAATGGCGAGCATTTTTGCAATACTGTTAATTAACAATGCAAGATGAACTGGCTGGGAAGCAACCATTACTTTTTAAGTTAAATATACAATTTAAGACAAAAAAGTAGCATATATAATACATTATTGTCTACTTTGATTGAAATTATAATTATGATACCCATTGACTTATAGCTTTACAATGGAACTTAATTATTATATAATTTGGAAATAAAAAAAGAAAAAGAAAAGGAAAAAGAATAGAATTGTAATATGGGAGACGGAGTAATTTCTATTGCTTGATGGAGAAACTTCCACACAAACAAGGAGTAGGGCTTTTTTTCTTGTGAAATGTGTGAGGAAAAGAGTACTATTTGAATTTTCCTTGGGGATCGGAGAAAAGAGAAACTTTTTGAAATTTTGTGTTTAAAAGTCTTTCTGGATTCATTTCGGCAATAGAAATTTTTATAATTTTGGGGATTGCTGCTGTTAATGAAAAATGGGTCCCTGAATGTGATCGAGTTCAAGTCAAAAAATACACAAAAAATAAATTAAAAAAAATAGAAAGAGGTATGGGTAAGTGTTTTAGTGACTTCACAGCTCTGTCTCTCTTTCTCTGTATGAATCTCTATCCTGTTTTCAGTGAAAAGGAGGATGAGTAATCAGAATATGTATTTATCTTCATTTTTATAGAGTTTTTAATTACTCCATTATTATTATTGGGTAAATTAATATGTAAGGAAACAGAGAGAGATTTTGTTATATTTTTGGGATTTGGATCCTTCCATCGCACTATCTCATTCAATTTCTTCTAATACATATTTACGAACACAAATATTAATTTCAACAACACAATTATTATGACAATTTATTTTTAATATTTGGCTTAATATAATATTTATGTTTCTAAATATAATATTCGGAAAATTGAGTTAAAATTGTAATGAATGGAATCATAATTCATATTTTTTTTAACTGATAAGACTCAAATCATGTTTTAATTATAAACTTGTAATAATATGGTTCATAAAAATCTAAATAGTGCTAAAACAGAGAAAAATTATAGAATGTCACTTTCTTAGTTTATGATTTGGTAATTAGAAAATTTTACCTGTTTTGACATTTCTTTTTTTGCTTTATTCAATTTATTTTTCTCTTTTACAGGATATGTTAACGTCAAGATCCGTTCACGCGTCTAATCACCAACAACACGTCAAATCATGCACAGAAACGAAGTCACACGTAGGAACTTGACGGCCTGAGCCGCCGGGCGATAACTCCTGTGTGAGAATAAGTGCAGGCTGAAAATAGGTTAATAATGGAGACTTAAAACTTTATGTTACGTTTGGATTGGGGTACTAAAGGTGGAAATATAATGACTCATTCATGTGGAATGAAAAAAATTGTGTTTGGTTGCGATTAGAATGAAAAAAATTGTATTTGGTTCCTTGGGGGAGGGAGAACATATAGAATAACTTATTCCAACTACGATGGAATAAATCATTCAAATCTTCATTCAATTCCTTCAATCCAAATGTAGCATTAGTGCTTAAAAAATAATGAGGTACCTGTAAAGTAGGGTAAAACCTTACATTTATAGTTAATCACACCACCTTTAATGTACTGTCCCGGAATTAGAATAGAATTCCTTATCATAGCAACTATCATACTAGGATATGAGTCAATCTCCTTAAAGAAAGAAAGTCAAATTTAATCCTGACTATTTCCTTAAGAATTGAAAATTAAATGCAACTAGGAATCACAAATTCCTTAAAATCCAATCTACTGCCCAGAATATACTCCTATGTGGGAAAGATTCCTCAACATGGCTTGGGGCCCACCGAACTATCGGGGCCTACTCTATCATGCCCCAACATTACTCCCACTCTTTTATTATAAAGGTTCATATATTAAAAGAGTATTGAATCCAATAAACCCAATAATTAAACATTAAATGAAAAAGCTCGATGTCTGATGTCAGACAAGACGCTTCCGTATCTCACACTCGTTGTTGGACCCTATCATCATTACCATCAGCCTATTTATTGCACCATACTTAGAGAAACATGCAAAGATAAAGAATTTATCATTTCAAAAAACTACCCATGCCCAAAATCAACCGCCACATTTTAGATCTGAGATTTCAAAAACACTTTACCTTCCTTCCTCCTCTACTGCAACTACTTATGAAACAACCCGGGTTAAATCCCGAGTACGGAATAAATTTCGGGTCAAATCTCAAGTTCGAATCGAATCAAATCCATCCAAATAATGCCTTAAACCTCTGGCCTAATAGTATTTTCTTGGGTCATCTTAGCCCACCATAGGCTCACCCAAAAGGTTATGACTGAAGGTACTATTCGTAGTAACTTAATTATTTAAGTAGAGACAAATTTTTCCCATATCATTCGATGTGGGACTGGGGTGTTACAAGCTCCCCCACTTAAATTTCTGACATCCCCGTCAGAACCGATCAAACACATTGTCCACAGATCTTTGCATCTCTAGCCATTGTGGGATAATATCGGCTAGTTTCGTGTGCACACCTCCGGACCTCCCTCTCTTTTGGGATAATACCATCAGCCTTCGTGCCCCCACCTCCGGTAACCCTAATCAGTTGAACTGACCCGAGCTTTCTAGAATCGGCTTTGATACCATAAGAAATAACTAAGGTTAAATTCCGAGTTCAAAACAAATCTTAGGTAAAATCCCAAGTCTGAATCGAATCATATCCATCCAAATACGGCCTTAACTCATTAGCCTAATAGTATCTTCTTCGATCATCTTAGCCCACCACATGCTCACCCAAAAGGTCACGATTGAAGGTACTATCAGTAGTAACTTAATTATTTAAGTATAGACAAAATTTTTCCATATCATTCGATGTGGGAGTGGGGTGTTACAACTTACCCCGTTCAAATCTTCCCGAATCTCTACAGCCTCCTATCAATAATTTTTGGCAACACCCTTCCAACCACAGTTGTCTCCACTCCTGAAGTTACTCCTTCTGCAACCACTGGTACCACCGTTGAGAACACCTCCACCAACACTACCTTTATACCCACCACCACTTATGCCACCGCTGTCGTCCCTATTTTTGTCCCTACAATCTCCACACACTATCACTCCCGTCACAACCACCTCTTCCTCTGCCACCGAAGGGGCTCCTTCTCCTATTCACACTGAGGCAGAGCTTGCCGTACTGAAGATATATGCAAGAGGAATACTCCTCAGAAACAACATATTCGCACATCAACACTTAATCCACCACCACCACTTCTGCCCTTCAAGAGATACACCAACAATTCCACATCCCTGACACCTACGAGCTCAAAGCTCCAAAACACCATGACATAATGTATTGTCATCCTGATGGTTGTACCGTCATCCCTTTCTATGCGTTGAGATATGGGATCCGATTCTCCCTCAACGAATTTATCGCCACATTCCATAGCATCGTTGGCATCGGGTTCGTCCAATTGGTGTCGAACTCGTACATTCATTTAATTTGTTTTATCATTTTTTGCTTATAGTGTGGGATCCCTCCCGCATGGACTTCTTTCTTTCTATGTTCAGTCTGGGAAAATCTAAGGAACCCAGATTCTGTCAGCTGAACAAGCATCCGAAAACCCAGATCTGGATTAGAACTCCCTCCAATAACAAGGGATAACTCTCGCATTGGTTTTTCATCCGAGGCTCCGACACTCATCTAATTCTTGACTGGGCTGAACCTTTAAAAAGCTAACTTGGCATCCCCCAAGTTCAATAAAACTCGAGCTGAAGAGTTCAAGTCCTTCATGTCCAAAATGTCGAACGAAAAATAGAGCTTGGATCTTCTCCCAAACCAAATCCTGGCTCTACGATCATAAACATAAGTCCTAAATCCATTACTGTGACAACCCGAGAATTTAGAAAATTATTTAAATCTTAAATGATGGATTAAAGATTGAATAATAAACCTAGACAGAAAATAAGTGAATGGATTTGAGATTTCTGGGAAGGAATTTAGTGAATTTAAAAAATTTTGTGGTGAATTATTCAAGATTAAGTGTATATGTTCTGTGAATATGAATATTATGTGATAGTTTATATTTGTTTATTATATAAACAAATAAAAGAAACTAGTGTGATCCTAATTATATATTATGAATGAAGAATTGAATAACTTAAGGGTTATGGGATGAGATAATTATGGTATATAGAATATATACAAATTCTAAGGGATTTATTTTATACATCTCAATTAATTAATTTTATAACCTATTTATAGCAAGTCTAATTGGGTTAAGAAATTTAGTGTATGTAAGCAAGGATTTAAATTATAAAATATGTACATGAAAACCCTAATTAAATAATTAGGGAATGATAATATTAAGAGTGTTGGAATATGTTATTTGCAATGGCCCAAAGATTTTAAATTTGTAAGCCCAAAACATTAAAAGAATAGTAGAATTAATTATTTAAAGTCCAAAACAAATAGACTAAAAATCCTAATTAAATATTTAAGGATATGTAAATTAAATATATTGAACTATGATATTTTATACATGACCCAAAATAATTATTAGAGAGCCCAAACAAGTAAAGAATTGGCCCAACATTTAGCCCAATGGGTGAGAAAATAAGCACATGTTATTTTCATAGATTTGCTAAGATATTTGGAGAGATTTGTAAGATTTTGTAGAGATAGGAGAGAGAAAGAGAAAAGATATTGGATAGATTTAGTAGAGATATGGAAAGATATGAAAGAGATATTGAAGGGATTTTGGGAGATTTTATATATACATATATATGTTATACATATGCATTTCTCCTACTATAAATATCCCTCATCTATTTTGCAAATAAATTTTTTTATCTCATTCTAAATAGATAAGGAAAGAAAAACAAAATAATAGAGAGAAAATCCATCGGCGTCTTCTGCTGCTTCCAGTTGATAACCGCTTCTACTTTTGTAGGATGCTCCAAAACTCCATCCTTGTCGATAACGTGACCCAAAACTTGCACTATCTGTAACAAAAATTCACACTTGGAGAATGTTGCATACACTTCTCCCTCCTCAATGTCTCCAACACTATTCTTTGATGTTCAGCGTGCTCTTCCTCCGTCTCTAAATACACCACAATATCATTGACGAATACAATAATAAACCTATCCAAATACTGCTTGAACACTTTGTTCATCTAATCCATGAATGCTGTTGGCGCATTCGTCAACCCAAACGACATTACTAGAAACTCAAAATATCCATACCGAGTTCTGAATGTCGTCTTTGGAATGTCCTACTGTCTTACCTTCAATTGGTGATAACCGGTCCTCAAATCGATCTTCAAAAAGTACTTCGCCTCCTTTAATTGATCATATAAATCGTCGATCCTGGGCAACGGGTACTTGTTCTTAATTGTGACTTTGTTGAACTCTCGGTAGTCGATACAAAGCCTTAATGACCCATCTTTCTTCTTTACGAATAAAACTGGTGTTCCCCAAGGTGATACGCTCGGTCGAATGTATCCCTTATCTAATAAATCTTGTAGTTGAACCACCAGTTCTTTCATTTCTACCGGAGCCATACGATACGGCGCTTTGGATACCAGTGTTGTCCTTGGTGCCAAATCAATAACAAACTCTACATCTCTATCCTGTGGCAATCCTGGAATCTCATCTGGGAAGACATCAACGAATTCCCTTACAATAGGTATCTGACCCAGTTCACCCTCAACTTTGCGAGTATCCACAACGTGAGCCAAATAACCTATGCAACCCTTCCTAAGCAACCTCTTTTCTTGCATCGTCGTCAGACAACAAGATTGTCTCGGCGATTTATTACTATTAAATACCACCTTTAACTTATTCAGAGTCTTCAGGTGTACGCACTTTTTCTTACAGTCAATGACCGCTCCGTGACTCGATAACCAATCCATCTCGATGATTACATTAAACTCTGCAAGACGAATCGGTATCAAATCCACTTAAGCTTAATCCCTCTCAAATCAGCATAACAATTCCTATGAATGTAGTCTACAAGGATAATTTCTTTATTCATGGGGTGTTCTAATAGTTCACGAGGTAAATTTAATCTTTGAGAAAATTCATCAGATACAAAAGAACATGAAGCTCTCGAATTGAATAACACATAGGCATTTATATCGTTGATCGGAATAATACATGACACCACCTCCCTGGATGCTACGTCATCTTGCACTTTCATGTTGAAGGTCCTCTCTATTGGCTTGTTTGGCTAGCCTGGTCCTCCACTGGTTGCCCTAGTGGTGTTGCCCTTATTGCTGCTTCTACCATCCGTGCTTTTCTTCCTTAGATAGTCCTTGATCCGATGTCCCGCTTCTCCACAATTAAAGCAATCTCCTTTATTCGCCGTAGGACAATTGGGTGAAATATACCCTTCTTGTCCACATGTATAACAAACCATTTTTCCTTTCATACACTCTCCCGAGTGACCCTTTCCACAATTCCCACATACCTGCTTCTTCTGCAGCACACTCCCTTGCTGAATTTTAGAATTGCTACCCCCACTGCTCCATTTACGCTTCTTTTTGTTGCTGCCACCACTGTTAACATTCAAATTTCCTCCTTCTACCTTCTTCTTATTCTTTTCCTGATTATATTTCGAAACCGCTTCACTCCCACCTTCAGTAAAGAGAGCTTTCTCTATCAAAGTTGAGAACGACATAATTTGTAAAACCGCTACCTTGCTATAGATCCACGACTTTAACTTATTTTCGAATCTTCTTGCCTTCCTCACCTCAGTGTCCACCTTATGTGGAGCGAATCTGGCCAATTCATTAAATTTTGCAGCATACTCCGACACTGACATATTTTCCTATTTCAGCTCCAAAAACTTGATCTCCATTCTCGCCTGCGTACTCTCAGGGAAGTAGTTTGCGAAAAACAACGTCTTGAATGCCTCTTACGTCACGATTCCAGTTTCGGTTTTGCTCTGGTTGGCTTCCCACCAAAAGTTAGCCTCGCCTTTCATTAAGTAGGTAGCAAAAATTGTCTTCTGCTCCTCAGTGACTCTAGCAATAACAAAGGCCTTTTCAATCTCCTTTATCCATGTCTGGGCCTCTATCGGGTCTGCTGTTCTCTTAAACTCCGGCAGTCCTATTGCCTAGAAGTCTTTAAAATTGGCTAATTGGTTTCCCGTCTGGTTTCCTGTGGTTGGTGTTTGATTCCGCATAGCTTCTGCCATCATGTTAATAAAGTCTTGCATTGGGTTTGGTTTCGTAGTACTCGTCTGGGCGGAATTATCTTGTTCTACAAAGTTCTAACACGTTACTCGGGTTTTATTATCATATAAGTAACATGTAATACAATATTGTATTCGAACAATCACATGATCATCATGTAAGAGTTTTATATTACCAAACTTTGGAATTCTGCTTCCTCGATTAGTGGGTTAAGTTTCCTAAAAATACCGATTCAGTTTACTGAATTTTCATAACATTAAATAGACAATTTACTATGTAAATTCTCAAACACATATCATAATAATGCATTTATTTTCATATACCAACTTCGGTGTCTTACACGTTCATCACATGTATATTGCTATAAATGCCACCATCCCATTTTAAATAACAAAATATGGGATTCACTTAATCCATTCTTTCCTACCTACATAAGTGGAAAATACAACCTACATACAAACTACCTCGCACCTGTTGAGGCTAATATAAACCCTAGTAAACCAAAAGTAGTACTAGTGCATCTATTTACATAACATATCTACCAACATCACTGCTTATCCTGAGAAGTCTCATCATCATGCCCGTGCTCCTGAGTCTGGGATGCACCTCCACGCACTCGACGTCGAACAGATAAACTAGACTCTCCAACCTTGAAGCACATCCTCACCACCCTAGCTCTCTGGCCCATATAGGCAGTGTCTAATGCCGTCCCCAAGGTGTCAATCCTAACGTCCTTGGTCGCCATCTCCTCTTGCAGCTGATACACCATCCTAGCTGCCTTGATCCAAGCCTTCTCAATTCATATCTTATCAGCTATCTCCAAATCAAACTCGAATTTAAGAGCTTGATTCCCAATCCTCTTTTCCCCTAGTTGGGTCTTGGTCAGCTCCAGACACTCCTGAGTCTGTGCTGACACTAACTGTGCCTGATACGCAACATCCCTATACCGTTGCTCTGTAACTTGCAGAGTGTGGTTCTCTGCCTCCAGCTGGACTACTCTCTCCTCAAGCCCGCGAATCCAGTCGAGAAAACCTTCCATCGGATCAAGTGAAGTATTCATATCCTCTATAGGCTCTAACTGATCAATAGAGTGACTATCATGTCTCTCGTTCGACATCCTACAAACACCATAAATAAAACCAATATCAGTACCACAATAAAATATATTCATTAATAAAATGAAATGATATTTTATTCAGTACAACTAAAACTCGATGGATCTCCTCAACCCATCACCTACATACTCTATATGAGTTTTCTACTAAGGTTATAACCTAGGTTTCGCATTCCTAATATTTATAACCTACATCTTTGATACGAACATGTGAAGTAACATTTTATAATTTTAAATTATTATAATAAATATTTATTGATTTATATAAATATTTAATGGATAGGTTTATTGATTGAATAATTAATTGTTTAATTTGAGTGATGTAGTTTATTTAATTATTTGTTGAATAAATAATTAAATAGTAGATATTAAATATTTATTGGCAATATTAAATATTTATCGAATTATGACAATTGGAATTGATGTGATTTAATTAATTATTTGTTGTGTAATTAATTAAGGAGCTAAATAAATTAGTTGTTATGAGATTTATAATAATTAATTTAATTAATAAGCTAGAGAGCTTATAGTGGTTTTAAATAAATAATAATATTTTAAATGAGAAATTGTAGTTTAAAATATTAGTTGGTTAAATGAAATTATAATTATAAAAGAAATTATAATTATTTATGTGTTAAAGTAATTTAATAGATTAATGTTTTAATTGATTTATTTAATTAAATGAATGTGTGATTAATAACCTTATTATAAAGGGGTTATTAAAATAAATTAAAAGAGTTTAATTTAGTTTTGCCAAACATACCTTATTGTATAATAAGTCTTTAATCTATTAGGATTTTAGCAAACAAGGTATAAGGATTAATCTATTATGTTTTAATTCAATTTACCAAACAAGGAGTAAGGATTAATAGATTATTTTTATTTAGACTAGCCAAACAAGCCTTTTGGCTTTTAAATTTTAAAACTCCTATAACTGATATATTTATATCAGTACTTATATTATATCATTAATATATGTTATTATTATTATTACGTTATAATATTATACGTAAGATAGAAGAGAGATAAATGAGAGAAAAAAAGAAAACTCAGAGGAAGAAGAAGAAGAAAAGAAGAAAAAATAAGAAGAAACTAGAGAGAATTGAGAGTTTTTTTTATAGGTTTTGGAGAAAAGCTTGATAATCAAAGAGTGAGAGTCATCATCTTCTTCATAATCCAAGATAGGCCATCTTTTCTTTTGTAAAACTCTAAAATTTTTCTTCTTCCCAAAAAGTCTCTGTGAAAAATTTTATAAACGAAATTTTGTTGTTATGATTATAATTTTGTATGATTATCAATTGTATGTGTTTCATGAGTTATGCATGATCATAGAGAAATTAATTCATGTAAGTATGTAATTTATGAAGAAAATATTTTACAGAGAGTTTTTATGTATGAATATGGCTTTAGTTAAAATAGAAATTAAGGTCTAATTGGTTGTGGTATTGATAAATTGATTGTTAGAATTGCTAGAGTATGTAGAATCATAATCATGATGTTTAGAAAATTCTATTTTGATTTAATAACAAAGTCACAGTGTTGATTTTCATTAAAAATTATCAACAATGGAGTTTTGCGAAAAACATTGAAATCGGGTGTTGTAAATTTGATGTTTGTGTTGTTTAGATGACTAGAAACGCGTTAGAAAGTATTAGATTATGTTTATGTAAACCTATTTACTCATTGGGTAGCTTGGTATGGTTGTTAGAAAGGAGTTTGGAGGCCTAATTTGACTTTTCGTAGCGTTCTAGAGCTAAAATCGCATAATCGCAGCAGTGACCCCCGCCCTGGCGGGCCCCCCTAGTGCAAAAACCCCCGCCTCGGCGGGGGGGGGGTGTTCTGTCAAGCCAAAATTTTGGAAAAAAAAAACTGACCGGACGTAGTTTACTAAAATGAGTATAACTTTTTCATACGAACTCCGATTGAGGTAATTCAAGATGATTCGGAAAGAGGACGAGTAGACCTACAACTTTCATTCTTTAAGTGTTTTAATTTGAGGTCTGTAACAGTAGTCAAAATGGCCATATTTAGGACTGTTGTGTATTTGGAGGCCATCGGAAGGCGTCGGAATGCGCAGATGCAAGTGCAATCCTTTGTGTATTAGTATAACCTAATGATAACATGTTAGACATGTAATAGGATGTTGTATCAAGTTGTTAATGTGTGTATAGTGCAATGACATGATCACTTAAGTAGTTGTAATAAAGCTAAATAGTGCTGTTCATGAAAAGATGCGATTTTGTTAGTAAGCTATATGAATCTAATGTTAGTATAACTAATGTGTATTGTCAATACATATGATATGTGTAAGACCTTTGGTGAACGTGAGTAGTGATTGTTTAACCTACACGATGAATGTATTAGTTATGTGTTAATGACTAACTATATCACGATGACATATGTATATAGGATATTGTGATTCAAATTGATTCGGTTTAGCCTACGAACAAGGCAAGTTCTATAACTCAAAACTTCATTGTGCGAGTTTAAATTCATTTGGTACATTATTGTTTTCAAATTCAATTACAATTGTTGCAAGTTGCTACCTCTACATTTTCGTAGAGCGAAATTGTCTATTATTGAGTAGGTCATTGTATTTAGTTACTCATGACGATGCAAGATTTCTAATCCTTTATCTTATTGAACTAATTATTGTTTTCAATTCGATTACCTTATAATGATGCAAGCTGTCTAAACTTTGGTTTGATGTTGAACAAATTATTCTTGTATTACACTTGTTGTTTAGCATGCATAAATAAATTGCTATGCATGTTTAGTATTCAATTCTAATTAACCTCGGCTTAGTATTGTTCAAGCAAGGTATGCTATAGTTATTCAAATTGTATGCTATTAGATTATTCCTAATGCATGACTTTAGTTTACTATGATTGATTCAATCACTATTATTCTATAGTATAGTGTTATTGGTCTTATTCAACTACTCCTTAGTTGATGTTCGTTAAATTCCAAATTTCCTTGAAAGCTTATCCAAACCAAACTTACTTTGGGTGCGGGCTTGTATTCTAAATACTGAGATGAACAACTCTTTTAATAGAGGTTTACGCTTAGCGTTGAAATGGTTGTGCACAATACATTGTACGAAGGGTTGATCCCCCTAAATACCTGAAGTCCTTATAGTCTTATGACTGTTAAAGTTTAAGTTGAAAGATTACTTATAACTGTGGATATGATTCGTGGTCATTAGACCCTCAGTAAATGTTAAAGTTTTCAGAAAGTAATAGAATTTATTGTTCAGTTCTATTAAACCTAATATTGGCAAATGATGTAAAGTTAAATGATTTATCTATTATTATTTCAAGTGGGCTTTGTTTGCTCACTCTTGCCTGTAAACTTTCTTACAGCTAAGGTTGAAACTGGTGATGTACCTAGCACCAGTAAAGGGAAAGGAAAGATGAAACAATGCTGAAGACCTGTAATAGATTGAATAGTTTATTTTCAGACTTGTTTAAAGATTGTAATGAATGTTATTCTAATTATTCCGCATGAATGAATGAATGTTTGTAAATGTTAGATAACCTGGGAGATTTATTTAAATTTAGTCCTGTATGGGCAGGTTTTATTTATTCAATTTTATTATAATTGGGTAGTTAGAAATGAATGTTTTGATTACGTGAACACCAAATCTTGAGGAAATGGAGTACCAGGATTTGGGGGTGTCACAGGTTGGTATCAAAGCTTTAGGTTATGAACCTTAGGTGGGGGAAAAGCCTTAGGAAGTAACCTTTTGAAAAGATAGTGGAGTTAACTCTTATCGAGTTTTAAGAAAGAAGTAATAAAATACTTATGTGCTTATGTGTTTATGTTTATGTACTCGTGAGTGTCGAGTAGTAATGATTATTAATTAAAACTTTAAAATTTTGTTGTCAGGATGACTAATGTTGGAGAGTCCAGTCAGGCTAGGGAAATGCCTATAGAGGAGGAACCTCGCGATGTTCAGGTAGTTTGGGAACAACTATTGCCACGGGAGTCAGCCCCGTTGGTCACAGTAGTTGAGGATGAGGATGATGATATGGAGACAGACGAGGAGGATCCCATTGAGTTACCGCAGGAGGATGAGGATGACGAGGATGAGGAGGAAAGGATTCCTCTTAAATCGATAGCTGGCCGTGTATATGATGAAGTGCACGACCTTAACGTGGAACTACAAGATACAGTGGAGGAGTTGCAGGAGATAGTAGTTGAACAACAGACTACAATTACATAAAAAGACGGCGAGATCCATGATCGTGATGAACGACTGACAAACGCCGAGGAGAAACTAACACAGACTGAAGGAGAGAAGGAACAATTAATCGAGATGGTTGCTGAACTGAAGAGCAGGCTGAGAGAAGAAGCGGCTAAGAGGGCAAGAGCTGAAGATGCATACGAGGAAGCTTATCAACGAACTGGAAGAGCAGTAAGGAGCTCACAGGCAAAAAGGATGAAGATGGAAGAAATGGACAAAGTATTCGACACCGCAATTAATCGAGCTCAAGATCGAGTTATGGGATATCCGATTCAGTTCGAGACGCTGCCATCATTTGTGTTAGATCGAAGAGCGATGTTTCGAATCATGGAGGAAGAACGTGATAGGGCTAAGAAGTATCTTAATAGATCATCGTAGAAAGTGTGCCTGTAATGCACGTAATATGTATTAAATAATGTGTAAATCCCTAGTGTTAAGTAACCATGGGATATGATAATAATGGTGTTGTCCTGAAACTTTTGTAGTTCAGGAAAGGATGTAGATAGCAGAGATGCTATTGTGTTATGTTTTCAAAAAGTTTATGAATAAATAAAAGTTATTATTTTATTCAAAGTGTTATGTGATATGTGGTTATTTCTTTTGTTGAGGCAAGTTAATTAGATATACTTAAAGAAGTTGAGTAATGGTCTAATAGATGTTTTATTTTAAACAGAAAATACCTCCCAGACGTCAACCAACACGACAGAGAACCACCGAAGAAGCTAACGACAATGTTGATGCGAATCCCGTTCAACAACTAGTGACACTATTGACAGGAGCGTTGCAGAATCAACCTCAAAACCATGGTACAACGTTTAAGGAGTTTAAGGCGGTTGGACCACCTGAATTCCGTGGGTCCATGAATCTAGTTGAAGCTCAAACCTAGATTATGGAGATAGAGAAGGTGTTCGATATCGCTAGGGTAGGGGATGACCAGAAGACGGCTTTCGCAACTTTCATGTTGAAAGCAGAAGCTAGTTATTGGTGGCAGGCCAATAAAACTCGTGAAGGGCCGGGAGTGATGACCTGAGATAGGTTTAAGGAGTTGTTCTTCGAGACCTATTTCCCGGAGAGTTCAAAGAGTCAGCTGGAAGTACAGTTTCTGGAGCTGAAGCAAGGGACGATGTCGGTATCCGAGTATGCCGCAAAATTCAACGAATTGGCGAGGTTTGCGCCATATCAGGTTAGCACAGACGAACGCAAGGCGAAGAGGTTTGAACAGGGACTGAAGCCCTGGCTGTACAGTAGGATTTCCCTGTTCCAGTTGAAGACATTTGCAGCAGTAATGGAGAAAGCAGTACTCGCCGAAGGTGGAGGCGAGGCGGTAACAAAATTAAACCAGGAACAAAAGAAGAAGAAGAATGAAAATGAGATGAAGAGTGGAGGTGGTAGCGGTGGAAACAACAACAACAACAAGAACAACAACAACAACTTGAAGAGAAAGTGGAATGGAAGTATGGGTACTGGAAACCAGCAGGGTAACCAGCAGAATAAGAAGTTTGAAGCGTGTGCGACATGTGGGAAATTTCACAAGGGAGCGTGTTTGATGGGGAAACGAGTTTGCTACAAATGTGGCCAAGAAGGTCACATCGCCCCAAATTGCACTCAATCAAAGAAGAATGTGTGCTTCACGTGCGGATCTAAGGATCACTTTGCTCGTGAATGTCCTAAGAAGAAGGAGGGAGTGACAACCAGAAACAATGGAGGAGGTAACAATGGAGGTACGTGGGCTATTACAGGACCTGCAGCATCAAACAAACCCACAGCCAGAACCTTCAACATGACTGTGCAAGATGCTGTGCAATCAAAGGATGTGGTGTCAGGTATTATCCCAATCAATGATATTGATGCATATGTATTATTTGATTCGGGTGCTACTTGCTCGTTTATATCTGATGAATTTGCTAAGAGGTTAGAATTGCCTAGAGAAGAACTGAATTTTCCTTTGAACATAGAAATTGCGAATAAGGAAATAATCCCTGTTAGGTTCGTTTATAAGAACTGTAGGGTGAACATTAAGGGGAATATCTTGTTAGTAGATTTGATTCCGATTAGACTCGGGGAATTTGATGTAATTTTGGGAATGAATTGGTTGTTCAATTATGGAGCGGTAATTGACTGCCAAAAGAAGTGCGTAAACCTTATGACTCCGTCAAAGGTAGTATTTTATGGTAGCAAGTCGCCAAGACAAATGAAATGTCTGACGACTATGCAGGCCAAGAAGTTGTTGAGTCAAGGTTGTGTGGGCTATTTAGCTTACATAGTCGATACTCAGAAGAAAGGTGTGAAATTAGAAGAAATACCGGTAGTGAAAGAATTCGAAGACGTGTTTCCAGAAGATTTGCCAGGACTTCCGCCGGACAGAGAAATTGAATTCGTGATCGACTTAGTGCCGGGAACAGCACCGATATCAAAGGCTCCGTACAGAATGGCTCCGGTAGAAATGAAGGAACTGATGGTACAGTTGCAAGAACTGCTAGACAAGAAATATATTCAACCAAGTGTATCGCCATGGGGAGCGCCAGTTTTATTCGTGAAGAAGAAGGACGGGTCAATGCGTCTTTGCATTGATTACAGGGAGTTAAACAAAGTCACTATTAAAAACAAATACCCGTTGCCAAGAATAGATGACTTGTTTGACCAGTTGAAGGGTGCTAAATACTTTTCGAAAATTGATTTGAGAAGTGGGTATCACCAGTTGAAAGTGAGGTAGGAGGATATACCACGAACGACATTCAGAACTCGGTATGGACATTACGAGTTTCTGGTGATGTCTTTTGGTTTAACCAATGCACCTGCTGCGTTCATGGATTTGATGAACATGGTGTTTAAACCATTCTTAGACAAGTTTGTAGTGGTATTCATCGACGACATTCTAGTGTATTCCAAAACTCAAGAAGAACACGTGGAACACTTACGTTTGACATTGGAGACACTAAGAAAGGAAAAGCTGTACGCGAAATTCTCTAAATGCGAATTTTGGCTCGATCGTGTACAATTTTTGGGTCATGTTATTAACAAGGAAGGGATTTCAGTGGATCCATCGAAAGTGGAAGCTGTAATCAATTGGGAACAACCAAGAACACCGTCAGAAGTGAGGAGTTTCTTGGGATTGGCTAGTTATTATAGAAGATTTATTCAAGATTTTTCTAAGATAGCCACTCCGTTAACAAATTTGACAAGGAAAGCTGTAAAATTCGTGTGGACGGAGAAATGTGAAGAAAGTTTTCAAGATTTGAAGAAGAAGCTAAGTGTAGCACCTGTGTTGACGTTACCAGACAATACAGGAAATTTTGTGGTGTATAGTGATGCCTCACACAAAGGGTTGGGTTGTGTTCTTATGCAGAATGACAAAGTTATTGCGTATGCATCAAGACAATTGAATGATTATGAGAAAGGGTATCCGACTCATGATTTGGAATTGGCTGCAGTTGTGTTTGCTCTGACGATATGGAGACACTATCTTTATGGAGAGAAATGTGAGATCTACACAGACCCCAAAAGTCTGAAGTATATTTTCACTCAGAAAGATTTGAACATGTGTCAGAGAAGGTGGATGGAACTGATAAAAGATTACGATTGTGAGATCTTTTATCATCCGGGCAAAGCGAATGTGGTAGCTGATGCTTTAAGCAGGAAAGGTAGGGAGAAGTTGATGCTGATTACAACTCAGGAGGAGCTCATTTCAGCAATGACAAAACTGGAGTTGGAGATCAAATTTCCAAAGGAATCTGACGAACAATTATTTCAGATAGAAGCTGGTCCAACTTTAATGGACAAAGTGAAGAGTGCCCAACTACAAGACGAAGAGTGTGCGAAAATCAAAGAGAATTTGATTGAAGGCGGTGATGTAAAATACAAGATCGACACTGAAGGGTTACTACGGTTTGAGGGAAGGATCTGGGTTCCAGCAACACCAGAACTGAAAGAAGAAATTTTGATCGAAGCTCATAGCTCAAAATATTCAATTCATCCAGGGAGCACGAAAATGTATCAAGATTTGCGCCGACATTTTTGGTGGCCAAATATGAAAAGGGACGTCACAGAATGTGTAGCGAAGTGCTTAACATGTCAGAGAGTAAAGGCCGAACATCAAAGACCCAGCGGGTTACTTCAACCGTTGGAAATACCAGAATGGAAGTGGGAACACATCACGATGGATTTTGTGGTGGGTCTTCCAACTACTTAGAGAGGATGCGATACGATTTGGGTGATAGTGGACAGACTGACGAAGTCAGCGCACTTTTTACCAATAAAGATTAGGTTCAGTCTTGATCAGTTGGCAAGATTGTACATTAAGGAAATCGTTTCGAGACATGGGGTGCCAGTATCAATAGTGTCTGATAGAGATCCGCAGTTTACATCGAATTTCTTGAAGAGACTACAAGAATGCATGGGGACTCAATTGCGAATGAGTACGGCTTATCATCCACAAACAGATGGCCAAAGCGAAAGAACGATTCAGACATTGGAGGATATGCTAAGAGCATGCATCATGGATTTTAAAGGAAGCTGGGAAGATCAACTACCATTGGTGGAATTTGCTTACAACAACAGTTATCACGCGAGCATCGGCATGCCACCTTACGAAGCATTGTACGGCAGTAAGTGCAGAACTCCACTGTGCTGGGATGAAGTCGGTGAACGCCAACTGTTAGGACCAGAACTGGTACAACAAACTGCTGAAGTTATCAAACTCATCAGAACAAGGTTGGTAGCAGCTCAAGACAAACAGAAAAAGTATGCTGATCAACACAGACAAGATCGTGCATTTAACGTAGGAACTTTTGTATTCCTAAAAGTTTCTCCCTGGAAGGGAAAAATTCGTTTCGGTAAGAAGGGAAAACTAAGCCCGAGGTTTATTGGACCATTTGAAGTGCTGCGAAGAGTGGGAGAAGTGGCTTACGAGGTAGCTCTACCTCCAGTGTTGGAAAACATTCATAATGTTTTTCACATTTCTGTGTTACGACCATATAAACCCGACTACAAGCATGTGATCGAGTATGAACAGTTGCAGTTCGAGAAAGATTTATCTTATGAAGAGGTTCCTATCCAGATAGAAGACAGGAAAGAACAAGTGCTCAGAAATAAGGTGATACCTTCTGTGAAGGTGATTTGGAGGAACCACAACGCTGAAGAGGCTACGTGGGAACTCGAAGAGAAAATGATGAAAGATTACCCTGAGTTATTTGTTTAATCCGTGTCTTCGATTCTGGGGACAGAATCTTTGTAAGTAGGAAAAAATGTAACGAATGATTTATTTGAATTGTGATTCTGAGGACAGAATCCTTGTAAGGAGGGAATGATGTAACATTTTATAATTTTAAATTGTTATAATAAATATTTATTGATTTATATAAATATTTAATGGACATGTTTATTGATTGAATAATTAATTGTTTAATTTGAGTGATGTAGTTTATTTAATTATTTGTTGAATAAATAATTAAATAGTAGATATTAAATATTTATTGGTAATATTAAATATTTATCGAATTATGGCAATTGAAATTGATGTGATTTAATTAATTATTTGTTGTGTAATTAATTAAGGAGCTAAATAAATTAGTTGTTATGAGATTTATAATAATTAATTTAATTAATAAGCTAGAGAGCTTATAGTGGTTTTAAATAAATAATAATATTTTAAATGAGAAATTGTAGTTTAAAATATTAGTTGGTTAAATGAAATTATAATTATAAAAAAAATTATAATTATTTATGTGTTAAAGTAATTTAGTAGATTAATATTTTAATTGATTTATTTAATTAAATGAATGTGTGGTTAATAACCTTATTATAAAGGGGTTATTAAAATAAATTAAAAGAGTTTAATTTAGTTTTGCCAAACATACCTTATTGTATAATAAGTCTTTAATCTATTAGGATTTTAACAAACAAGGTATAAGGATTAATCTATTATGTTTTAATTCAATTTACCAAACAAGGAGTAAGGATTAATAGATTATTTTTATTTAGACTAGCCAAACAAGCCTTTTGGCTTTTAAATTTTAAAACTCCTATAACTGATATATTTATATCAGTACTTATATTATATCATTAATATATGTTATTATTATTATTACGTTATAATATTATACGTAAGATAGAAGAGAGAGAAAGGAGAGAAAAAAAGAAAACTCAGAGGAAGAAGAAGAAGAAAAGAAGAAAAAAATAAGAAGAAACTAGAGAGAATTAAGAGTTTTTTTTATAGGTTTTGGAGAAAAGCTTGATAATCAAAGAGTTAGAGTCATCATCTTCTTCATAATCCAAGGTAGTCCATCTTTTCTTTTGTAAAACTCTAAAATTTTTCTTCTTCCCAAAAAGTCTCTGTGAAAAATTTTATAAACGAAATTTTGTTGTTATGATTATAATTTTGTATGATTATCAATTGTATATGTGTTTCATGAGTTATGCATGATCATAGAGAAATTAATTCATGTAAGTATGTAATTTATGAAGAAAATATTTTACAGAGAGTTTTTATGTATGAATATAGCTTTAGTTAAAATAGAAATTAAGGTCTAATTAGTTGTGGTATTGATAAATTGATTGTTAGAATTGCTAGAGTATGTAGAATCATAATCATGATGTTTAGAAATTTCTATTTTGATTTAATAACAAAGTCACAGTGTTGATTTTCATTAAAAATTGTCAACAATGGAGTTTTGCGAAAAACATTAAAATCGGGTGTTGTAAATTTGATGTTTGTGTTGTTTAGATGACTAGAAAGGCGTTAGAAAGTATTAGATTATGTTTATGTAAACCTATTTACTCATTGGGTAGCTTGGTATGGTTGTTAGAAAGGAGTTTGGAGGCCTAATTTGGCTTTTCGTAGTGTTCTAGAGCTAAAATCGCATAATCGCAGTAGTTACCCCCACCCCGGCGGGCCCCCCTAGTGCAAAAACCCCCGCCCCGGTGGGGGGGGGGTGTTCTGTCAAGCCAAAATTTTGAAAAAAAAAACTGACCGGACGTAGTTTACTAAAATGAGTATAACGTTTTCATACGAACTCCGATTGAGGTAATTCAAGATGATTCGGAAAGAGGACGAGTAGACCTACAACTTTCATTCTTTAAGTTTTTTAATTTGAGGTCTATAACAGTAGTCACAATGGCCATATTTAGGACTATTGTGTATTTGGAGGCCATCGGAAGGCGTCGAAATGCGCAGATGCAAGTGCAATCCTTTGTGTATTAGTATAACCTAATGATAACATGTTAGACATGTAATAGGATGTTGTATCATGTTGTTAATGTGTGTATAGTGCAATGACATGATCACTTAAGTAGTTGTAATAAAGCTAAATAGTGCTGTTCATGAAAAGATGCAATTTTGTTAGTAAGCTATATGAATCTAATGTTAGTATAACTAATGTGTATTGTCAATACATATGATATGTGTAGGACCTTTGGTGAACGTGAGTACTGATTGTTTAACCTACACGATGAATGTATTAGTTATGTGTTAATGACTAACTATGTCACGATGACATATGTATATAGGATATTGTGATTCAAATTGATTCGGTTTAGCCTACGAACAAAGCAAGTTCTATAACTCAAAACTTCATTGTGCGAGTTTAAATTCATTTGGTTCATTATTGTTTTCAAATTCAATTACAATTGTTGCAAGTTGCTACCTCTACATTTTCGTAGAGCGAAATTGTCTATTATTGAGTAGGTCATTGTATTTAGTTACTCATGACGATGCAAGATTTCTAATCCTTTATCTTATTGAACTAATTATTGTTTTCAATTCGATTACCTTATAATGATGCAAGCTGTCTAAACTTTGGTTTGATGTTGAACAAATTATTCTTGTATTACATTTGTTGTTTAGCATGCATAAATAAATTGCTATGCATGTTTAGTATTCAATTCTAATTAACCTTGGCTTAGTATTGTTCAAGCAATGTATGCTATAGTTATTCAAATTGTATGCTATTAGATTATTCCTAATGCATGACTTTAGTTTACTATGATTGATTCAATCACTATTATTCTATAATATAGTGTTATTGGTCTTATTCAACTACTCCTTAGTTGATGTTCGTTAAATTCCAAATTTCCTTGAAAGCTTATCCAAACCAAACTTACTTTGGGTGCGGACTTGTATTCTAAATACTGAGATGAACAACTCTTTTAATAGAGGTTTACGCTTAGCGTTGAAATGGTTGTGCACAATACATTGTACGAAGGGTTGATCCCCCTAAGTACGTGAAGTCCTTATAGTTTTATGACTGTTAAAGTTTAAGTTGAAAGATTACTTATAACTGTGAACATGATTCGTGGTCATTAGACCCTCAGTAAATGTTAAAGTTTTCAGAAAGTAATAGAATTTATTGTTCAGTTCTATTAAACCTAATATTGGCAAATGATGTAAAGTTAAATGACTTATCTATTATTATTTCAAGTGGGCTTTGTTTGCTCACTCTTGCCTGTAAACTTTCTTACAGTTAAGGTTGAAACTGGTGATGTACCTAGCACCAGTAAAGGGAAAGGAAAGATGAAACAATGCTGAAGACCTGTAATAGATTGAATAGTTTATTTTCAGACTTGTTTAAAGATTGTAATGAATGTTATTCTAATTATTCCGCATGAATGAATGAATGTTTGTAAATGTTAGATAACCTGGGAGATTTATTTAAATTTAGTCCTGTATGGGCAGGTTTTATTTATTCAATTTTATTATAATTGGGTAGTTAGAAATGAATATTTTGATTACGTGAACACCAAATCTTGAGGAAATGGAGTACCAGGATTTGGGGGTGTCACATGTGACACCCCCAAATTCGGGTTTCCTAACCTCGAATTCGGTGTTCACGATATTCAATAACAAACATACTTTCTAACTAATGCGGAAGAATAAACATACATTGTTTATCATAATAGTAATAAAGTCTTACAATCATAGTCCCAAGGTTCTTTAACCTTAACTTAAAACGTACTTTCTATACTATAAAGAGTTTACATAACCAAATAACATTTAAAATAAACTAGTACATAAGCCTTCTCAAACATCTACTCTTGAACCTTCCTTTTTCCTTTGTCCCATTTGGACGTTTCTGCCTTAGATGAAATAAATGTTATGATATAGCAAGGGTAAGCAACTAATTTGCTTAGCAGGTTTATACACAAGGGAGATATATCATGATTAGAAAGAAGTTTCGCTTTCAATGTTCAACAACAATATAAAATTGTGAAAAACATGAATTAATAGTTAACAGTTAAATAATCGAATAATTGAATAACATGTACTGAGTGGTTTGAAATAACCATGAACATTTGCCAAGGTTCTCGGTATTTAAACTGAACCTTTTAATAAGTTTTGATAATCAAGGGGATCAGCCTGTCATACCCCGTGATTTAAGCTTAAACACTTAATAATCCAGCATTGATATCATGCTTTAATCAAATTCGTCCTTTTCTCAGCCAAGAATTCTTACCATATCAATTTAATTAGAACAACTTTTAAAACACATTTGATTTAACAAATTTAGACATGCTTGATCTAGCTGATACAATTAACATAGATTTATCTCATAAACAGTTCATAAATGAAAGAATTTTAATTTAATTCACAGTTCAATAATAATATAACAGGAATTCAATTGTAAAAGGTGTGAATCTCAATAATCAATATAGATGTGAATAATCAACAATAATTATTCACTAACATGCTTCGAAAATAATAACTCGAGTTTGAGTTAAGGAACTTGCCTCGTTTGTAGGCTACTCCTACACAATTAAATTCTTCGCTAGGCAGTTTAATTATCTTCCTTTGAGAGACTTATAGTTAATCTTTCAATTTGTCATAGCATAACATTACATTATGTAATCACATAGATATTACATATTATATTTAGTTCTTAGAAATATTATCATGTCTCGATAATATTACTATTAAATAACAACAACCTTTAATTCACTTAATATTATTAATCGTGATAATATTTAATTCACCTCTTAGTATTATTAAACCACTAATAACACTTTTATTCACTTACTAATATTATTAACATCTTAATAATATTTTAATACTTTACTAATATTATTAATCCTCTTAATAATAATTTAATCATGCATTAATATTATTACTTATTCTTTAGTATTATTAATCAATTAATAATACTTTATTTATTTACTAATAATATTAACCTTTTAAAAATATTTTATTCATTTTACTAATATTATTAATCATTTAATAATATTTTATTTATTTACTAATGTTATTATATTTTAATAACATTTTATTTAATTTTGAATATTATTATTTACTTAATAATATTTTAATCATCCAATAATAATTTAATATAATATTATTAATCTTTTAATAATATTTTAATCTAATATTATTAGCCATTTCCTAATATTTTAATCATTTATTAATGCTTAAATCAAATATTATTAGCCATTCAATAAAGTTTTAATCTTAATATTTTTATTTACTTAAAAATATCATATTCTTATATTACAAATATCATA
The DNA here is from genome assembly GCA_016801055.1 of Panax notoginseng. Lineage (NCBI taxonomy): Eukaryota > Viridiplantae > Streptophyta > Magnoliopsida > Apiales > Araliaceae > Panax > Panax notoginseng. Next base: position 78,908,619 of record CM029020.1, read on the forward strand.
GTAACATTTTAATAAGTTATTAGGCAAATAAACAATTTATTTTAATTGGTTTACCCTTTGTTAAACAACTTATTTAATACCCATAAAAGGTCATAAATAATATTTATCATAATAGATTACCAAAATACCTCACATAGGGCAGATTACACTATAATAGGAGAACCTAAGCTTTAAGAGCCTATTTTCCTCATTTATGACATTATTTAACCATTTATTTCTTTTTAACCATAACTATAACATTATTATGAAAAATAGGAAACAGGTTCTGAAAATTATTATCTTCTAGATCTGGATAGTATATGATCCAACAATGATTCACAAATTTTCTTGGAATTTTAGAAAGTGATTTACTATATTTAAAGTACTCAAAACCTCCGAATCTTGTTACATTTTTTATAAATTGAGTTTTGCTTAGAAAATTCTGAAATTTTAGGGTACACTCTCATAACATATATACATATACTGTATAAATTTTAGATTTTTCCAAGGTATACACAGTGAGGAATTCGGGTAAGAATATTTAGGAGTCATTCACGGTAAAAGTCATTACACACAAATCACACATTGAAACGTGTCCGTTCTTTTATCTACATGTAGATAACTTCTTAATGTACCTCTGTGATTTTTCCAAGATTTTTAAAAGATTCAGAATTGGCCGAAACAACCTTAGGAAAAGAAGTATCCAGACTCCTAACTTGGTCGTTTTAAGTCGAAATTGGCTCGTTCAAAAGCCGTTATCTTACATATCTCATGTACTTCGATTTCATTCGGATAAAAGTAGTTTTTAAATTCTTTAACAATGAATTCACTAATTAACGTTCTATTACGCGCTCTATTAACGTTCGTGAACGTTCATAGCTCGTTTCTTTGTTTTAAGTCGAAATTCGACGATTCTTGAGTCCACGACTCTTAAATACGTTATTCTACGTTTTGCCATCTAAAACAAAGGTTTCCAAGTTAAACGACAACTTTTCACTACTAATCCAGGATTTCTACGATTTTAACGTTTAACGCCTAATCTCGTAAATTTCGCCATAGCTTCGTTACTTGAGTTCTATACGCCAAATTAAATGGAACCATTCTGGAAAAAGCAATTATTGTGGAGGGTGGTAGTGAGGCTTTGAGCCAATACCACAAAGAGAGAAAGAATAAGAGTAAAGGAGAGGGAGGATCCAAGGCAGAGGGAGCCAGTGGTAGTGGCAGTGGCAGTATGCCAAAGAGAAAGAGTTTTAACTCCAGGAATACTGGAGTGAAACAAGGGGATCTTAAGCGTAGGATCGCAGCGTGCAAGACATGCAGAAAGACTCATCTCAGAGTCTATCTGAAAGGGAAGTCAATTTGTTATAACTGTGGGCAGGAGGGTCATATATCAACCAATTGTCCTAATTTTAAGAAGAACCAGGGTTTTTTTGTTTGTGGGTAAGTGGAAAACATGGCAAGAAATTGCCCAAAGAAGGGGTCGGAGGGTAATAAGGGTGCTAGTAGTGGTAAGTTAGCCATTACTGGACCAACATCATCGGGTAGACCCACGACCCGTAGTTTTAATATGACTGTCCAAGATATGATTGCATCAGCAGATGTAGTAGCACGTATCATTCCAGTCAATAAAATAAATGCTTATGTGCTGTTTGATTCGGGTGCTACTTGTTCTTTTATAGCATGTGAATTTGCTAAGCGATTAAGTTTACTCCAGGAAAGATTAGAAATACCTTTAGATGTTAAGGTAGCGAATGAAGAGACAATAACTATTGAACACATTCATAGGAATTATTGCGTAGATATTAGAGGTAACAAATTATCGGTAGATCTTTTACCGATAAGGTTGAGAGAATTTGATGTAATTCTCTGTATGGATTGATTTATTAACCATAGAGCGATAATAGATTGTCATAGAAAGAGTGTGAACCTTCGACTTTCTAATAAACCCAAGGTACTATTTTACGGTAGTAAGTCACCGAGACGCTCTTGTTGTCTAACCATGACACAAGCTGGAAAGATGTTGAGGAAGGGGTGTATAGGATACCTATGCCATGTTGTGGATACCTAGAGAGTGGAAGCATCATTGGAACAGATACCTATAGTAAAAGAGTTCGCGAATGTATTTCCGGAGGAGTTACAATGTGACGCCCCCAAAATAGGTATACATCACCTATTCTGAGTTGCCAAATACATGGTACAGAATACAAATACAATCTTTAGTATATAACAAGAGAGCTGTGAGTTTTAATACAAATACTGTCTTCTAGACAATATCCACTCTCAGAATAAGTCCTCATTATATTTATTGTCACACTATTTAACAGAATAGTGAGGACTACTAATACTATCATCTGGACCGTCACTCCGCTCCCCGACTAGTCCCGACTACGTTCTCATTTCCTGAAGAGAACAGTGAAAGAAAGGGTGAGCTCAACTAGCCCAGTAAGAAATATTATGACTAAGATAATGCAGAATAAATTATCATTAGTTTTCAACAATGTTAAACTGATAAAATACAATAGACATCAAGTTTAACTGCAGCGGAACACGCAATCCATTAAAAGAGTCAAGTAAAGAATAAAATCTATTATCTTTTATGATTTAAAAGGTTTTTCATCACTTTTATCACTGAGACCCAGCTTAATAAATAATCCACCTCATCCCTGCACTACGGCCAAGAATATTTATTAGTGTCACGACCATAAATTATCCATGCACTACGGGCCAAGGATATTTGTGTATTCATCAATGGTCATGATCATGCCAACAACTGTCCATCAATGCACTACAGGCCAATAAGGACTTTTACCACATCAGTTGTAACATTACGGTCAAGATTACACTGAAAAATCCATGGTTATAATCATACCTAGTCCATCTATGCACTACATGCCACAAATGACTTTCAACAAAATATAAACATAAGGATGATGACAATGATATAAGAATTCAATAAAACAAGTTCAAGAATTAATTTATCCAGGAACCTATAACGTCCAAATTATCCACATGATACTGCTTTGTGGAGTAAAATTCAAGAATGATCAGAAGAATATTTCCATAAAAATATACTGGATGAAGAGCAAATATCAAGGATATTCTACTAATTTCATGGAGTATAAAAGCCAAAACTTTAACCAACTGAGTATAATAAAGAATAGAATAACAAAAGAAATCACCAGGCATGCGATAGACCACACAAACAGGTTATTTCAACAGAATAATAAATAACAGAACCAGGTCACGCGTAAACGCACCGACAGGATATTTTGACAGAATAATAAATAATAGAACCAGGTCCGGCGTAAACGTACAGACATGATATTCTGACAGAATAATAAATAATGGAACCAGGTTCGGCGTAAGCGCACAGACAGGATATTCTGACAGAATAATAAATAATGGAACCAGGTCCGGCGTAAAACGCACATACAGGATATTCCAACAGAATAATAAAGAATGGAATAACAGAAGAATTTCACCAAGTATAGGGTAGCCCACGTATACATGTTATTCCAACAGAATAATAAATAATGGAATAACAGAAGTTCTTTTCATGAATACAAAAGAAATAATACCCCTTACCTTAAGAAGAAGAGTACTAGATATGTGAGTAATGCAGTAGCAGAATACTTTTCTTCTTTCTCTCTATAATTTCCCTCTCTAGAGTTTCAGTGAATTCGTAAGAAATAATGAAGGAATGAGCTTCTATTTATAGAAGAATGGACTACATAATAACTAATTCATGAATGGTCCAGATTGATTTACTTTTAATCGGACGATCCATATTTAAAACAAAATCTTTTAAATAAAATATAATATATTCTATTTATAATCTAATAAAACGAATAACTTTATAAAAGTATTCTGTTTTATTTAAAAAGATTTTACTATGCAAAATACTATGCAGGCACTATGCAACATATGCATAATAAAATATAATATATTCTATTTAAAATCTAATAAAACAAATAAATTTATAAAAGTATTATGTTTTATATAAAAAAAATTTACTATGCAAAACACTATGCATAATAGAATATAATATATTCTATTTATAGTCTAATAAAACAGATAACTTTATAAAAGTATTCTGTTTTATATAAAAAGCATTTTTGTTTTATTACCTTAATAATACTAATAAAACAAAACTGAGTGACTTATCACATAAGCATCAATAATCAATACCATGTACTACTATGCAACCACGCGTATTACTGTACTTTTACTACCGAGTAGTTCAACAGTATTAATGGTAAAACTTCCGCCGTTATTTTCATAAAATATTTTTGTCGTTTTCTCAATCCAACAATAATTTCATTGTGGGGTCCACTAATGATTGTGCCGTCGTACGAATATTCCCTATTAAAACGAATATTCATCGACCACTTGAATATTATACAACAACTTGCGTACTTTGTAAAATTTTTAAATATTACCCACAACTATAACATTATATCAAATTCATTCCATAATATTTAAAAATGATATCTATAGAAAACTCATCTTTATTAAAAAAAAATTAGGGCCTTACAACCTCCCCTTCTTATGAAATTTCGCCCTCGAAATTAGGGTACGTACCTGATATGTCGAAGAGGTAAGGATACCTTGATTTCATTTCAGATTCTAACTCCCAGGTCATTTCCTCAACATCATGGTTCCTCCACAAAACTTTTACTTGAGGTATAACCTTAGAGCGTAGAACATGATCCTTCTTATCCAAGATTTGAACAGGAACCTCTTCATACGTTAAATCTTCCGCTATTTCGTCCGGTTCTAACTCAATAATGTCGTGCGGGTCTTTCACATATTTACGTAACATAGATATGTGAAAAATATTATGAACACGAGACATACTTGGCGGTAAAGCGAGTCTATAAGCTACAGTTCCTACTCGATCGAGGATTAAAAATGGGCCAATGAATCGAGGATTGAGCTTTCCTCTCTTTCTAAATCTCGTAACTCCTTTCCATGGATCAACACGTAACAACACATGATCTCCAATATCGAATTCCATGTCCTTTCGATGAAGATCAACATAACTCTTTTGTCGATCTTGTGAGGTTTTTATATGTTGCCGGATCGTTTGAATCTTTTCCATAGTCATACGTACCAACTCTAGTCCCAACAACGTTGCTTCACCCACCTCATCCCAGTATACTGGAGAACGACACTTTTTTCCATACAACGCTTCGAATGGAGCCATGCCAATACTTGCTTGATAGCTGTTGTTGTAGGAAAACTCCACCAATGGTAAGAACTTGTCCCAACTTCCCTTGAAATCAAGGACACAAAGTCTTAATAGATCTTCAAGAGTTTGAATAGTCCTCTCCAACTGCCCGTCCGTTTGAGGATGATATGCCGAACTAAACCGTAAATCCGTGCCCATAGCTTTTTGCAAACTAACCCAAAATCGTGAAGTGAATTTTGGGTCTCGATCAGAAACTATGGATACTGGCACACCATGCAATCTTATAATCTCGTTTATGTACATATGAGCAAGACGTTCAAGGGTATACGTTTCTCGTATAGGTAAGAAATGAGCCGACTTGGTCAATCTATCAACAATGACCCAAATCGCATCTATGCCTTGAGAAACCTTGGGAAGACCGGTAACGAAATCCATAGTAATGTGCTCCTACTTCCATTATGGAATTTTAAGTGGTTGCAATGGACCTTTTGGTACTTGATGCTCCTCCTTGACTTGTTGACACGTTAGACACCTTGAGATAAACAGTGCTATCTCTCTCTTCATATTAACCCACCAAAATATATGTCGAAGATCATGATACATTTTGGTACTCCCAAGATGGATTACAAACGGTGTGTTGTGCGCCTCCATCATGATGTTATACTTTAAATCAGGGTCGTTAGGAACACAAAGTCTGGAGTTGACTCGAAGTATTCTTTCCTCATCTATTTTTGCTTCCGGCATAGCACCTTCTTGCACTTTCTTTCTCATTCGCATCAGCTCCAGGTCTGTAGCTTGAGCAGGTTTAACTTTATCAATTAAAGTCGGTTCTACTCGTATATTCGCCATCATCACATGGGCCCCCGGAGTCTTTAACTCTATCTTCATCCTTTGCAAGTCACACAAAATGGGCCTTTGCGTTGAAAATATCGAACTCATACCCGCATATGATCTTCTACTCAATGCGTCAGCTACCACGTTCACTTTTCCAGGATGGTATTGGAGGGTATAATCATAATCTTTCAATAGTTCAAGCCAACGTCGTTGCCACATGTTAAGTTCCTTTTGGGTGAAGAAATATTTGAGGCTTTTATGATCCGTAAAGATCTCCACTTTCTCCCCATACAAGTAATGCCTCCAAATCTTTAGTGCAAAAATGACTGCTGCCAACTCTAGATCATGAGTAGGATAATTCCTCTCATATTCTTTGAGTTGTCGAGAGGCAGAGGCTATGACTTTCCCATGTTGCATGAGAACACATCCTAACCCTTTGCCCGAAGCATCACTGTAGATGACAAATCCCTTCGAGCCAGATGGTATGGTCAGAACAGGTGCTGAAATGAGTCTTCTCTTGAGTTCTTAAAAACTATTCTCACATTCCTCGCTCCGACCGAATTTTGTATCTTTTCGAGTCAGCTGAGTTAGTGGAGTAGCGATTCGAGAAAATCCTTCCACGAATCTCTGATAATAACCAACTAAGCCGAGAAAGCTACGTACTTCGGTCACTGATTTGGGTTGCTCCCAGCTTTGAATAGCTTCAATCTTTGCTGGGTCAACAGATATTCCATGACTTGATACTATATGCCCAAGGAATGCCACTTCTTCAAGCCAGAACTCGCATTTCTTTAACTTGGCATAAAGCTTGTTTTCTCGAAGCTTTTGGAGTATCAGCCTCAAGTGTTGCTCATGATCTTCACGGCTTTTGGAATAAATAAGGATGTCATCAACAAAGACGACCACAAAGTGATCCAAATATTCCTTGAATACTCGGTTCATCATATCCATGAAGGCAGCAGGAGCATTAGTTAATCCAAAAGATATGACTAAGAATTCATAATGCCCGTACCGAGTTCTGAAGGCAGTCTTTGGAATATTCTCAGTTCTAACCTTCAGCTGATGATATCCAGAATGAAGATCGATCTTTGAAAAGAATTGTGCTCCTTGAAACTGGTCAAACAGGTCATCAATGCGAGGCAACTGATACTTATTTTTGATGGTGACATTATTCAACTCCCGATAATCAATACAAAGTTGCATACTTCCATCTTTCTTCTACACGAATAGAATAGGAGCACCCCAAGGAGAAGTACTAGGTCGAATGAAACCGATATCTAATAATTCCTGCAATTGGGTCTTTAACTCTTGAAGTTCAATAGGAGCCATCCGATATGGGGCTTTGGAAATGGGTTTTGTACTGGGTTCAAGGTCAATACAAAATTTAATTTCACGCTCTGGGGGTAGGCCAAGAAGTTCTTTAGGGAATACGTCAGGAAATTCATTAACAATAGAAATATCATTTAAAACTGACGTATTTTTGTTTAGATCTGTGACATGTGCTAAGAAAGCTTGACATCCGTTTTTCAATAAACGAATAACTTTATGGCTTGAGATGACAGTGATTGATTTTAATGGTTTGGTCTCTTGAATTCGCATAATAGGTTGATTAGGAATATGAAAGCTAACAACCTTACGAAAATAATCAATTTTAGCATGATGAGTAGTTAACCAATCAATCCATAGAATCACATCAAATGCAAGTATTTTCAATGAAATAAGATCGACAGGTAATGTGAGGGTACTGATTTGAACCAAACAAGACTTATAAATAGTGGATGTAATGAAGGTTTCTCCCATCAGAGTTTCCACAGATAAGTCAAAGTCTAATTTCTCCGGAGTCAAATTTAATCGTTGAGCGCAAGTAGGAGAAATAAAAGAATGGGTAGAACCGGTATCAAATAAGGTATAGACTTCGCTAGAGTTTATGATAAGCTTACCCGTGATAACCTCGTTCCGGTTCCTTGCTTTCTGAGAGGTCACAACAAAAGCTCTCCCTTGAACTACTGGTTTTGACTTGTTTAGGACGGTATTTTGTGTCACCGTTCCAACTGGACTTGTCTTCGGTGCATGACAAAATTGGGCTAGGTGACCTTCTTTTTCACAATTATAACACGCTTTAGATGGCATCGCATAGTTTGGACTAATATGTCCCTCCCCTACGCATTTGAAGCATATGATAGGTGGTCATTCTCTTTCTTTAACAACGGGTGTTGGTGCTGACGTCTTTCCATCATTGTTGAATCTCCTCTACTTGAAATGTCCATTCTTATTGTTTTGGCCATGATTACCACCGAAGTGGTTACCATTTCTGGCTTGTTGATTCTCTCCATGCTTGTTGTCACCGCTTCGATGACTGCTCTCACTGGTATTATCATTTTGTCGGCTACTTTCTCTTGGTTGAGTTAACTCGTTATCGCGCTCCAATAACTGAGCCCTATTTACAACATCTGAATACAAACACAGTTTATGAGAAATAAGATATTGACGTATCTCTGGTTTCAAACTTCTTAAAAACATCCGCGTCATTCTCTCCTCATTATCAACTAAGTGGGATGCAAATCGGGACAACTCGGCAAACTTAGCTTCGTACTACGACACGGTCATATTATTCTGCTCTAACTTGATGAACTCTACCTCCTTCATGTGACAAATACTTTCGGAAAAGTACTTGTCACTGAACAGTACTTAAAAATTTTCCCAAGACATCTTCAATGCGGCAAGTTGAGTATGCTTTATCGAGTCCCACCAGTAATCTGCCTCTCCTCGCAACATAACGGTGGCAAAGGGAACCTTTTGCTCCACGGCGCATTCTAAGACATCAAATATCTTGGTGATCTGCTTGATCCACGCTTCCGCCTTAAGTGGTTTTGGCTCTCCAATAAACTCCGGTGGTCCCAGCTCCTTGAACTGCTTAGCGGTGATCGTCCGATAGTTTTCAGTATTCTCACCTACATTTTGGACAGGAGCCTCTCTCGCCTAATGTTTCATGAATTGCATAAAGCCTCTAAACATTCTATCATTCATCATTATGTGCTCCATTGCTATTCTTAACATTCTAGGATGTCATTTTCAGATACTGCCACAAAACAAAGGTTAATTGACATGTAACATAATATCCCTATACTCTGACCGACCAATTAAATACCAAATAAACTTCGGTAGGTCATACTAGCGAAGGAATTCCCCGTCTCTCCCCTCCTAGTTTTAGTCTCACATCTTAGCCAGGGATCATATCCCTAAGCTCTGATACCAACTGTGACGCCCCCAAAATAGGTATACATCACCTATTCTGAGTCGCCAAATACATGGTACAGAATACAAATACAATCTTTAGTATATAACAAGAGAGCTGTGAGTTTTAATACAAATACTGTCTTCTAGACAATATCCACTCTCAGAATAAGTCCTCATTATATTTATTGTCACACTATTTAACAGAATAGTGAGGACTACTAATACTATCATCTGGACCGTCACTCCGCTCCCCGACTAGTCCCGACTACGTTCTCATTTCCTGAAGAGAACAGTGAAAGAAAGGGTGAGCTCAACTAGCCCAGTAAGAAATATTATGACTAAGATAATGCAGAATAAATTATCATTAGTTTTCAACAATGTTAAACTGATAAAATACAATAGACATCAAGTTTAACTGTAGCGGAACAAGCAATCCATTAAAAGAGTCAAGTAGAGAATAAAATCTAATATCTTTTATGATTTAAAAGTTTTTTTATCACTTTTATCACTAAGACTCAGCTTAATAAATAATCCACATCATCCCTGCACTACGGCCAATGATATTTATTAGTGTCATGACCACAAATTATCCATGCACTACGGGCCAAGAATATTTATTTATTCATCAATGGTCATGATCATGCCAATAACTGTCCATCAATGCACTACGGGCCAATGAAGACTTTTACCACATTATTTGTAACATTACAGTCATGATTACACCGAATAATCCCTGGTTAGAATCATACCAAGTCCATCTATGCACTACATGCCACAGATAACTTTCAACAAAATATAAACATGAGGATGATGACAATGATATAAGAATTCAATAAAACAAGTTCAAGAATTAATTTATCAAGGAACCAATAACGTCCAAATTGTCCACATGATACTGCTTTATGGAGTAAAATTCAAGAATGTTCAGAAGAATATTTTCATGAAAATATACTGGATGAAGCGCAAATATCAAGGATATTCCACTAATTTCATGGAGTATAAAAGCCAAAACTTTAACCAACTGAGTATAATAAAGAATGGAATAACAAAAGAAATCACCAGGCATGCGATAGACCGCACAGACAGGTTATTCTAACATAATAATAAATAATAGAACCAGGACATGCGTAAACGTACCGACAGGATATTCCGATAGAATAATAAATAATGGAACCAGGTCCGGCGTAAACGCACAGACAGGATATTCTGACAGAATAATAAATAATGGAACTAGGCGTAAACGCACAGACATGATATTTCGACAGAATAATAAATAATGGAACCAGGTCTGGCGTAAAACGCACAGACATGATATTCCAACAGAATAATAAAGAATGGAATAACAGAAGAATTTCACCAAGTATAGGGTAGCCTGCGTATACAGGTTATTCCAACAGAATAATAAATAATAGAATAATAGAAGTTCTCTTCATGAATACAAAATAAATAATACCCCTTACCTTAAGAAGAAGAGTACTGGATATGTGAGTAGTGCAGTAGCAGAATACTTTTTTTCTTTCTCTCTATAATTTCTCTCTTTAGAGTTTCAGTGAATTCGTAAGAAATAATGAAGGAATGACCTTCTATTTATAGAAGAATGGACTGCATAGTAACTAATTCATGAACGGTCCAGATTGATTTACTTTTAATCGGACGATCCATATTTAAAGCAAAATCTTTTAAATAAAATATAATATATTCTATTTATAATCTAATAAAACGAATAACTTTATAAAAGTTTTCTATTTTATATAAAAATATTTTACTATGCAAAATACTATGTAGGCACTATACAACACTATGCATAATAAAATATAATATATTCTATTTAAAATCTAATAAAACAAATAACTTTATAAAAGTATTCTGTTTTATATAAAAAGATTTTACTATGCAAAATACTATGCATAATATAATATAATATATTCTATTTATAGTATAATTAAACAGATAACTTTATAAAAGTATTCTGTTTTATATAAAAAGCGTTTTTGCTTTATTACCTTAATAATACTAATAAAACAAAACTGAGTGACTTATCACATAAGCATCAATAATCAATACCGTGTGCTATTATGCAACCACGCGTATTACTATACTTTTACTACCGAGTAGTTCAACAGTATTAACGGTAAAACTTCCGCCGTTATTTTTATAAAATATTTTTATCGTTTTCTCAATCCGATAATAATTATGTTATGGGGTCCACCAATGATTGTGTCGTCGTACGAATATTCCCTGTTAAAACGAATATTCCCCGACCACTCGAATATTATACAACAACTTGCGTACTTTGCAAAATTTTTAAATATTACCCACAACTATAACATTATATCAAATTCATTCCATAATATTTAAAAATGATATCTATAGAAAACTCATCTTTATTATAAAAAAAATTGGGGCCTTATATACCAGGTATTCCGTCGGATAGGGATGTCAAATTTTTGATTGATCTGTTACCAATTACGGCACCAGTTTCTAAGGCACCTTATAGAATGGCGCCGGTAGAGATGAAGGATTTAATGGTTCAATTACAAGAACTATTAGATAGGAAGTACATTCAACCGAGTGTGTCTCCGTGGGGAGCACCGGTTGTGACGCCCCCAAAATAGGTATACATCACCCATTCTGACACTACAAAAAAGTGGCTAATTCCGACGGAACTAAAGTCAACAAATTATATTTGGTCAAGAATAAGTTATTTGCGACGGATTATTTCGTCGACTATAATTTTGTTAGAATTGAGTTAATTTTGACTGAATTCTGTCGAGGACAAGGGGCATCAGTTAGCGCCAAGTTTCTCGCCAGCGCCAGTACTAAGGTCGACGGACCATCCGTCAGGAATACGTTATTATCGATGGACCTAAGATCGACTCACATTTTGTCGAGGATATGATTTAAAACCTAACACATCTCGTTCCTTGAGCCGCCTCACTCATCAGCTCTCTCTCTCAGTAGTTTTCTCTCTCTCGCTACTCTCTCTCTCTCTCTCTCATATCTCCTGTTACCTGCTGTCGGCGCCGCCACTGCTGTCGGTGCCTCTGCCATTGTCGCCCCTTTAGCCCCTGCTATCGTCGCCGCCCCTATTTTCGACGGCTCTACCGTCGCCACCCCCCTCCGGGCACTCATCCACCACCACCTCATTTGCTTTTACACATCATTTGTTCCTAGTTTGCAAGGTATGTTCAATTTAATTTGGTAATTTAGCTAGGGTTCATATATATATATATATATATATATATATATATATATATATATATATATATATATATATATTCTGTTTTTGGGGTTTAGTTTTGATTTAGGTTTGAAATTGGGATTGGAATATGAAATTGAGATTATTGGCCTAAAATTGGGTGTATATTTAATAGATTGCTGTTGAAATTGAGTTAAATTTTTGATATTTTGATAGAATTTAAACTTTGATATGTGCAATCTATTTTTAGAATTTGAAATTGAGATTTGTTATCATTATTAGTCTGAAATTGAGTTTATTTTTTATATATTGATGTTGAAATTGAAATGAAATTGTTATTAAAATTCAGATTTTATGTTGCTGAAATTGGGAAAAATGTGGTTGTTGTAATATATATTTTGATAATTTGTTGAAATATATTGGGAAACAATAGTAGCAGATTATTTGTTTGTATTGAGAATTATTTTCGACGGAATATTCGATGAAAATTTCCATGGGAATTATAGAAGGTAAAAAATAAATCAATACTTAACTATGAATACATTAAATTAAAATTTTCCAATATATTAACATATAAATAAATTAAAATAAAATAAATTATATAACATAAAATAATTTAATAAAATTAATATATATATATATATATATATATAATTAAATTAATTCTAATTAAATTTTATAATATAATACTAAATAAAATACTAGGAAAATTTAAATTTTTTAATAAATTATCTAATATAATATAATATAATACACTATAAAATAAAATAAAATACATGCATGCTTTGGAGGCGCCAACTTAGAAACCCGTTCGACATTCACTCATTAGGAGTGAATGTTGAATAGTCCCCAGTTTGGGACTGTTACTGGATGTTATGTCTCTCACTTAGGTCGGTGCCAATTCACAGGGTGCGTTTTTATAAATTTTGAGGAACTTTCAGCTGGTGTCACTACATGTTCTCTGAGTGCATACTTAGACTATGTTTTCTTGGTCTATTTCATGTACTTGGAGACCATGGGGAGGTGCTGCTGAAAATTTCTGAAAATAGTAGAAACGTGCTTAAGATTGGCACTAGTGAGGAGACATATCTAGGAACGGGATAAAAGCCTAACCCCTGTAGAGTGGAGATATAAACTAGGTAAACTAAATTCATGCTTGGACCACATTCATGATTATTCTTGATTTAATTGGGTATTTTCTTCAATTAAAGATGGATGCCGACCGGAGTTGGATGTACCGTAGGATAAAGATTGATGGGAGGGAATTAGTTGGTGCATACCGTGACGGGGTGTCCAATTTTATGAACAAAGCAATAGAACATGCTGATGATCTAAACGGAAAGATGAGATGCCCGTGTCTCAAGTGTAAGAACATGATATGGAAGACAACCGATGAAGTAAAATTTAACTTATATTCACGTGGGACCCCATTGTATCCTGATAATGACAAGCACACCAGGCTTTCTGCAGTGACGAAGCTTTTACACTAAAAGAATGAGCATGACTGTAGTGAGAGAGGATTCAATGATTTGCTTGCTATTTTCAGGGAGTTCTTACCAAAGGATAATACCCTGCCCGCGAGTTACTATGAAGTGAAGAAGATGGTTAAGGGGTTGAGTCTCGGGTATGAGAAGATCGATGCTTGTGAGCAGGACTATATGTTATACTATGGGGAGGACAAAGATAAGGTGCAGTGTGATATATGCAAGTTGCCTCGGTATACAATCACAAAACGTGGGGGGGGGGGAAGGAGAAACATGTTCCGAAGAAGATATTATGGTACTTTGCTCTTGCGTCGAGGTTGCAACGGCTATTCATGTCTTCGCATACTGCACCCAGTATGCGTTGGCATAGGACAAGGGACGTCGTCCCTGGTCAGCTTACTCACCCAGCAGATGGAGATGAGTGGAAGAATTTTGATGCCAAATTTCCACAATTTGCCGACGAAGTTAGGAATGTTAGGCTTGACATGACTACAGATGGATTTTGTCCGTTTAATAATTTTAGTCAGCCATACTCTGTTTGGCCAGTGATTATGGTAGCTTACAATCTTCCACCGTTAATGTGCATGAGGGATCCGTATCTTTTCTTGACTTTAATAATACCGGGGATAAGAGTCCTACAAAAGACATCAACGTGTACCTTAGACCGTTAGTCGATGAACTTAAGATGTTGTGGGAAACAGGGGTTCAAACTTTTGATAAACCTATCGGGCATAATTTTTTGATAAAGGCAGCCTTATTGTGGACTATCACTGACTTTTCAGCACTTGGGATGGTCAGTAGTTGGTTGACCCATGGTAAGTTGTCATGTCCAGTCTGTATGGGGGATGTGCAGGGCACACAACTGCGTCATGGGCAAAAAACTAGTTTCTTTGGAACTGCTCGAAGATTCTTTCCTGTTGAGCACGGTTATAAAAAGATGGCGATGTGTTGGTTGATGATGTCGTTGACGTACTCGATGTTGATGAAGTGGAGGAAGATGCGGTTGTCAGTCCGTATATGAGGGTAGAAGATGATACAGAAGACGAAATTGATACAGAAGAGGAAGAGACAGAATTAGAGGATGAAAATGATTTTGACGCTGACGGGTTTGACGACATACTACTTATTCAATAATTGGTGTTTTGTAAATATTATATAACTAAAAACAAAGCTCATTATATATAATAATTGTAATAAAATTTAATCAATTTCATCGTATCTATGTCTGTTATTTTAGTAGTACAGCTATGCCTTGGCATAGCGGTGGAGGTGGCCGTGGTGGCGACCGTTCCGAATCGGGTGACAGCTCCCAGGGCGAGTCGTCTTCAGATGCTAGTAAGTTGATTTCTTTTTTGGCTCAGTAACATTTTTTTCATAACTATATTATACATTCATTTAATAATTTTTGACAATGTCATAACTATATTAAACATACAGATGCTAGACGTCGGCATTAGCGAGGGCCTAACCTCGGTCGATTAGGTCATCCGTCGGCAGTGCCTGACACAGTTCTAGTGGATGTCGGCTCGTCTGTGTAGGTTGTAACTATAATATATCATTTATGTTCAATTAGAATGATATTATTATGTGATTAATAAATTAAAATGTTCTTACTAAATTTTGTATTCTAGTATTATGGATCATGTCGCTAAGGCGACTGTACACGCCATCTGCATGGCGCATCTCCCTACTGTCTGTATGCGATTTAGCCAGTACTCGCGCTACGATGCTGGCTTCATGGTGACAGTGTTGCGGGAGTTTCACGTAAGTAGAATTACATATATTAAATCAAGGTCCATGTTATTTATATATTGTTCAAATAATTAATTATACGTATGTTATGTCTGTTTGATAGAGATACTACAGATACGAGGCCGACATCATTGAGGAAGATGGTGACGTCGTTATCATTGCCCACATCTCGAAGAATTATGCCGACTGGCTGTACGAGATGCGACAGAGGGCTGTCCGGGGGGTAGAAGAATCGCCCGGGACTACTTTGCGAGAGCATTAGCCGTCGACAGTATCAGATGCATCATGGGCTGCGATGTGTGCGTACTTGTATGATGCTACGTTCAAGACCAAGTCAGAGTAGATGAAGAAGAATCGCGACAAGCTGCGAGTTGTACATACTTCTGGCTCGCAGTCGTTTCAGGAGGTTAAGTCGGTATATATTTCCCTTTAGTTTAGTTTAATATTAAAGTGCAACTATAGTAAATTAAGGTGATATTATTTAATGTATATGATTTAGGCCATGCAGAGTAGCTTGGGCCGACCTCCTACTATGATGGAGTTCTGGGATAGAGTCCATATGCCGTAGGGCTCTAATTCGGGGTCGACGATGTCTCCAGCAGCACTAGCTATACGGGTAATACATTTACTATAATAAATATTATTTAGGATAATATTACATAATTTATATGATGATACCAAGATAACTCACATGTTCATATATCAAATTACAGGAGCGGTTTGAGAAGCTCCGCAGCCAGCATATAGCGGAGTTGCAGGCTGCTAGGGGTGATGCTGAGACATTAGATTCCATCGTCTTTCCTCCCGAGATTAGTTTATCTCTGGACGAGGAGACGGCTATTTGGGTCACATCTCAGGATACTCCCACTAGTACTACCGGCCAGTATCGAGTGTTGGGATTACTGAGGAAACCAGCCAATACACTACCAGGAGGTATGTGACGCCCCCAAAATAGGTATACAACACCCATTCTGAGTCGCCAAATACATGGTACAAAAAGCAAACTACAACTTCAATAATACAATTATCGTGCAAAATACTACAACACATACTGTGAGTTTAAATACAAATATTGTCTTCTAGACAATATCCACACTCAAATAAGTCCTCATTACAATTATTCAAACACTATTTTACAGAAATAGTGAGGACTGCTAAAATATCTTTCTAGAACCATCACTCCATACCCCGACTAGATCCTGCTATGTTCTCACCTCCTGAGAAGAAAAATGGAACAAAAAGGAAAAGGGTGAGCTCAACTAGCCCAACAAAGAATATTATGACTAAGATAATATACAACAAATTATCATTAGTATTCAACAGGAAAAAATCTGATAGAATATAATCGACAACAAGTTTTAGATCAACAACTGCAGCGGAAACATCAAACCATTAGAAGAGTCAAGTAGAGAATGAATTTTACTATCTTCTAAGATTTAAAAGTCCATCATCAATATTTTATCCCTGTAACATCAATTAATAATCATCTTTAACCAAATATTCATCTTTGCACTACAGGCCAAAGATATTCATTTGTATCACCAGTCGGTCATGTTCATCTCAACACCTTTCATCTTTGCACTACAGGCCAAAGATATTCATCAGGTAATCATACATCTTTGCAATACAGGCCAAAGATATTCAGTAAAATCATCACTTAGGACTGAGGATGATGAAAAATATCTTAAAGAAAACGAATCTAGTGAGGCAGGAGGACAAATAGTAGGGATTCGTATAACAGTTTATCCAAGATCAATAATACTTCATAATAATCAATTGTGAAGCAGAATTCAAAAATAAAGATCAAAACATGGATACAATCAAAGATAGTAACCATAATAGATATCTTGGACAAAAAGGAAAAATTTTATTTTTCCGTGAATAGTGCCGTATTCGTGAATAGTGCCGTATACGTGAATAGTAATGCATACGTGAATAGTAACCCCGACACAAAAAGTTTCAAATTTGATAAAAAGTTCATATCAATATTTCGGCATAATGATATTGAAGAAAATATCATTTAAGAAGAAGATAATATCCCTTACCTCAAAATATCAGTACATACCGGTATAAGGCTAAAAGAAACTTGCTCTGATGAATAGAAACTCTCAAAGTATCTAAATACTCACAAAATACACTCAATAATCTAGAGAGAGAAAGAGAGAAAATTTGTTTCTGGTGTGATTTTCAATTCTAACTTAGCCCTCTATTTATAGGAAAATATTTGCACGCCGAAGCAGACTTAACCTGCAACCTGATGGCTTTACCTGATACTATTCAAGCCTACCACATTTGAATAAAAATCTCAACACATTTCTTCACCAACCAAGAGTGGGGCCCACCAATTCTAGAATTTTCCACCAAAATGATATACTCAACTTATATATGTATACCATATCCAAAAATTACCACGATCCAACGGTCGGATTAAAAATTATAACCCCCGCAAAATATCTCAAAAACCCCCAATTTTTAATACCTCCATTCCGACAAAAATACTGATAAAAACCTCAACATTAACTCATTCATTTTTAATCACAAAAATATATACCTCATTTATATCTAAATAAACTAAATATTTCCTTATCATATGAATCAATAATTAATTATTCACAAATAATATTATAGAATTACATTTATGACAACCAGGCCGTTCCCAGGAAAGAGGGGACTTTCCAATAAGAATTTCTCCTTACTGGCACGCAATTAGATGACCAAACCTCTCTTTAGATAGAATTTTCTAGACATTGCCAATAATTTTATCTAATAATATTATTTAAATAATATAAATTATTGATCTGATAATAGAAAATACTGTGCAGTGACAATTATTGAAACAACAATAATATAAAATATCAATGCAGCAATTATTAAATCAGTAAAATAAAATATTGAACAGTAACTACTGTAACAATTATTGAGTAGTGCCTTCCTTCGTAAGAATCAATAATTGGTGCAATACCGTGTGCTACTGTATTTTAACCACCAGGTATTCCAACAGTATTAACGGTAACAACTACGCCGTTAATTATAAACAACTTATACTTGTCGTTTTCTTCATCCAATCGCTTTCCGTTATGGGGCCCACACAAGGCTGCGCCGTCGTACGAATATTCCCCGACAGCAAGAATATTCCACGACCAAACGAATATTCACCGACCAAAAATGAATATTTTATAACCACTTGCTTATTTGAAATATTTGTACATTTTACCCATAACTAATCACATTAATCAAATCAACCCTTTCTATTTCAAAATAATAAATAGAGGAAATTTAATTTCATTTATTAATAAGTTGGGGTCTTACAACCTCCCCTCCTTATGAAATTTCGTCCTCGAAATTGACGTACGTACCTGGTGTTTCGAAAAGGTGAGGATACCTCGCTTTCATTTCTGTTTCTAACTCCTAGGTCATTTCTTCAATAGTATGGTTTCTCCATAAAACCTTAACTTGTGGTATAACCTTCGTGCGTAGAACATGCTCTTTCCTATCCAAGATCTTAACAGGTACCTCCTCATACGTTAAATCTTCGGCTATCTCGTCTGGTTCTAACTCAATTATGTGGTTCGGGTCTTTCACATATTTACGAAGCACAGATATGTGAAAAACATTATAAACATGAGACATGCTTGGAGGTAATGCGAGTCTATAGGCCACATTTCCTATTCGGTCAAGAATCTCAAATGGACTGACAAATCGTGGATTGAGCTTTCCTCTCTTCCCAAATCTTGTAACTCCTTTCCATGGTGCAACACGTAACAATACATGATCCCCAATATTGAATTCTACATCCTTTCGATGAAGATCCGCATAACTCTTTTGTCGATCCTGTGCCATTTGTATACGTTGTCGAATTGTTTGGATCTTCTCTGTAGTTATGCGTACCAATTCTGGTTCCAACAATGTTGCTTCACCCACCTCGTCCCATCATACTGGAGAACGACACTTTCGTCCATATAAGGCTTCAAATGGAGCCATACCTATACTTGCCTGATAACTGTTGTTATAGGAGAATTCCACCAGTGGCAAGTACTTATCCCAACTTCCTTTGAAATCTAGAACACAGAGTCTTAATAGATCTTTAAGGGTTTGAATAGTCCTCTCTGATTGCCCGTCCGTTTGAGGATGGTATGCTGAACTAAATCGTAAATTCGTGCCCATAGCTTTCTGCAAACTAACCCAAAATCGTGAAGTGAATCTTGGGTCACGATCCGAAACTATGGATACTGGCATGCCATGCAATCTCACAATCTCATTCACGTACATACTAGCAAGACGTTCAAGGGAATAAGTCTCACGTATAGGCAAGAAATGGGCAGACTTGGTTAATCTATCAACAATGACCCAAATCACATCTATGTCTTGAGAAACCTTGGGAAGACCTGTAACGAAATACATGGTAATGTGTTTCCACTTCCATTTCGGGATCTCAAGTGGTTGCAATGGACCCTTTGGCACTTGATGCTACGCCTTTACACGTTGACAAGTTAAACACCTCGAGATAAACTCCGCGATCTCTCTTTTCATATTGCTCCACAAAAATATATGTCGAAGATCGTGATACATTTTGGTACTCCCAGGATGGATTGCAAACGGTGTATTGTGTGCCTCCATCATTATTCTATGCTTCAAGTCAAAATCGTTAGGAACACAAAGTCTGGAGTTGACTCGAAGTATTTCTTCTTCATCGATTCTTGCTTCTGGAATAGCACCTTCTTGCACTTTCTTCTTCATACGCATCAGCTCTATGCCCGTAGCTTGAGCGGCTTTAACTTTATCAATTAAAGTCGGTTCTACTCGTATATTTGATATCATCAAGTGGGTACTTGGAGCCTTCATCTCTATCTCCATCCTTTGCAAATCATACAAAATGGGCCTTTGTGTTAACACCATTGCACTAGTACCTACATATGATCTTCTACTCAATGCGTCAGCTACTACGTTCGCTTTTCCAGGATGATATTGGATGGCATGATCGTAATATTTCAACAGCTCAAGCCAACATTGTTGCCGCATGTTGAGTTCCTTTTGGGTGAAGAAATATTTGAGGCTTTTATGATCCGTATAGATCTCCACTTTCTCCCCATACAGGTAGTGTCTCCAAATCTTCAACGCAAAAACGACTGCTGCCAACTCCAAATCATGAGTAGGATAATTCCTCTCATATTCTTTGAGTTGTCGCGAGGCATAGGCTAAGACTTTCCCATGTTGCATGAGAACACATCCTAACCCTTTGCCTAAAGCATCGCTGTAGATAACAAATCCATCCGAACCAGATGGTATTGTCAGAACAGGTGCCGAAATGAGTCTCCTCTTGAGTTCTTGAAAACTCTTCTCACAATCCTCGCTCCAATCGAATTTTGTATCCTTCCGAGTCAGCTGAGTTAACGGAGTAGCGATTCTAGAAAATCCTTCCACGAATCTCCGATAATACCCAACTAAGCCCAGAAAGCTACGTACTTCGGTCACCGACTTCGGTTGCTCCCAACTTTGTATGGCTTCAATCTTCGTCGGGTCGACAGATACTCCATGTTTTGACACCACGTGCCCAAGGAATGCTACTTCCTCAAGCCAGAACTCGCATTTCTTTAATTTGGCATATAGCTTGTTTTCACGAAGCCTTTGCAGTACCAGCTTCAAATGGCGCTCATGATCTTCACGGCTTTTGGAATAGATGAGGATGTCATCAATAAAGATAACAACGAACTGATCTAAATATTCTTTGAATACACGGTTCATCATATCCATGAAAGCAGCAGGAGCATTAGTCAATCCAAAAGACATGACTAAGAATTCATAATGCCCGTACCGAGTTCTGAAGGCAGTCTTTGGAATATCCTCAGTTTTAATCTTCAGCTGATGATATCTAGAACGAAGATCGATCTTTGAAAAGAATTGTGCTCCTTACAACTGGTCAAACTGATCATCAATGCGAGGTAGCGGATACCTATTCTTGATGGTGACATGGTTCAATTCCCTATAGTCGATACAAAGTCGCATACTCCCGTCTTTCTTCTTTACGAATAAAATAGGAGCACCCCAAGGAGATGTACTAGGACGAATAAAATCGATGTCTAATAACTCCTGTAATTGGACTTTTAACTCCTGAAGTTCAATAGGAGCCATTCGATATGGGGTTTTAGAAATGGGCTTTGTACCGGGTTCAAGGTCAATAAAGAATTCAACTTCACGTTCTGGGGGTAGACCAGGAAGTTCTTCAGGAAATACATCGGGAAATTCTCTAACAATAGAAATATTATTCAAATCTGACTTGTCTTTGTTCAAATCCACAACATGGGCTAAGAAAGCTTGACATTCGTTTTTCAATAAACAAATAGCTTTGTGGCTTGATATGACAGTGACTGATTTTAGTGGTTTAGTAGTTTGAATTCGTATGACAGGTTGGTTAGGAATATGAAAACTAACAACCTTACGAAAACAATCAATTTTAGCATGATGAGTGGTTAACCAATCAATTTCTAAAATCACATCAAAAGCAAGTATCTTTAAAGAGATAAGATCAACAGGTAATGTGATAGTGCCAACTTGGATCATGCAAGATTTATAAACTGTAGATGTAACGAAGGTTTCACCCAACGGAGTTTCAACAGATAAGTCAAAGTCCAATTTCTCCGGAGTCAAGTTTAAACGTTGAGCACAAGCAGGATAGATAAAAGAATGGGTAGAACCGGTATCTAATAAGGTATAAACTTCGTAAGAGTTTATGATTAGCTTACCCGTGATCACCTCGTTCGGGTTCCTCACGTTTTGACCAGTCACGACAAACGCTCTTCCAGGAATCGCTGATTTCGACTTATCCGGGACAGCCCTTGGAGTCACCATCCCCGTTGAACTTGGTTTTGCTACAGAACAATCCCGAGCTATATGGCCTTCCTTTCCACAGTTGTAACATACCTTGGATTGTTGTGGACAGTTTGGGCTGATATGTCCCTCTTTCCCGCATTTGTAACATCTAACTGGCGGTCGTTCTCCTCCCCTAGAATTTGTTGTTGGTGCTGGTGCAGCTGCTGATGTCTTCCCGTCATTGTTGAATCTCCTCTTTCTAAAATTTCCACTTGACTCACCTCTCCTATTATCATGGCCACGATGACCACCCAAGTGGTTACCGCCTTTGTTCGTATTTTTCCCTCCTCGTTGGTTATCATCGCTCTGATGACTGCTGTCACCGGTATGACCCTGGTTGTGGTCCCTCGGTTGCACATACTCATTATCTCGCTCTAATAATTGAGTCCTGTTTACAACATCTGAATATAAGGAAAATTTATGAGAGATAAGATATTGCCGAATCTCGGGTTTTAGACCTCTTAGAAACATCCTTGTCATTCGTTCCTCATTTTCGACCAAATGAGGTGCAAACCTGGATAACTCTGCAAACTTCGCCTCGCACTGGGACACCGTCATGTTGTTTTATTCCAGTCTGATAAACTCCACCTCCTTCATATGACGAATACTTTCAGGAAAGTACTTATCATTGAACAGTTTCTAAAATATTTCCCAGGACATGTTGAGTGCGTCAGGCTGGGTACGCTTCACAGACTCCCACCAGTAGTCTGCCTCACCGCGAAACATAAAGGTGGCGAATGGAACCTTCTGTTCTTTCATGCATCCCAAGACATCGAATATCTTGGTAATTTGCTTGACCCACATTTCTGCCATGATCGGATCCGGCTTTCCCTTAAATTATGGTGGTCCCAATTCTTTGAACTGCTTGGATGTGACAAACCGCGCATTGTTATCATTTCCACCCGTATTCTGCACACGAGTCTCCCTCGTCTGATTTTGCATGAACCGTAAAAAGCTCCTAAATATTCCATCATTCATAGTTTGCTCGGTAACGTTGTTTACAAGAGGAATATTGCCTTCCTGTTGCACGTTCCCCTGGGTGGTGATCAAAGGTGTCTCCACGGTCTGATTTACTCCATTATTAACGTTCTCAGCTGCCATTCTTAAATACTGCCATAAAACAAGGGTTAATAGTCATGTCATATATTATCCCTATACTCTGACCGACCAAATAAACACCAAATAAACTTAGTCAGGTCATACTAGCGAAGGAATTCCTCGTCTCTCCCCTCCTAGTTCTTGTCTCACATCTCAGCCAGGGATCATATCCCTAAGCTTTGATACCAACTGTGACGCCCCCAAAATAGGTATACAACACCCATTCTGAGTCGCCAAATACATGGTACAAAAAGCAAACTACAACTTCAATAATACAATTGTCGTGCAAAATACTACAACACATACTGTGAGTTTAAATACAAATATTGTCTTCTAGACAATATCCACACTCAAATAAGTCCTCATTACAATTATTCAAACACTATTTTACAGAAATAGTGAGGACTGCTAAAACATCTTTCTAGAACCATCACTCCATACCCCGACTAGATCCTGCTATGTTCTCACCTCCTGAGAAGAAAAATGGAACAAAAAGGAAAAGGGTGAGCTCAACTAGCCCAGCAAAGAATATTATGACTAAGGTAATATACAACAAATTATCATTAGTATTCAACAGGGAAAAATCTGATAGAATATAATCGACAACAAGTTTTAGATCAACAACTGCAGCGGAAACAGAAAACCATTAGAAGAGTCAAGTAGAGAATGAATTCTACTATCTTCTAAGATTTAAAAGTCCATCATCAATATTTTATCCCTGTAACATCAATTAATAATCATCTTTAACCAAATATTCATCTTTGCACTACAGGCCAAAGATATTCATTTGTATCACCAGTCGGTCATGTTCATCTCAACACCTGTTCATCTTTGCACTACAGGCTAAAGATATTCATCAGGTAATCATATATTTTTTCAATACAGGCCAAAGATATTCAGTAAAATCATCATTTAGGACTGAGGATGATGAAAAATATCTTAAAGAAAACGAATCTAGTGAGGCAGGAGGACAAATAGTAGGGATTCGTAACCATGTAGGGACAAATAGTAGGGATTCTTAAAGAAAACGAATCAATTGTGAAGCAGAATTCAAAAATAAAGATTAAAACATGGATACAATCAAAGATAGTAACCATAAAAGATATCTTGAACAAAAAGGGAAAATTTTATTTTTTGGTGAATAGTGCCGTATTCGTGAATAGTGCCATATACGTGAATAGTAACGTATACGTGAATAGTAACCCCGACACAAAAAGTTTCAAATTTGATAAAAAGTTCATATCAATATTTTGGCATAATGATATTGAAGAAAATATCATTTAAGAAGAAGATAATATCCCTTACCTCAAAATATCAGCACTTCTGGTCGGAATACCGGTATAAGGCTGAAAAAAACTTGCTCTGATGAACAGAAACTCTCAAAGTATCTAAATACTCACAAAATACACTCAATAATCTAGAGAGAGAAAGAGAGAAAACTTGTTTCTGGTGTGATTTTCAATTCTAACTTAGCCCTCTATTTATAGGAAAATGTTAGCACGCCGAAGCAGACTTAACCTGCAACCTGATGGCTTTACCTGCTACTATTCAAGCCTACCATATTTGAATAAAAATCTCAGCACATTTCTTCACCAACCAAGAGTGGGGACCACCAATTCTAGAATTTTCCACCAAAATAATAAACTCCGAAAATTCAACAATTTCTGAACCAGTCATCTCGTAAAATTCATAATAAATCATACGTTCATTTTTAACGGTTCAAAATTTGTGGACATATACTCAACTTATATATGTATACCATATCCAAAAATTACCACGATCCAACGGTCGGATTAAAAATTATAACCCCCGTAAAATATCTCAAAAACCTTGATTTTTAATACCTCCATTCTAACAAAAATACTGATAAAAACCTCAACATTAACTCCTTCATTTTTAACCACAAAAATATATTCCTCATTTATATCCACATAAAATAAATATTTTCTTATCATATGAATCAATAATTAATTATTCACAAATAATATTATAGAATCACATTTATGACAACCAGGTCGTTCCCAGGAAAGAGGGGGCTTTCCAATAAGAATTTCTCCTTACTGGCGCGCAATTAGATGACCAAACCTCTCCTTAGACAGAACTTTCTAGACATTGCCAATAATGTTATCTAATAATATTATTCAAATAATATGAATTATTGATCTGATAATGGGAAATACTGTGCAGTGACAATTATTGAAATAACAATAATATAAAATATCAATGCAGCAATTATTGAATCAGTAAAATAAAATATTGAACAGTAACTACTGTAACAATTATTGAGTAGTGCCTTCCTTCGTAAGAATCAATAATTGGTGCAATACCGTGTGCTATTATATTTTAACCACCAGGTATTCCAACAGTATTAACGGTAACAACTACGCCGTTAATTATAAACAACTTATACTTGTCGTTTTCTTCATCTAATCACTTTTCGTTATGGGGCCCACACAAGGCTACGCCGTCGTACGAATATTCCCCGACAGGAAGAATATTCCACGACCAAACGAATATTTACTGACCAAAAATGAATATTTTATAACCATTTGCTTATTTAAAAAATTGGCGCATTTTACCCATAACTAACCACATTAATCAAATCAACCCTTTCTATTTCAAAATAATAAATAGAGGAAATTTAATTTCATTTATTAATATGTTGGGGTCTTACAAGGTATAATATTTTAGTTTATTTCTTGTTTATGAATAAAATAAACTTATAATATTATTCATGTTATATTTATTTTTGTAGGCTCTAGCCCGCGTCTACGTCCGAGAGCCCCCGTGGGACCATCACATACGGACGCTGGCTTAGACGATGCTTTGCTCCAGCGTGTTATGGCTGCGGTGTCGGAGAGGTTTGAGATCGATCTGCTGTTCCATCGTCAGGACCTACCCAGCCGTTCTCGCCTCCATCAGCTTGCGCAGGACGTTACAATTGGTGCCACCGCCGAGAGTACAGGTATCCCTCCAGAGCAGTGGGCCGCGATACGCGACAAGATTATTTGGATGGTGGTTACCTTAGTCGAGGAAGCGTTTGGACCGATGTTGAGTCAACGCTCGACTGCTCAGGTATATTATTCGTTTTAAATTCAAATATATATCCTACATGTTATTTAATTTTTATTTAGTTATCTTTAACTGAATCATATATATGGACTAATGAGTTACATTATATTGTATCAACAGGGTGATGAGCAGACTGACGAGGGGGATGACGATGATGGTGATTTTCATACTCCAGAGCAGCGTCGACGCCCGCCCGATGATCCTCCTCACACCATAGGCTCTACTAGCTTGACTTAGTTTACAATCTTTTATAGTTTACATTATTTTTGACTTAGTTTACATTCTTCTGAGTTACATTATTTTGTAGTTTACATTATTTTTGTCGTATTGTAGTTTAAACCTTGTCATTACTTTAGTTTGAAATATCTCTTTACTTTAGTTTTGTTGCGGTTTGACATTTAGTTTAATTTAGCTTAATGGGATGTTTGATATAGTTTAGTTTAGAATAATGGGATGTTTTTGACATTTTTACTTCTCATTTAGTTGGTTTTTGACATATTGTTGGCCTTAGTATGTGCTGTTAGGAAAACATGAACAGGTACAGGTACAACAGATGTGGGTTAAATCCCTAGATATTGCAAAAACAAATAAAACATTTAAAAAAACACTATTCTTGACGGAATAGTACTATTCTCGACAGATTTCTGTCGGAAATAAGTCCTTACCATTTTAGTCATGTGCCACGTGTCACATCTATTCTCGACGGAACAGTGGTAATATCGACGGATTTCTGTCGAGGTTAAGGGCTTTACCATTTTTGACAGGCTGCCACGTGGCATGCTTATCATCGACCAAATATCCTTGACAGACAATTTTCACTCGGACATATATTAACCTCGACTGAATATTCGGTCAAGGATATTTCCGTTGAGTTTAAGTATCCCCGACCTAAAGATCGACGGACTTAATTTTGACCTGCTTATATACGACCGAATTTCTGACCGAATATTCTGTCCGAAATAAGGTTAACCTCGACGAAATATCCTTACTACCGACGGAATATTTCGTCAGAAATAACCATTTTTGTTGTAGTGTGAGTCGCCAAATACATGGTACAGAATTCAAATACAAACTTAATTAATACAACTGTCGTGTAAAATACGACAAAACATGTGAAGCCCATAAATTCACGTACAGGAAACCCGAACTCGGTGCTTCACGATACCATATCTTTGAGCGGAATAATAACAATAATATAAATACCAAACTTAATTTACATATATCATAGTTTAATCGTAGGTACGCGACCTTTAAACATTCATTACATAATTAATAGATATCATTGTCTTAATAAAGTCTAACTATTACATAAGATACCATAAATTTATTCTATTTGCTTTCCTTTTCCATTGTTCTTGCCTGAACCTTCAGGTTGATCTTGGTTAGCTGAAAACATTTAAATTTAAAGTAAGAATGAGCATTTGATTGCCCAGGCAAGTAATAAGAACAATAAATATTAGCTGAAAGGATTAAATATTTTTCTTGAATGACACTTCTACAAAAAATCAACAGTTGTGAAGTAAACTGAACAAATAATAACAACATATCAATTTTATATCAAATTTTTAAAACTACGTACTGACTATAAATGAAGAGCAGTCGACAGACTATGAACTTTGTTTTTAATTTTCGACAAGGTTTACCAGAACTTCATCCGCAAACCGTCATAACTTACAGGCACGAGGGTGATCATCCCAATGTGCCATGTATTGATCAATACTGCATACAAGAATGATATTTTTGTTCATCTTATCCGCCTTAGGCGCACAAAAGTTTTCCCATGTTCGGGATATTCATACTTAGTCGGGAATCCGAACCAAAATAATTTGATTGAATATAATCAAGTTCTATCATGTTCAACGATATTTTAAAATCTGTGTCTAGCTGGGTCAAATAGCTTAGACGACTTTTAATTAATGTATACATACCGGAAATCAATAGGTATGTATCAACATGTGTTTAAATATAATAATTATTCAAGTGAGGTCACTTGTATAACCATGCTTAAAAATTAACGAACAAAATATATATCTTGATCTATAATAACAAAATTAAAGAACTTGTACAACAGATTATAATTTAATAACTTACTTATACAGAATCATTTCATAAGGGTATTTCCTGGCCTATTTCTGGTATTCCCGAAATTATCTCCTGGCCTATTTTTGGTATTCTCGAAATTATCTCCTTTCCTTTTTCCATTCCTATCACCACTACTCCCTTCTTCGGCTCTAGCTTGATTTGTCTCCCACCAAAAATTTGCCTCCCCTTTCATCATATAGGTGGCAAAATCTATCTTTTGCCCCTCCATTACCCTAGCTATCACAAATGCTTTTACACGGTCAGTTGATCCTCTAAATCCTGGCGGTCCGACTGCCTTGAAGTCTTTAAAGTTCGCCAATCGATTATCTGGCTATTTTCCCACAGCTGGTATTCCATTCTGCATTACTTGAGTGATCATATTCACAAAATTCTGTATCGGGTCTAGTTGTCCTCCAGCATTGTTGACAGATTCTTCTACCCTTTGGTTTCGTTTTCGTCTTAGCGGCATTATCTGATTAAATAAAAATCATGCTTATCTAATTAATTCTAGTACTTTACACCATATAGCATAGCACATACTGCTTTAAACATCCGCCATCCCTTTCTGACACAAAGATCGGGAATCGTTGCCACAACTAATACAAAAGTTGAGAATATTACATTACACCCACATACTTATCATATACACATCATAGAATCATACATATTTATGTAATACTAATACTACTTATTTCATACGCCTTCACTAAGGATTAATTGCTTAGTATTCTATATATTCCTATTATCCTCAATAATCCATTCACATATTACTATACCAAGTTCATCAAACTTACCACACATTATGAGTTCATGAACTTACTACAATCATATGAGTTTAAGAACTTATCCTACTCAGACCATTGGCGTCCATTCGCTGAGGGGTTCAAAAATTTCATATAATTATGAGTCATGAACTTACCATAAGTATGAGTTTTAAGAACTCGAACTTAACCTTATATTCTCTAACTATACTCTACCTATCAGTTATACTACCGTTTCTGGGTTCAGTACTACATTTTCTAGTATAATCACCTCATTAGGGTTGCTTTCAAGGTGAGTCTCTATTTCAGCTATTGACTTTGATATTGGCTCGATTATGGAGGTTGACTCCTTCTTTACAATCTGAGAGTATCCTAATCCTTTTCCATCTGACATCTACACATAAATTATCTTGACTAGTAAATAATATACACACAACAAATAATAGTTTTATATAAGTTATCTTTTATTTTATTTGATGATGAATTTATTCAATTCAACTCCTTTAAACTCTATTTGAGTTATTTATATTTTCAACGTTTCCCTCTGTCCTAAAGTTATAGCCTAAGGTCTATCCCCACCTAAGGTTTTTAACCCTAAAGCTCTGATACCAACCTGTGACGCCCCCAAATTCAGGTACTTAAAACCCGAACTCGGTGCTTCACAATACCATTTCTTTGAGCAAAATAATAACAATAATATAAATACCAATACTTAATTTACATATATCAGAATCTAATCCCAGGTACGCGACCTTTAAACACTCATTACATGATAATTAATAGATATCATTGTCTTAATAAAGTCTAACTATTACATAAGATACCATAAATTTATTCTGTTTGCTTTCCTTTTCCTTTGTTCTTTCCTGAACCTTCAGGTTGATCCTGGTTAGCTGAAAATATTTAAATTTAAAATAAGAATGAGCATTTGATTGCCCAGCAAGTAATAACAATAATAAATATTAGCTGGAAGGATTAAATGTTTTCCTTGAATGACACTTCTATAATGAATCAACAGTTGTGAAGTAAACTGAACCAATAATAACAGCATATCAATTCTATATCAAATTTTTGAAACTACGTACTGACTATAAATGAAGAGCGGTTGACAGACTATGAACTTTGTTTTTAATTTTTGATAAGTTTAGCAGAACTTCATCTGCAAACCGTCATAACTTACAGGCACGAGGGTGATCATCCCAATGTGCCATGTATTGATCAATACTACATACAAGAACGATATTTTTGTTCATG
The DNA here is from genome assembly GCA_016801055.1 of Panax notoginseng. Classification (NCBI taxonomy): domain Eukaryota; kingdom Viridiplantae; phylum Streptophyta; class Magnoliopsida; order Apiales; family Araliaceae; genus Panax; species Panax notoginseng. The sequence goes on from CM029020.1 coordinate 78,939,429, forward strand.
TTATCCGCCTTAGGCGCACAAAAGTTTTCTCGTGTTCGGGATGTTCATACTTAGTCGGGAATTCAAACCAAAATAATTTGATTAGATATAATCAAGTTCTATCATATTCAACGATATTTCAAAATCTGTGTCTAGCTGGGTTAAATAGCTTAGACCGTTTTTAATTAATGTATACATACCAAAAATCAATAGGTATGTATCAGCATGTGATTAAATACAATAATTATCCAAGTGAGGTCACTTGTATAACCATGCTTAGAAATTAATGAATAGAATATCTTGATCTATAATAACAAAATTAAAGAACTTGTACAACAGATTATAATTTAATAACTTACTTATATAGAATCATTGCATAAGGGTAAACAAGGTTAAGATATTTGAACAATGAAAAAGAATAGTTCCGTTACAATCTTACACATGTCCATTGCATAAAGTAAATGCAAAGTTAGGATACTTGTCTGATCTGCTGCTTACACAACTTAGTTTTATCTTTTGTATAGCGACCTGTTATTAATAAGACCATTCGGTTGATTAGAACAATATATCGTAACACGTAGTACTACTATTTGCAGTCAACACATAACCTAAGCACATTGTCACATATGTATATCAGTTATTAGATCACAATCAATCACCTATCTAGTCAAATTATCTAAGTCTAGATCAATTTCTGAAATATTTTGGTGTACCGATGGCCTTGTCGAGTAATTATCGAGTCTAAAACTCTATTTTGTAGTTCAATATTTATTTAAATAATTTAAATATCATTCATATTATTTTTTTCATTACTTATAATAATTTTTAAACAATTATAATAATTTATCATGATTTTTCAAACACTGGAATCATTATAAAATAATTTAAATATTAAATAATTCTATTATCCTTAATATTTAATTAATATTAAATTATTAATGAAATCATTGCCAAATTATTAAAGTTATTTATAATAACTTAAAATATTTTTAAAGTATTAATATTACCCTTAAATAATTTTTAAAACATTTAAAATCATATCTAAATAGTTACCATTAATATTTAAATAATAATGTATTATTTATCAAAATATTAAAAGTCATTAATTATAATTTAAAATATTTTTAAAATATTTATATCCTTTTTAAATAATTTTTAAATTAGTAAAACTATTTTTAAACTATTTATTTAATATAATTATTAAATAATTTTAATATCATCAATAGTAAATTATTAATGAAATTTACCTTTAAATATTAAAAGTTATATTTTATAACTTAAAATATTTCTAAACACTTTATTTTCATTTAAAATGATTTTTATAATATTAAAATCATTTTTAAACTAATTTATTTAATATAATTATTAAATAAATCTAATATCATTAATATTAAATAATTAATGAAATTTATCTTAAAATATTTAAAGTTATGTTTTATAACTTAAAATATTATTAAATACTTTATTAATATTTAAAATAATTTTTAATATAATAAAATCATTTTTAATATAATAAAATCATTTTTAATTAATTTATTTAATCCATTTATTAAATAAATTAAATGTTAATAATATTTAAATAAATACTAATATTTATGAAAAATATGTCAAATTATTAAAAGTTAATTTTTATAATTTAAAATAATTTTTAAAATAATTTTTATAATTTTTAGAAATTATTTACTATTTTTAAATAATTTTTAAAAATTAAATTAATTAAAATTAATAAGTCTGTCGCTAAAGCCTTTAGCGACAGAAAGTGTAGTGTTAAGTATTCTTGAGAAACCTAGATCTTCATAGTCAGTTACCAAGGGTACTACTTTGACCAAGTGTAATGATCAGATCTTGATGTTTCTAGGCAACCTATTAATCAGATCTTGTGGTACTAATGTAAGACTACATGATCTAACAACAAACATGGCCATACAGCATCACACCAAAGAGATCTAAGCCTTCAAAGTAACTGTCAGAAATGTCCTTCATGTTTTGGGTTACCCAGAAATGAAGAACAGTCCGTGTAGCCTACTTTGGGCTTCCACAACTTGAAATCTATGCAATGTTTTAGTGCTCTAGTGATTCCAGTGTGTAGCTAACATGTCAAAGAATAGATTCATTACATAAAACAAGTCTAACAACATTGCAATCTCTAGATCTGGTCCGGTCAAAGCATGTCAGAAACCGTGTTCATAAGTTTTCTGGGTTACCCAGAAAACTGTTTTCGTGTTCACCCATGCTACTTTGACCAGCCACTACATCAAATATATATGTTATTTAGATGATCTAAAGGCTTTAAACTGCAGTCCATACACCATATTACAACCTTATTACAACAAGAACAAAACAACTAACACTTGTATGATCTAAACGCATGAACATAATGTAAGACAGTTCTGGGTTACCTAGAACTTGTTCAGTCATGGTCGGTCAACGGGGTTTGACCACCTATAACTTTCAATCTGTTCATGCTTTGACCTTGATTCAAGTTCCAGAATATATATCTCATAGCATACTACAACTTCAAACATTTAAAACACCAAAACAAGAATAAACAGAAAGAGATCTAGGAGACCAGACATTCGTTGTCAGACAACAACAAAAAAAATTCCCAGATTTTGAAAAACATCAAATCCGAGCCTATAGATGTTATTGATCTAACATCTAGCAACCCAGATCATCTATTTACACTATAAACAACATATTTAAACACAAAAATCTAACATCTAACACATCATTAAGGATCTAAATCTTGATTAGGGTTTATACCTCTCTTTACTTAATCTTGATTCTTAGCTTCTGATCTGTTATGAGTGATAGTGGGCTTACTTTTGGGACTGATTTACTATAACATTTTGTAGGTTAGAGAGAGGGTCTTAGATAAGTGTTGGTGAATAAATGAGCAAAATAATGAACCTTTCTCTCTCTTGATCTATATGTATAACTTGTATGCAATGAATTTGGCTGGTAAATTAGCTGATATGTAGGTTTTGTAGTCACGTGGCTAGGCTAGGGTTGCTCAACCATTAAAGTTTTGGTGAGTTTGACAAGTTAGCTTCAATAATGCAATAAGGGCAAAATGGTCTTTTGGCTTTCAAATTTAATGGCAAAATTGTAATCTTGACAAACCCTTAGGGTTTAACCCTAAGGTTTTCAAAATTTTAATTTTCTAGGCTTTTTATTTAGGGTTTAAAAATAAAAATTTTAGTTTCTAAAAAATGAAAATTATGGTTTCTTGATTAGTTTAGGTTTTCTAAGTACTTAGATTTACAAATTAGAATTAAGAATTTACTAATTAGCATTAGAGCTTAAAATTAGTGATTAGGGTTACCAATTTAACAATTAAGATTATTACTTTAGAAATTAGGGTTTCTAGTTAATTAGGGTTTCTAAATATTAATTAGGATTTCTCTAATTAACATTAAATTCTATAATACGTAACATAACTCATATAACACAATTACTACACAGTCTTAAATCTCTCATTTGAGTTTTAAAATAGGGTTAAACAAATTAATGCTAGTGTTTGGTCATGATACAACATAATTGACCAACCATTATCGGTCTACACATACAATTCATATTTATAGCACTGAAATATAATTAATATAATATTATTATTCCCATTCCTTAGTCAAAATCCAGAATTAGGGTTTGAATACTATATCCGATTTATCTTGCATATATAACATTATTAATTAAGTTAAAATAATTAACATAACTAATATGAATAAATTTATATAATAAAATAATTATTATAATAATTATATAATCATTTTATATATTATTTAAATAATATAATAATCATATTTTTATATAAATTAATTAATAAGAATATTATTACTACCAAATTAATTTGTTATTAGAATATAGTGATCAATAATTCACAATAAATTTATTTTTAATTATTCATGTAATAAATAAATTTTTATTTACCACATATATACAAATACTCATTACTTTGCACATATTCCCACATTTAAAAAAAATTATACGCAAAATTTCTTACTTATTTATATAAAAAATATTGGGTTATTACATTCACCCTCCCTTATAAGGATTCCGTCCCCGGAATCACCGTTTAAAAACCTATACACACTAAGGTAAATAGCATACGCATTCATTGCAAGTAGATCTCAATCGGATTTGATCGGACTGATCTTTAACTATTCAACATAAAGCTTGTCTATTTGATTAAACGGAAATTTGATTTCTAAAAGAACTCCAATTCGTCCTTTAAAATTTCTTTATAAAATAATTTACTATATATAAGAAAATCATATATACGAAAATAAAATTTATTCGAATAATACCTAGAGTTCCATCACCAGCTGCCATGGTATCCTGAACAGTCATATTGAAGACTCTTGTAGTTGACTTTGTTGGTTTCCTTGTTGAAGTCGGTCCAGTTATCGCCAGAGTCCCGCTACCTTTCCCAGTAGTCACACTACCTACCTCCTTTCTCTCTTTTGGACAGTCTTTCACCTTATGCTCCGTTGGTCCACACCTAAAACACCCATTGTTCACCCTAGGATTGGGGCAGTTGGGAGAGATGTGTCCCTCCTGCCCACACTTATAACACACAAACTTACCTTTAAGACACTCTCCCGAGTGATTCTTTTTGCAATTCCCGCACTGCACAACCTGTTTCTTTTCACCTCCTGGCCTAGTTCTGGTATTCCCGAAATTATCTCCTTTCCTTTTTCCAGTCCTACCACCACTACTCCCTTCTCCGGCTCTAGCTTGATTTGCCTCTCATCAAAAATTTGCCTCCCCTTTCATCATATAGGTGGAAAAAGCTATCTTTTGCCCCTCCGTTACCCTAGCTATCACAAATGCTTTTACAGGGTCAGTTGATCCTCTAAATCCTGGCGGTCCGACTGCCTTGAAGTCTTTGAAGTTTTCCAATCGATTATCTGGCTGATTTCCCACAGCTGGTATTCCATTCTGCATAGCTTGAGTGACCATATTCACAAAATTTTGTATCGGGTCTGGTTGTCCTCCAACATTGTTAACAGATTCTTCTGCCCTTTGGTTTCATTTTTGTCTTGGCGGCATTATCTAATTAAATAAAAATCATGCTTATCCAACTAATTCTAATACTTTACACCATATAGCATATCACATACTACTTTAAACATCCGCTATCCCTTTGTGACACAAAAGTCAGGAATCGCTGTCATAACTTATACAAAAGTTGAGAATATTACATTACATCCACATACTTATCATATACACATCATAGAATCATACATATTTATGTAATACTAATACTACTTATTTCATACCCCTTCACTAAGGATCAATTGCTTAGTATTCTATATATTCCTATTATTCTCAATAATCCATTCACACATAACTATACCAAGTTCGTCAAACTTACCACACATTATGAGTTCAGGAACTTACCATAATCATATGACTTTAAGAACTTATCCTAGTCAAACCATTGGCTTTCATTCGCTGAGGGGTTCAAAAATTTCATATAATTATGAGTCATGAACTTATCATAAGTATTAGTTTTAAGAACTCGAACTTAACCTTATATTCTCTAACTATACTCTACCTACCAGTTATACTACCGTTTCTGGGTCTGGTACAACATTTTCCAGTATAATTACCTCATTAGGGTTGCTTTCAAGGTGAGCCTCTATTTCAGCTATTGACTTTGATATTGGGTCGATTATGGAGGTTGACTCCTTCTTTACAATCTGAGAGTATCCTAATCCTTTTCCATCTGACATCTACACATAAATTATCTTGACTAGCAAATAATATATACACACAGCAAATAATAGTTTTATATAAGTTATCTTTTATTTTGTTTGATGATGAATTTATTCAATTCATCTCCTTTAAACTCTATTTGAGTTATTTATATTTTCAACGTTTCCCTCTGTCCTAAGGTTATAGCCTAAGGTCTATCCCCACCTAAGATTTCTAACCCTAAAGCTCTGATACCAACCTGTGACGCCCCCAAATTCAGGTACTTGAAACCCGAACTCGGTGCTTCACGATACCATTTCTTTGAGCGAAATAATAACAATTATATAAATACCAATACTTAATTTACATATATCAGAGTCTAATCCCAGGTACGCAACCTTTAAACATTCATTACATGATAATTAATAGATATAATTGTCTTAATAAAGTCTAACTATTACATAAGATACCAAAATTTATTCTGTTTGCTTTCCTTTTCCCTTATTCTTGCCTGAACCTTCAGGTTGATCATGGTCAGCTGAAAATATTTAAATTTAAAGCAAGCATAAGCATTTGATTGCCCAGCAAGTAATAACAACAATAAATATTAGCTGGAAGGATTAAATATTTTCCTTGAATGACACTTCTATAATGAATCAACAGTTGTGAAGTAAACTGAACCAATAATAACAACATATCAATTCTATATCAAATTTTTGAAACTACGTACTGACTATAAATGAAGAGTGCAGTCGACAGACTATGAACTTTATTTTCAATTTTCGATAAGGTTTAGCAAAACTTCATCTGTAAACCGTCATAACTTACAGGCACGAGGGTGATCATTCCAATGTGCCATGTATTGATCAATACTACATACAAGAACGATATTTTTGTTCATCTTCTCCGCCTTAAGCGTACAAAAGTTTTTCAATATTCGGGATGTTCATACTTAGTCGGGAATCCGAACCAAAATAATTTGATTGGATATAATCAAGTTCTATCATGTTCAACGATATTTCAAAATCTGTGTCTAGCTGGGTCAAATAGCTTAGACGACTTTTAATTAATGTATACATACCGAAAATCAATAGGTATGTGTGACAACCCAGAAAATCGGATTGTCAAGAATTTAAGTTAAAGAATTAGTTATTAATAAAATGATTTTTTATTAATACTATTCTGTACTATGTGTTCATTAATCGTTCTGTAACCTAGAATGATTATTAATCGGGAGGATTCTGGCTACGAGCTAGAATGATCGAGTAAGAATTTTCAAGACGAAAATAAAAGTTTTTCGGGAATAAAATATTTTTCGGGGAAAAAGACGAAATAAGCACTATTCACCCGATTCTGCTCGGAGATTCATTTTGAAATTCCGAGAAGTTATAGATTACGTTTAATTCTGAGACGTGATGAAATATTCAATAATATTTCAGTTATGACAAAAACGAAGTTTTCGCCTGCGGACTCAAAACCTAAGGGTTTGGAAAAGTGAGTTCCGAGAATTTTATGATCACGTATAATGATTAGGGTTATTATGCGTGAGAAATACGAGTATGATACGAGTTATTATACAAGTATATTACGAAGATTAGTACGACGTATAATACGAATATCGTACGAACAATATACGAGGAGAATACGAGCATACGAGAATGGAATGCGTAAAATACGATTAGTCTTAATGAACTTTGTGTTCATAGACTTTTGTAGAATCCAATTGGACTTGGATTATGTCAAGCCCAATTATTTGTGAAGTTAAGCCCAAGTTAAGCCCAATAAGAATTAGGGTTAAGGCCCAAACTAAGAAAAGAAACCGCAGATCGAACCGATGGGTAAACGGATGGGTAAAAACCATTGGGGAAACCCATGGGGTGACCCATGGGCATGTGGGCCGGCAACTTGGCCACCAAGTAAGGGTGGTGGCCAAGTTAACTTGGTGGCTAAGTTGTTAAGGAGGTGTGAATAGTAAGGAGGTGGGGCTATTTTGCCCTTAGCTTTGGTTTTCTATAAATAGAAAGCTTAACTTTCATTTTCTAGGATTTTGAAAATCCTAGAACTTGAGAGAGATAGAGAGAGCTCGGTTGGGAGAGAAGAGGAAGAGCATGAGCATGAACGCTCGGATCAAAAGTGATCGTGAAATAGAAAAGCTAGAAAATCGCCGACTTTGTCTAACGGAAGAGAAATAAAGAGGAACGGTAATCCGAACCCTAGTTTCTTCTACTATTTTCTTTAAGTTTAATATGTTTAAAACATAACTTAATGAGAATAAGGAGTAAAAGATGTTAGTAATGATTTCATATGGTTGAAATAATGAGAAAATAAGAAATGAGAAATAAGAAATTTAGTTTATAAATTTCTTAAGCAAGTATAAGATTCGTGAGGATTTTGAGCGATCCGAATGAATATTATGAACGAGTAGGTGAATTAAGTAAGGAATGGTGTTTTATAACATCAAATTCCAAGAAAAAGTGAAATCGTAATCCAAAATATCGATCAAAAACGAAGAACGCGAAGAACACGCGAAGAACGAGTAGAACGTTGTTGATGGACAAATTTAAAACCATAGTAGTGTAAATGTTGTTGATGGACAAGTTTAAAACCATCGTGTATAAGTTAGTTGCTTCTTGCTTGGTTAGGAGCGTTAGAAACGTTCATGAAGAACGAATTTAAATTGAGTTATAACGAAGTTATGACGAAATTTTCGTAAAAGACGAACGAGAATTTGAAAGTTAGTAAATAAACCGAACGTGTAGGGTTTCATAAGAATGTAAGAGAACGTATTAAACGTGAGTCATGGACTCAAGAACGAATGAATTCCGAGTTCGGATGACCGAATTACGGACGAACGAACGAAGAACGTTAAAAGCGTAAAATGAACGAAGGGTTAAGATTAAGCCAATCGAATGGCATGTTAACGGATTCAGAACAAAGTTCTGTCCAAGGGGTATTAAAGTACGTAAGATAAGGAAGAGAATAGCTTTAGAACGACCTCGTTCCGAGTTATAACGAAGAAGTTATGAGATCGTAAAGTAAGCATCTCAAACTTGACTTAACACTTAGAAAAATTTCCTAGGTTTTTGTCTTGGCGCCGCAGCGCGAGAAGGGGCGCCGCAGCGCGAGAAGGGGCGCCGCAGTGCGAGCTCGGCCATACACTTCTGGAGAATGGCGCCACAGTGCGAGAGGAAAGGTAAGGCACGGCGCCGCAGCGCCGGTGCAAGACACTGCCCAGAAATGAGATTTTTAGTTCTCAGATACTGGGGGATGTACAAGAAAGAAGTATGAACATATAGTTCACGTAATGTAACACTTAGTCAAGTGTTTTAAACCTTTAGCAAAGGTTGAACGAAAAGATTAAATGAGAATAAAAGACAAAGAATGTAAATGTGGGTTACGGAACCGATGTTAGGGGACCGTAGTCGCGATAAACGAACGTGAGGGATTGCTATGGTTGTGATTCCTTAGACGTTGGTTGACGATGTTAATGTATAACATTTTGATGTTATAACATGGCATTGAGAGATGAATGTAAAGCGTATAGACGCTATGAACGTAGCGTAGTTGCGATGAATGATCAGTCTTAGCATACAGCGAACCGTATGGCTTTGACATTAAGGAAAAAATAATGAACATGGGGTTCATGGGATGGATAACGATCGAAAGCAAGTAAAACCTTAAGTAAAGGTTGAATGAGAAATTAAAAGACGAACAAGTAAAACGTTAAATACGTAAACGATCCTTGTGAATTGTATTCGCGTTGGACGAACGTTCTAAGTATACCGTGGTTGTATGACATAGACGTTGATAAAGGTAGTAAGTAAGATACGAATGGTATTAAGAGAGCCGTAACGAACGGTAATAAGATTACTGAAAGCCGAATATAAGTCGGGTGAGAATGATGGAATGAAAAGTAAGCGCTGGACACTTTAACCAGCGTAAGGGTTGAGTGTAAGCGAGTGTTAAACGGGCAGAACCTACACCCTGTGTATGGTTTAACCATAATGTAATGAAGAATGTTGATTAACCGTGAACGGTGAAGAAACTAAATTAAAGACTATAACGTATAACGTTAAGAAGCCGAGTTAATAAGTTTAACTTGGATAAACATGTCGAGTTGAGGGAACCAGACGTTGTAAGATATGAATAAATTCATATGAAATGTTTAACGCTATGGTTTCATAGTATTGACATTGAATGATTGTTCCGAGTATACAAAAGATTGTATGACTTAGACAATAAAGAATGATTCATGAGGTATGGCATTTAGTTGCCAGAAAGCCATAAGGAATAAGAAGTTGACTTAACGAACATTATAGTTTAATGGTTCGGATAAGTTAAGGTAAGTTAGGTTGTAGTACAATCGTAACCTTTGATGGTTGACATATGGGAGCTGGGCTAAACAATTCCTTCAGAGAGCGAAGGTATATACAAAACTGGCAACCGATCTAACTCACTGTGTGGGCAGTGTAGATGAGACGGGAACTTGTTTGTTGGTTGTTTGTGGGAAACCACTCAGAGTACCATATGGACTACTAGCAGAGAAGCGATATATACTGAGACCTAAAAGAAGATAAGAATGTGAATCATCAAAGATGATGAACGTTTTGAATAAGACATCTCCGTATGTCATGAAGCCGTAAACCGGTAATGAAAGTTAGTTGCGTAAACTTAGATTATAAGAACGCGAACCTTAAGAAGTAAAGTTAAGTAAACCAATGCGTAAGTCAAGTATATGACTAATTGGTGTACTTGTTATTTCCTTATTTGTTATATAGGGTTTTGGAATAAGCATTTCAGCGTAAACTGTAAGCTGTAGCTATGCGTAAGGCAAGTTTCTTAACTTCATTCATATTTTAAATGAATGCTAGTTTCTAAAACTTCTCAGATGTTGAACTTGAGAGGTTCTGTCTATGTGTGAATGTGCGATATTTGTACAAGATGGTAGTATATATGAGGCCTTGAGCCACAATGTGAGCACTTCGGTGTTTGTATGAGATGAACTATTTGGTGATCGAACTGTTCAATACAAGTATGTTCGGTTTATACATGAACCGTTATTGTTAAGTCTGTGCTATTGATTCTAGCCAGACCGATTGTGCATGAAAGAAAGTAGAGAATGAAAGAAAGTAGAGAATGAAAGTATTTCAAAGTGCATGTGACTAATGTTTTAAAATGATAGGAATCAAGACTATTCCTATTATTCAAGCTGCTTCATAACCTTTGTTCGGTTATTGAAGTTCTAAAGAATGTTTAAACTCTTGAAGTTGTTTGTTCAACTGTTATGACTTGGTGGGCAATTGAATGCTCACACTTGCTTTAAATAAAAACATTTTCAGCGAACGATGCTAGAAAGAACTTAAGGATCCCGTAAAGATCAAGCTGAGCGGTATTCAGACGAAGTGTCATTCATTATATGAATGTGCGTGAAGAGCAAGTGAAGACTTGTAATATAGAATGATAGAATTAAACTATAGACTAGTTTAATAAACAGTTATGAATCCTTTGTGGCGGATAAAAGTCACTCGTGTAAGATGTAAAGGATAATGTAATTATCATTATTTGTAATGAAAGAGGTTTTGTGGTTATAGAACCTGGGATTTTAGAATATATGTTATTATATTTTAGTATATAATGATGTATGTTTGGAAGAATGTATGACAGTGACGCACGGAGTCCGGGTCTGAAGGTAGACCGGATTTCGGGGTGTTACAGGTTGGTATCAGAGCTGATAGGTTATAAATCTTAGGTAAGAGTACTTAAGACTATAATCATAGAGAAAATGATAAGAAGATCACCACGTGATCATAGTAAATCATAGTAACAGATGAGCTGTGAAGCAATAAATGATTTATAGCTAATGCTATGAATGAATGGTACTACGAAGTAGTACAGGAAGAATAACTCAGATTGAGTTGTGAAGGATAACATATGAATTAAAGAAAATTCATATTAAGTAAAGAAAAGGTAGAAGTTGTAAAATTTCAATTGAGGACTCATGTGATAGCTGAGTTATATGAATCTTTGTATGGGTAGAGGTTTGTGCTCGGTGTAACAACTACTCAGTTTATTACAATGATAATCATTGGAATTGGTCGCGCTATTAAGATGTATATGACGAGAAGGTGAATCTTTTCTCATGTATATACTTGATAGATAGAGAAGGTTAAGGTAGGTGCGAGTCTTGAAACTCATACTTATGGTAAGTTTGTGACTCATAATAGTATGGTATGTTTTTGAATGTTTCAGTGAATGGACGCCAAAGGTCTGTCTGGATGTTCTTAAACTCATATTATTGTGGAAAGTTCCTGAACCCATAATGTGTGGTAAGTTGATGGATTGTACTAAGAAATAGGAATGTTTAGACTGAAAACGAAGTATTTTCAGTAGACTTAGCATTGAAGGTGCTAGAGAAGTTTAAGTATTGTCGCAGAAAGACAATGAAGGAAGATGGATAATAGGATATTCCAAATCCTCTAGCTATGCTAGATTTCGAAGTTTATTCAAATCGTGCTGAATTGTACATTTTGAAAAAGAAAAGAATTGGTTCAACTTTTTGGAACCAATGGATTTTAAAAGAGCTATGTTTTTATGTATGTGCCAATTGTTTCGGCTAGACAGAAATTGATTTAAAATATCAAAATGAATTTTATATCATCAGTGCATTTGATGCAAGGATGGTAAAAAGATGGAGTTGTTAATGCAACTAAACCTGGTATGGAATTTGATCAGAGGATCAATAACCTGCTATGGTATGATGTATAATGACGAAGTCATAAACTGATGAAGTCCTCAACGTACTGTGAAGAGTACGGTATCACGACGTCTTGAAACGTTTTGAAAAGAATTTAAAGAAGTAGTCGATGCCAAGCGAGTTGACTAGACGAATGTTTCAAGAAATATCCAAATTTTTGGTACTAAGTCTAAGGTGAACATACCTTGAAATGGGGTTATACATTAGGCTGATCACCTACGTATGGAAGAGGTAGTTTACCTTCTTTGTGATTGTAAACTTATCGTGTAAGAAAGGTTTATGGCGAGAGGCTGTTTAACCTTGTAAGAGTTCATGGTAAATTTGACCCCTCAGCAAAAGAATGAAATGTTTTAAAGGAATCTTTATATTCCTAGTTATTCCTTTCGCTTCATGATTCTTGATAGGTTATGGAGGTTAGAAATGATGGAAAGATAAGAACTTCTTTGAAGAGAAGTTGAGGAGAAGGGTAAGCTAAAATTTCGAGGACGAAATTCTTTGAAGGAGGGAATAATGCGACAACCCGAAAAATCGGATTGTCAAGAATTTAAGTTAAAGAATTAGTTATTAATAAAATGAATTTTTATTAATACTATTCTGTGCTATGTGTTCATTAATCGTTCTATAACCTAGAATGATTATTAATCGGTAGGATTCTGGCTACGAGCTAGACTGATCGAGTAAGAATTTTCAAGACGAAAATAAAAGTTTTCCGGGAATAAAATATTTTTCGGGGAAAAAGACGAAATAGGCACTATTCACCCGTTTCTGCTCGGAGATTCATTTTGAAATTCCGAGAAGTTATAGATTACGTTTAATTCTGAGACGTGATGGAATATTCAATAATATTTCAGTTATGGCAAAAACGAAGTTTTCGCCTGCGGACTCAAAGCCTAAGGGTTTGGAAAAGTGAGTTCCGAGAATTTTATGATCACGTATAATGATTAGAATTATTATGCGTGAGAAATACGAGTTATTATACGAGTATACTACGAAGATTAGTACGACGTATAATACGAATATCGTACGAACAATATACGAGGAGAATACGAGCATAAGAGAATGGAATGCGTAGAATACGATTAGTCTTAATGGACTTTGTGTTCATAGACTTTTGTAGAATCCAATTGGACTTGGATTATGTCAAGCCCAATGATTTGTGAAGTTAAGCCCAATAAGAATTAGGGTTAAGGCCCAAACCAAGAAAAGAAACTGCGAATCGAACTGATGGGTAAACGGATGGGTAAAAACCATTGGGGCAACCCATGGGGTGACCCATGGGCATGTGGGCCTGCCACTTGGCCACCAAGTAAGGGTGGTGGCCAAGTTAACTTGGTGGCTAAGTCGTTAAGGAGGTGTGAATAGTAAGGAGGTGGGGGCGAAATGACTATTTTGCCCTTAGCTTTGGTTTTCTATAAATAGAAAGCTTAACTTTCATTTTCTAGGATTTTGAAAATCCTAGAACTTGAGAGAGATAGAGAGAGCTCGGTTGGGAGAGAAGAGGAAGAGCATGAGCATGAACGCTCGGATCAAAAGTGATCGTGAAATAGAAAAGCTAGCAAATCGCCGACTTTGTCTAACGGAAGAGAAATAAAGAGGAACGGTAATCCGAACCCTAGTTTCTTCTACTATTTTCGTTAAGTTTAATATGTTTAAAACATAACTTAATGAGAATAAGGAGTAAAAGATGTTAGTAATGATTTCATATGGTTGAAATCATGAGAAAATAAGAAATGAGAAATAAGAAATTTAGTTTATAAATTTCTTAAGCAAGTATAAGATTCGTGAGGATTTTGAGAGATCCGAATGAATATTATGAACGAGTAGGTGAATTAAGTAAGGAATGGTGTTCTATAACATCAAATTCCAAGAAAAAGTAAAATCGTAATCCAAAATATCGATTAAAAATGAAGAACGCGAAGAACACGCGAAGAACGCGTAGAACGTTATTGATGGACAAATTTAAAATCATCGTAGTGTAAATGTTATTGATGGACAAGTTTAAAACCATCGTGTATAAGTTAGTTGCTTCTTGCTTGGTTAGGAGCGTTAGAAACGTTCATGAAGAACAAATTTAAATTGAGCTATAACGAAGTTATGGCGAAATTTTCGTAAAAGACGAACGAGAATTTGAAAGTTAGTAAATGAACCCGAACGTGTAGGGTTTCATAAGAATGTAAGAGAATGTATTAAACGTGAGTCTTGGACTCAAGAACGAACGAATTTCGAGTTCAGATGACCGAATTACGGACGAACGAACGAAGAACGTTAAAAGCGTAAAATGAACGAAGGGTTAAGTTTAAGCCAATCGAATGGCATGTTAATGGATTCAGAACAAAGTTCTATCCGAGGGGTATTAAAGTACGTAAGATAAGGAAGAGAATGGCTTTGGAACGACCTCGTTCCGAGTTATAACGAAGAAGTTATGAGATCGTAAAGTTAGCATCTCAAACTTAACTTAACACTTAGAAAAATTTCCTAGGTTTTTGTCTTGGCGCCGCAGCGCAAGAAGGGGCGCCGCAGCGCTAGAAGGGGCGCCGCAGCGCGAGAAGGGGTGCCGCAGCGCGAGCTCGGCCATACACTTCTGGAGAATGGCGCCGCAGCGCGAGAGGAAAGGCAAGGCACGGCGCCGCAGGGCCGGTGCAAGACACTGCCCATAAATGAGATTTTTAGTTCTCAAATACTGGGGGATGTGCAAGAAAGAAGTATGAACATATAGTTCATGTAATTTAACACTTAGTCAAGTGTTTTAAACCTTTAGCAAAGGTTGAACGAAAAGATTAAACGAGAATAAAAGACAAAGAATGTAAATGTGGGCTACAGAACCGATGTTAGGGGACCGTAGTCGCGATAAACGAACGTGAGGGATTGCTATGGTTGTGATTCGTTAGACGTTGGTTGACGATGTTAATGTATAACATTTTGATGGTATGACATGGCGTTGAGAGATGAATGTAAAGCGTATAGACGCTATGAACGCAACGTAGTTGCGATGAATGATCAGTCTTAGCATACAGCGAACCGTATGGCTTTGACATTAAGAAAAAATAATGAACATGGGGTTCATGGGATGGATAACGATCGAAAGCAAGTAAAACCTTAAGTAAAGGTTGAATGAGAAATTAAAAGACGAACAAGTAAAACGTTGAATACGTAAACGATCCTTGTGAATTGTATTCGCGTTGGAGGAACGTTCTAAGTATACAGTGGTTGTATGACATAGACGTTGATAAAGGTAGTAAGTAAGATACGAATGGTATTAAGAGAGCCGTAACGAACGGTAATAAGATTACTGAAAGCCGAATATAAGTCGGGTGAGAATGATAGAATGAAAAGTAAGCACTGAACACTTTAACCAGCGTAAGGGTTGAGTGTAAGCGAGTGTTAAACGGGCAGAACCTACACCCTGTGTATGGTTTAACCGTAATGTAATGAAGAATATTGATTAACCGTGAACGGTGAAGAAACTAAATTAAAGACTATAACGTATAACGTTAAGAAGCCGAGTTAATAAGTTTAACTTGGATAAACGTGTCGAGTTGAGGGAACCGGACGTTGTAAGATATGAATAAATTCATATGAAATGTTTAACGCTATGGTTTCATAGTATTGACATTGAATGATTGTTCCGAGTATACAAAAGATTGTATGACTTAGACAATAAAGAATGATTCCTGAGGTATGGCATTTAGTTGCCAGAAAGCCATAAGGAATAAGAAGTTGACTTAACGAACATTATAGTTTAATGGTTCGGATAAGTTAAGGTAAGTTAGGTTGTAGTACAATCGTAACCTTTGATGGTTGACATATGGGAGCTGGGCTAAACAATTCCTTCAGAGAGCGAAGGTATATACAAAACTGGCAACCGATCTAACTCACTGTGTGGGCAGTGTAGATGAGACGGGAACTTGTTTGTTGGTTGTTTGTGGGAAACCACTCAGAGTACCATATGGACTACTAGCAGAGAAGCGATGTGTACTGAGTCCTAAAAGAAGATAAGAATGTGAATCGTCAAAGATGATGAACGTTTTGAATAAGACATCTCCGTATGTCATGAAGCCGTAAACCGGTAATGAAAATTAGTTGCGTAAACTTAGATTATAAGAACGCGAACCTTAAGAAGTAAAGTTAAGTAAACCAATGCGTAAGTCAAGTATATGACTAATTGGTGTACTTGTTATTTCCTTATTTGTTATATAGGGTTTTGGAATAAGCATTTTAGCGTAAACTGTAAGCTGTAGCTATGCGTAAGGCAAGTTTCCTAACTTCATTCATATTTTAAATGAATGCTAGTTTCTACAACTTCTCAGATGTTGAACTTGAGAGGTTCTGTCTATGTGTGAATGTGCGATATTTGTACAAGATGGTGGTATATATGAGGCCTTGAGCCACAATGTGAGCACTTCGGTGTTTGTATGAGATGAACTATTTTGTGATCGAACTATTCAATACAAGTATGTTCGGTTTATACATGAACCGTTATTGTTAAGTCTGTGCTATTAATTCTAGCCAGACCGATTGTGCATGAAAGAAAGTAGAGAATGAAAGTATTTCAAAGTGCATGTGACTAATGTTTTAAAATGATAGGAATCAAGACTATTCCTATTATTCAAGCTACTTCATAACCTTTGTTCGGTTATTGAAGTTCTGAAGAATGTTTAAACTCTTGAAGTTGTTTGTTCAACTGTTATGACTTGCTGGGCAATTGAATGCTCACACTTCCCGTAAAGATCAAGCTGAGCGGTATTCAGACGAAGTGCCATTCATTATATGAATGTACGTGAAGAGCAAGTGAAGACTTGTAATATAGAATGATAGAATTAAACTATAGACTAGTTTAATGAACAGTTATGAATCCTTTGTGGCAGATGAAAGTCACTCGTGTAAGATGTAAAGAATAATGTAATTATCATTATTTGTAATGAAAGAGGTTTTGTGGTTATAGAACTTGGGATTTTAGAATATATGTTATTATATTTTAGTATATAATGATGTATGTTTGGAAGAAAGTATGACAGTGACGCACGGAGTCCGGGTCTGAAGGTAGACCGGATTTCGGGGCGTTACAGTATGTATCAACATGTGATTAAATACAATAATTATCCAAGTGAGGTCACTTGTATAACCATGCTTAGAAATTAACGAACAGAATATATATCTTGATCTATAATAACAAAATTAAAGAACTTGTATAACATAATATAATTTAATAACTTACTTATACAGAATCATTGCATAAGGATATACAAGGTTAAGATATTTGAACAATGAAAAAGAATAGTTCCGTTACAATCTTACACATGTCCATTGCATAAAGTAAATGCAAAGTTAGGATACTTGCCTGATCAGCTGCTTATACAACTTAGTTTTATTTTTTATATTGCGACCTATCATTAATAAGACCATTCGGTTGATTAGAACATTATATCGTAACAAATAGTACTGCTATTTACAGTCAACACATAACCTAAGCACATTATCACACACACACACACACACACACACACACACACACACACATATATATATATATATATATATATATATATATATATATATATATATATATATATATATATCAGTTATTAGATCACAATCAATCACCTATCTAGTCAAATTATCTAAGTCTAGATCAATTTTTAAAATATTTAGGTGTACTAATGGCCTTACCGGGTAATTATCGAGTCTAAAACTCTATTCTGCAGTTCAATATTTATTTAAATAATTTAAATATCAGTTATATTATTTTTCCATGACTTATAATAATTTATCATGATTTTTCAAACACTGGAATAATTATAAAATGATTTCAATATTAAACAATTCTATTATCCTTAATATTTAATTAATATTAAATTATTAATGAAATCATTGCCAAAATATTAAAGTTATTTACAATAACTTAAAATATTTTTAAAGTATTAATATTACCCTTAAATAATTTTTAAAACATTTAAAATCATTTCTAAATAATTAACATTAATATTTAAATATTAATGCATTATTTATCAAAATATTAAAGTTCATTAATTATAACTTAAAATATTTATATCCTTTTTAAATGATTTTTAAGTTAATAAAACTATTTTTAAACTATTTATTTAATATAATTATTAAATAATTTTAATATCATCAATAGTAAATTATTAATGAAATTTACCTTTAAATATTAAAATAATATTTATAATATTAAAATCATTTTTAAACTAATTTATTTAATATAATTATTAAATAAATCTAATATCATTAATATTAAATAATTAATAAAATTTATCTTAAAATATTTAAAGTTATGTTTTATAACTTAAAATATTATTAATTACTTTATTATTATTTAAAATAATTTTTAATATAATAAAATTATTTTTAATTTATTTATTTAATTCATTTATTAAACAAATTAAATGTCAATAATATTTAAATAAATACTAATATTTATGAAAAATATGTAAAAATATTAAAAGTTAATTTTTATAACTTAAAATTATTTTTGTAATTTTTCGAAATTATTCACTATTTTTAAATAATTTTTAGAAATTAAATTAATAAAAATTAATAAGTCTGTCGCTAAAGCCTTTAGCGACAGAAAGTGTACTGTTAGGTGATCTTGAGAAACCCAGATCTTGATAGTTAATTACCAAGGGTACTACTTTGACCAAGTGTAATGATCAGATCTTGATGTTTCTAGGCAACCTATTAATCAGATCTTGTGGTACTATTGTAAGACTACATGATCTAACAACAAGCATGGCCATACAGCATCACACCAAAGAGATCTAAGCCTTCAAAGTGACTATCAGAACTGTTCTTCATTTTCTGGGTTACCCAGAAATGAAAAACAGTCTGTGTAGCCTACTTTGGGCTTCCACAACTTGAAATCTATGCAATGTTTTAGTGCTATAGTGGTTCCAGTGTGTAGCCAACATGTCAAGGAACAGATTCATTACATAAAACAAGTCTAACAACATTGCAATCTCTAGATCTGGTTCGGTCAAAGCATGTCAGAAACCGTGTTCATAAGTTTTCTGGGTTACCCAGAAAACTATTTTTGTGTTCACCCATGCTACTTTGACCAGCCACTACATCAAATATATACGTTATTGAGATGATCTAAAGGCTTTAAACTGCAGTCCATACACCATATTACAACCCTACAAGAACAAAACAGCTAACACTTTCAAGATCTAAATGCATGAACATAATGTCAGACAGTTCTGGGTTACCTAGAACTTGTTCAGTCATGGTCGGTTAACGGGGTTTGACCACCTGCTGGTCGAAAAACCGATCACTAAACACGCGTAAGTATACGCGGTCTAACAAGTAATACAGTGATAAGTAGAGTGTCGTACCCACGAGGAAGTATGACTAATATTTACCAAGTACTGATTGTTTATCGCTAAAGTCTTATTCGAACAGCAGTAAATGGAAGGGTGATTAATCTAATTATACTACTTAATAAAGTAAGTAAATGGATAACGAATGGAAATCTAAGGAATTACAAGCTAACGACACAACCTCACCCCACACATGCATTCTGTCGAACACCTGGTGTGTTATGTTTCATCAAACTAGCTACCCTTTCTCTCTTTGGTCTTAATGGTCACGATAATTTGTCGACCGAGAACGCACAGGTGCTAATGCACCTCTGTCGAGGTATGCACAAACATATCCTCTCCAGATCCACCCTAAAGGGAATAGAATAGAAAGGAACGTCCAAGCTAGATGCAATCCTACATATGTCTATGCGAATCAATCATAACAAGGATTTAAGCATAAGTTCTCATTGAGGTCGCACGTGGCGCGCAGAGATATCTCTATTCTACGCACAACTTATGCAGTCGAAACCCACAATCACATGCCAATATATTTAGGTGTAAATCTATAATTCTTCTGTCGATATCATACAGATTACCAAAATCATCACTAATGTCTTAGCAAGAATCATAAAGTATAAATATAATAAACCAAATCATATGGTGCCAATCAAAGAGATAAAGATAGTCAATTCAAATAACAAAGGGATCCATTATAACCTTAGAGCCAATAACCAGTTCATATTTAATAAACCAAATACAAGTAGCAAATAAGACAACATTTGTAGAATACAAAATTAGAGGAAATAAATGGATAGAAGAAACTCTGTTAAAGCCCCTTCAATCCCCACGCATTCCGCTCAAATCAAGCTTTCCAATCCGTGTCGCTCGTTGCTCTTGTGCTCCAAAGAAATGCAGACTTCTCCCTAAATTTACCTAATCTATATGTACAGACATCAACAAAGGGAAAGAAAGAGAAATTACAAAGAAAAACTAAAAACTAAGCTAATCTATAAGAAAAATATGATATAGGATGTCTGATATTGAGTTATACAGAGCTGCTTTTGATATATATCTCCCTTCCTTTCCAGCTAGGTCAAACCAAGACATTCACTGTCTGGGCACCGGAGGTGGCGCCGCGACGCGGGTCACTAAGCTGCAGTTGGCGCTGCAACGCCACTTTAATATGAAAGACACGGAGCTCGCGCTGCAGCGCGAGCCATAGAAGCCGCAGTGGCGCCGAGGCGCGAGGGTGACGTCAGCAAGAGCAGGAAGGTGGCGCTGCGGCGCGAGCATAAGCCTTGGCTTTGGCGCCGCGACGCGGGCATATGTTGTAAGACCCCAACTTATTAATGAATAAAATCAAGTTTTCTCTAAATATTATTGTGAATAATTAGGGATTAATTTGATATAATACTTTGGTTATGGGTGAAATGTGCAAATTTTGCAAAATAAGCAAGTGGTTATAAAATATTCATTTTGTCAGGGAATATTCGTTTGGTCGTAGAATATTCTTACTGTCAGAGAATATTCGTACGACGGCACAGCCTTGTGTGGGCCCCATAACGGAAAGCGATTGGATGAAGAAAACGACAAGTATAAGTTATTTATAAATAACGGCGTAGTTGCTACCGTTAATACTGTTGGAATACCCGTTGGTTAAAATACAATAGCACACGGTATTGCACCAATTATTGATTCTTACGTAAGAAGACACTACTCAATAATTGTTACAGTAGTTATTGTTCAATATTTTATTTTATTGATTCAATAATTGTTGCTGCACAGTATTTTCCATTATCAGATCAATAATTCATATTATTTGAATAATATTATTAGATAACATTATTGGCAATGTCTAGAAAGTTCTGTCTAAGGAGAGGTTTGGTCATCTAATTGCGCGCCAGTAAGGAGAAATCCTTATTGGAAAGCCCCCTCTTTCCTGGGAACGGCCTGGTTGTCATAAATGTGATTCTGTAATATTATTTGTGAATAATTAATTATTAATTCATATGATAAGAAAATATTTATTTTATGTGGATATAAATGAGGGATATATTTTTGTGGTTAAAAATGAAGGAGTTAATGTTGAGGTTTTTATCAGTATTTTTGTCGGAATGGAGGTATTAAAAATCAGGGTTTTTGAGATATTTTGCGGGGGTTATAATTTTTAATCCGACCGTTGGATCGCGGTAATTTTTGGATATGTTATACATATATAAGTTGAGTATATGTCCACAAATTTTGAACCGTTAAAAATGAACGTATGATTTATTATGAATTTTACGAGATGACTGGTTCAGAAATTGTTGAATTTTCGGAGTTTATCATTTTGATGAAAAATTCTAGAATTGGTGGGCCCCACTCTTGGTTGGTGAAGAAATGTGCTGAGATTTTTATTCAAATATGGTGGGTGGAAATAGTAGCAGGTAAAGCCATCAGGTTGCAGGTTAAGTTTGCTTCGGCGTGCTAACATTTTCCTATAAATAGAGGGCTAAGTTAGAATTGAAAATCACACCAGAAACAAGTTTTCTCTCTCTTTCTCTCTAGATTATTGAGTGTATTTTGTGAGTATTTAAATACTTTGAGAGTTTCTATTCATCAGAGCAAGTTTCTTTCAGCCTTATACCGGTATTCCGACTAGAAGTACTGATATTTTGAGGTAAGGGATATTATTTTCTTCTTAATGATATTATTTTCTTCAATATCATTATGCTGAAATATTGATATGAGTTTTTATCAAATTTGGAACTTTTTGTGTCGGGGTTACTATTCACGTATACGGCACTATTCACGTATACGACACTATTCACGAATACGGCACTATTCACCGAAAAATAAAATTTTCCCTTTTTGTCCAAGATGTCTATTATGGTTACTATCTTTGATTGTATCCATGTTTTGATCTTTATTTTTGAATTTTGCTTCACAATTGATTATTATGAAGTATTATTGATCTTGGATAAACTGTTATACCAATCCCTATTATTTGTCCTTCTGTCTCACTGGATTCGTTCTCTTTAAGATATTTTTCATCATCCTCAGTCCTAAATGATGTATAATTACTTGATGAATATCTTTGGCCTAGAGTGCAAAGATGAACATGTGTTGAGATGAACATGACTGACAGGTGATACAAATGAATATCTTTGGCCTGTAGTGCAAAGATGAATATTTGGATAAAAATGATTATTAATTGATGTTACAGGGATAAAATATTGATGATTGACTTTTAAATCTTAGAAGATAGTAGAATTCTTTCTCTACTTGACTCTTCTAATAGTTTGCTATTTCCGCTGCAGTTGTTGATCTAAAACTTGTTGTCGATTATATTCTATCAGATTTTTCCTTGTTGAGGACTAACGATAATTTGTTGTATATTATCTTAGTCATAATATTCTTCACTAGGCTAGTTGAGCTCACCCTTTTCCTTTTTGTTCCATTTTTCTTCTCAGGAGGTGAGAACATAGCAGGATTTAGTCGGGGTATGGAGTGATGGTTCTAGAAAGATGTTTTAGCAGTCCTCACTATTTCTATAAAATAGTGTTTGAATAATTGTAATGAGGATTTATTTGAGTGTGGATATTGTCCAGAAGACAATATTTGTATTTAAACTCACAGTATGTGTTGTCGTATTTTGCACGACAATTGTATTATTGAAGTTGTAGTTTGCTTTCTATACTATGTATTTGGCGACTCAGAATGGGTGTTGTATACCTATTTTGGGGGCGTCACATATGTAATTTGGCCATTTTGTCCCTGAAAGAATGGAAAACACCTGTAACGCTCTGCAATTCATCTATTAAGCACAATAACACTATAATCATATAAAACTATATAAAATCTATGAGAACAGATAACTATTTAAGTCATAAAATATCCGATTCGCGGGTATAAATCCCACTCATCAAATACCCCCAAACTTAAGTCTTTGCTTATCCTCGAGTAAACTAACAAACACAACACTAATAATAAATAAAACACACGTGAAAGAAAAATAAAATAGTAAAGTAGTATCATGGCTTCAAATCTCGATCATAGCCACTCCCAGAGAATAGGGCAAACACAGACATGAATAGGGGTTCATTCATTTCCAAACATAAGACTGTATTCGATCCATTCTATGTGTGTGTGTGGAGACCAACCGTTATAACTAATCATAACTCGAATAAGCTCGCACACTCGATTTCTAAAACCAATGTGCAAACTCCGCAACTTAAACATTCAACAAGCATTAAGAATAAGACGTAAATGCAGGAAAAAATCATAAGGCTCTAGCATGACGAAAGTAAAATCAGACTTGGACAGTACTTAATTACCTTAGGCTATTCAGAACTACCCATGAATGAGCTTTTGATCAGTGACTCCCTAGCCAGACGACTTTAGGGCACTAGGTGTAGAACACCCCTATGAATCTAATAACTCGGACAGTAAAGGCCACGTAATCAACATAAGACA
Source organism: Panax notoginseng (assembly GCA_016801055.1). NCBI lineage: Eukaryota > Viridiplantae > Streptophyta > Magnoliopsida > Apiales > Araliaceae > Panax > Panax notoginseng. Next base: position 78,963,630 of record CM029020.1, read on the forward strand.
ACTAAGATTTTACAACACAAACGAAGATTATTAAGCGAGTGCATTTTATGCTCTATCTCGATATCGGCCCTGCGTTTATGGGCGAGTGCGTTTTACACTCCATCTCGACCCACCGCAAAACTTTCGATATAAAAACTCTTCTTTTCTATTTTTATTCTCATTTCATTCATTTTTTTATTTTTTTTTATATATGTCAACATGCTAGAATCCAAGATCCAAAACTGTATAAACGTCTAAGTCTTTTATTACCTTGTACAAATGAAAGTTTATAAGAGTGGACAAATTTTCAAAGCAATAAACACGCGAACTAAATTCGAAAAATAACTAGTTAACACAGTTGGTCGGTGCTTGCTAAGAAGGACGGATCAATAACCATCTAAACTTATCAATTGAACGTCCCCTAGCTTATACGTGCTTGACATGACTCTAAGAGATAGGCATAAATACTTGACGCTTGTCATCAACCAAATAATAATAATAACTATAATACCCTTGCTAAATAGTAGCTCAAAATAGGGTGAAAAAGGCCATTCCAATGGCACAAGCATCTAATCTGTAAAAGCCCCAAAAAGATGGCTATGAACCACAATCATGCTGATAAAAATCAAAAACAGTTCATGGCATAAAAATTTAAAGCATAATCCTGATAATCCCGTAGTTTAAAACGACTGCACCAAAATACTGATGATAAAAACATAATAAGGTACTAAAGTATGCAATCCTAATCATGGTAGTACAGAAGTAGATAGATAATAGCTAAAAGCACCCCCAAACTTGAGGTGAGCAATGCCCTCATTGCTAAACATAAAGCAATCGATACAAGAGGGCTTCCCTGAAGTGGCTCACTCAGCAGCGGTCTCGTCCTCGTCAGCCTCGGCGAGCGATGATGGGGGAGGGTAGGGTGGGAAGACAGACAGATCTGAAAACTGGTATGGCGAGAACTCAGCATTCTCACCATAATAGTCGGTGTAGCTCTGCATGGTGTTCACCAGCTCAGCCTGGTACTGCATAGCAATCTCCTGTCTCTGAGCTACTACTGCAATGTGCATCCGCTGCCTTAGCGCCTCAGCGCCTCAGCATCCTGTTTCTGGTGCAGCAGGGTGAGTGATGCCATGATGTCCGTCAGCAGCCCCTGTCCAGCTGGGCCTGCGTCTGAAGTCTGTGCCTGCTCTGGCTCTATAGTAGGGGGCGGCACTGTAGGAGGTCCATAGCCTTCGCCTCTGATATGCGATGCTGCCCCGTCCCACACAATGAAGCGTGAGATCGTCTGGTGGTCTAAGACTGCCATGGGAGGCAAGGCTATCTCATCTGGAACACACTGAATGCCTACCTGCTTGCACAGTCGGGTGATCAATGATGGATGTGGAAGCCCAGAAGCGACTGTACTCTTGATTGCCTTAAGAATGGACTCATGAATCAGAACTCCAATATCCATCTGCAGCCCCGTGACAATGGCGAATAGCAGAATCGCCCTATCTCTGGTCACGTCGCTCAAGTGACAGGTTAGGATCATGTTAGCACATATGAAGCTGAATCACGCTTTCCCATAGCGACTGAGCGCTGAAGTCGGGAAGCTGGTCTTCTCACCCATATAATTGTTCTTCTTCCACGCGGTCCTAGGCTTGAATAACCTCCTGATAATATCCTCTAAGTCGTAGTTGCGGAGCCCCGGCTGTATATAATCATTGCCCGCATAGTTGGGCGTGGCAAACAGTGCATTGATGGCCTCACTACCAAATACCACTAGCTTTCCCCTAACTTGGACAACCGCGTCACCTTCGGCATTAGCGTTGGCATAGAACTCCCGAACCACTGATACACTGGCTGACCCGGGTGGTTTTGTGAAATGAATCCATTGGCGACCCGAAATCATGGCCAATAACTCGCCATCCTCTTTGTTAGGCCTCAACCCCCGTTCTAGAATCAGATTTCTTGCAGCAAAGGAGCTCTTGTATCGTTTCCAAGCCTCCTCGCTCACAAATTTGGCTCCGTCCCAAGCCGTTGGTGGTGCCGCGGACGATAATCCTCCCATGCTAAGGCGTTGTCGCTTTTGTGCCACTTCAAAAATCGCAGCAATTTGTATGAACACAAATAGAAAATTGAAGCACACACTCCCCAAAACATAATACAGATAGTCCCCGGTGAAAGCTCAGCGAATTCAAACCAAAACAGCCCCAAATCAGTCAAATTTTTGGTTCAGGAATTTTATTAAGCACCTAGAGTGCACTCTTCAAAACCAATTTGGACAAACCTTTATTTGTAATTGCTCTACCCAGATTTATGTCAGTAGAAATCACACCAATTACACATCAAGAAGAACAACACTATCCCATGATTTGAAATCAAAACAGAATTGACAAAATTCCCCAATTACCTTGAGTGAGAACCCTAGTTTGAGTCTGCCCCCTTTTTGTTGTCAGCGTGCACTAGATAGGGGTCTACAAGGAATAGAGGCACCTGGATTGCTCTCTTGTAATTAATCGAAGGCTAGGAGTGCTAGGTGTAAAGCAATAATGTGTGGGGTATTGGGTTTTATGGTAGTTGTTGTGGTTGCCGAGAGAGATGGGAAGCAATGGGTTCAATTCTGGCATAAAAATTGCTCTTAAAAACCAACTTCTTGCTGCCGGCGCCACGGCGCAGACTCCCCTTTGTTGATTGGCGCTGCAGCGCGATTTAGCAGTAGATGCTGCCATTTGGTGGTGCCGCAACGCGAGAGCCCGTATGTTGGTTGGCGCTGCGGCGCGGAGGAGAGATGATATGCAATTAAGCATGGCATTGGGGCGCGGAATTTTTGCGCTGTGGCGCGAAACCGGCGCTGCGGCGCGGTCTGTAGTGCATTTGATGGCGTCGCGGTGCGAGGTGCCATTTTCTGCCATTTTTCTAACTGCTATCTGTATATGCTAAGGCAAGAACAACAAACTATACTACAGAGCAAATATGCATTATTCCAAACAATATAATAACTAACTACAGAGTAAAATAGATATAGATATAGGTACAGGAAAATAAATGGAATTTATACCGAGATGGGGGTGCGTCCCCACCAAGCACTTGTTTTAAAGTCGTCGGCTTGACTATACCGACGCCGTTCAATCCGGCTCATAAGCGAAAATGACCGTTTCATGCCGCCTATTAGTCAATTCTTTTGGATTCTTGGCAGACATGGATGATTGGTCATCCTCATTCTCCTCATACATCCAGTCATCCATCGGCACAAAGAAGCTTTCGCCACTGGAATTATCCACTAATTTGCCTATTTCATTAAGTTGAAAACGTTCTTTGTGCGCTATTGGGCCCTCACGGATTTCCACAGTCGGGAGCGTGGTTTCTGATAGTAGATCAGTATTGACGATTCCACCATTGTTAATCCTTGTGTCTCCAACTTCAGACTCCACCAGTTGGCCAGCCTGCACTATGACGTCCCCCTCAACAACTGTGTGAGACTCAATGCATTTTCCTTGCGTATCCACCATGCAAAACTCTACTGCTTCATCGTCGAGATCAATTACGACCGGGAGATTACCTTGCGGTGGATTTGTGATGGCATTGACGAGTTGCCCCAATTGCTTCTCAAGGCTGTGCAATGCGGCTTCTTGGCTTGCCATCCGAACCTCATTTCTTTCAAAAAAGTTGGTGAGAAGCTCTTCAAGCCGGTTCTCTTCTTCTCGTGTTGAGGTCTCATAAAAGCTCTCATTGGGTGGAGACGTCAGCTCATAATGCGGCGGAGACTGATAGTCAAATTGAAAGGCATGATTCGGATCATAATATTACTCTTGACTGAAGTCGCATGAGTTTGGATAACCCTAGCAGTTTGGATGGTAGGGAATCGATTCAAAGTCAGCTTGATCCGGACAGTAGGCACTCTGAGTGGACTGACACTCAAGATTGGCAGAAAATCTCAAGGCATTAGCAATTTGAAGTTGTAATTTCTCGAGTCCTTCTTCCGAGCTTGGTTGCGTCGATCCCTCATAAGGCCATTGATAAGATTGATCATCCATAATCTGTAAACTTAAAAATAAAAAGAAAGGAAGATCAAACAAATAAAAGAAAATAAATATATACAAGTTCAAAGTAAGACTAAATTGATTTAGATCAATATTGGACAATATTAAAATTATAGTCCCCGGTAACGGCGCCAAAAACTTGTTGGTCGGAAAATCGATCACTAAACACGCGCAAGTATACATGGTCTAACAAGTAATACAGTGATAAGTAGAGTGTCGTACCCATGAGGAACTATGACTAATATTTACCAAGTACCGATTGTTTATCGCTAAAGTCTTATTCGAATAGCAGTAAATGGAAGGGTGATTAATCTAATTATACTACTTGATAAAGCAAGTAAATGGATAACGAATGGAAATCTAAGGAATTACAAGCTAAGGTCACAACTTCACCCCCACACAAGCATTCTGTCAAACACCTGGTGTGTTATGTTTCATCAAACTAGCTACCCTTTCTCTCTTTGGTCTTAATGGTCACGACAATTTGTCGACCGAGAACGCACATGTGCTAATGCACCTCTGTCGAGGTATGCACAAACATATCCTCTCCAGATCCACCCTAAAGGGAATAGAACAAAAAGGAACGTCCAAGCTAGATGCAATCCTACATATGTCTATCCGAATCAATCATAACAAAGATTTAAGCATAAGTTCTCATTGAGGTCGCACGTGGCGCACAGAGATATGTCTATTCTACACACAACTTATGCAGTAGAAACCCACAATCACATGCCAATATATTTAGGTGTAAATCTACAATTCTTTTGTCGATATCATACAGATTACCAAAATCATCACTAATGTCTTAGCAAGAATCATAAAGCATAAATATATTAAACCAAATCATATGGTGCCAACCAAAGAGATAAAGATAGTCAATTCAACTAACAAAGGGATCCATTATAACCTTAGAGCTAATAATCAGTTCATATTTAATAAACCAAATACAAGTAGCAAATAAGACAACATTTGTAGAATACAAAATTAGAGAAAATAAATGGATAGAAGAAACTCTGTCAAAGCCCCTTCAATCCCCACGCATTCCGCTCAAATCAAGCTTTCTAATCCGTGTCGCTCGTTGCTCTTGTGCTCCAAAGAAATGTAGACTTCTCCCTAAATCTACCTAATCTATATGTACATACATCAACTAAGGGAAAGAAAGAGAAATTACAAAGAAAAACCAAAAACTAAGCTAATCTATTGGAAAAATATGATATAGGATGTCTGATATTGAGTTATGTAGAGCTGCTTCTGTTATATATCTGCCTTCCTTTCCAACTAGGTCAAACCAAGACATTCACTGTCTGGGCATCGGAGGTGGCGCCGCGGCACGGGTCACTAAGCCGTAGTTGGCGCTGCAGCGAAACTTTAATATGAAGGACACGGAGCTCGCACTGCAGAGCGAGCCATAGAAGCCTCAGTGGTGCCGGGGTGTGAGGGTGATGTCAGCAAGAGCAGGAAGGTGGCGCTGCGGCGCGAGCATAAGCCTTGGCTTTGGCACTGCGGCGCGGGCATATGTAATTTGGCCATTTTGTCCCTGAAAGCATGGAAAATACCTGTAACGCTCTGTAATTCATCGATTAAGCACAATAACACTATAATCATATAAAACTATATAAAATCTACGAGAACAGATAACTATTTAAGTCATAAAATATCCGATTCGCAGGTATAAATCCCACTCATTACCACCCATAACTTTCAATCTGTTCATGCTCTGACCTTGATTCAAGTTCCAAAATATAGATATTATAGCATACTACAGTTTCAAACATTTAAAACACCACAATACACAGAAAGAGATCTAGGAGACCTGACATTCGTTGTTAGACAACAACAAAAAAAATTTCCCAAATTTTGAAAAACATCAAATCCGTGCCTATAGATGTTATGGATCTAACATCTAGCAACCTAGATCATCTATTTACACTATAAACAACATGTTTAAACACAAAAATCTAACATCTAACACATCATTAAGGACCTGAATTTTGATTAGGTTTTATACATCTCTTTACTAAATCTTGATTCTTAGCTTCTGATCTGTTATGAGTGATAGTGGGGCTTACTTTTGGGACTGATTTACTATAACATTTCGTAGGTTAGAGAGAGGGAGATAGGGTCTTAGATGAGTGTTGGTGAATAAATGAGCAAAATAATGAACCTTTCTCTCTCTTGATTTATATATATATATATATATATATATATATATATATATATAACTTGTATACAATGAATTTAGCTGGTGAATTGGCTGATATGTAGGTTTTGTAGTCACGTGGCTAGGCTAGGGTTGCTTAACCACTAAAATTTTGGTGAGTTTGACAAATTAGCTTCAATAATTCAATAAGGGCAAAATGGTCTCTTGGCTTTCAAATTTAATGGCAAAAATGTAATCTTGACAAACCCTTAGAGTTTAACCCTAAGGTTTTCAAAATTTTAATTTTCTAGGCTTTTTATTTAGGGTTTAAAAATAAAAAATTTAGTTTCTAAAAACTGAAAATTATGGTTTCTTGATTAGTTTAGGTTTTCTAAGTACTTAGATTTACAAATTAGATTTAAGAATTTACTAATTAGCATTAGGGCTTATAATTAGTAATTAGGGTTACCAATTTAGCAATTAGGGTTATTACTTTAGAAATTAGGATTTTTAGTTAATTAGGGTTTCTAAATATTAATTAGGGTTTCTCTAATTAACATTAAATTCTATAATACGCAACATAACTCATATAACACAATTACTACACAGTCTTAAATCTCTCATTTGAGTTTTAAAATAGGGTTAAACAAATTAATACTAGTATTTGGTCATGATACAACATAATTTAGCAACCATTATCGGTCTACATATACAATACATATTTATAGCACTGAAATATAATTAATATAATATTATTATTCTCATTCCTTAGTTAAAATCCAAAATTAGGGTTTGGATTCCATATCTGATTTATCTTGCATGTATAACATTATTAATGAAGTTAAAATAATTAACATAACTAATATGAATAAATACATATAATAAAATAATTCTTATAATAATTCTATAATCATTTTATATATTATTTAAATAATATAATAATCATATTTTTATATAAATTAATTAATAAAAATATTATTACTACCAAATTAATTTGTTATTAGAATATAATGATCAATAATTCAAAAAAAATTATTTTTAATTATTCATGTAATAAATAAATTTTTATTTACCATATATATACAAATACTCATTACTTTGCACATATTCCCACATTTAAAATATATAAAAAATTATACGCTAAATTTCTTATTTATTTATATAGAAAATATTGGGTTATTACAAAATATAGCTGAGTTTTTACACGAATATTATCACATAGACAGTATCCAAACTCAAATTCAATCCTCATTATGTTTAAAATCACACTAAATAGTGAGGACTACTAAAACAACCATCTTGTACCATCACTCCATTTTCCGACTAGTCTCGTCTACGTTCTCATTTTCTGAAGAGAACAATGAAAGCAATAGGGTGAGCTCAACTAGCCCAGTAAGAAATATTATGACTAAGATAATGCAGAATAAATTATCGTTAGCCTTCAGTAGTGCTAAACTGATAAAATATAATAAGCATCAAGTTTAACTGCAATAAAACAAGCAATCCATTAGAAGAGTCAAGTAGAGCACGATATCTACTATCTTCTATGATTTAAAAAGTTTATCATCAATTTTATCGCTGAGACTCAACTTAATAAATAATCCACATCATCAAATCATCCCTGCACTACGGGCCAAGGATATTCATTAGTACCAGGAGCACTAATTATCCATGCACTACGGGCCAATGATATTCGTGTTTTCATTAATGGTCATGATCATGCCAACAACTGTCCATCAATGCACTACGGGTCAATGAGGACTTTTACCACATTATTTATAACATTACAGGTCATGATTATACCGAATGATCCCTGATCACAATAATACCAATAAATAGTCCATCTATGTCCTACGAGCCAAAGATGGCTTTTATAACAATATAAGCATGAGGATGATGACAAAGATATAAGAATTTAATTAAAAGAAAGCAAATGATAAATTTTTAAAGATTTATAATTTAATTTATCCAGAATTCAAAAACGTCCAAATTGTCAACATTATACTGCTATGTGGAGTAAAATTCAAGAGTAATATTGTATCAAAAATGATTTGGACCGAAACGAAATTAATTTTTGTCATGAATAGTACCCCGGGTGAATAGTACCCCATGAATAGTACTTCGAGAATAGTATCCCGTGAATAGTTCTCCGACATGAAAAAGTTAAAACTTATCAAGAATGCTAAGAATAATATTTCGATGAAAAGATATTGGATGAAGCGCAAATTTCAAGGATATTCTACTAATTTCATAGAGTATAGAAGCCAAAACTTAACAAAAATGAGTATAAAATTCGGAATTTGAAACGTAATAATATTACTTACATACTACAGAGTATGGAAGAAAATATTATTTCTTAGGAATACTGAACAAAAATAATATTCTTTACCTTAAAAAGAAGAGTATTCCAATTGGTATAGCGGGAATATTCTTGAAGAAAACTTTCACTATTATCTACGCTCAAAACTTCTTAAAACTCTAAAGAAATATGCTCAAAATTATAGAAGAAGAATTCTCTGATTATGGTATGATTTTCAATTCTAACTAAGCATCCTATTTATAGGAGAATGGAAATGATACTATTTAGAAATAATCACGGACTGCACAGTCGCCCGATTCACTAGTGCACCGATGAAGAAAATTTTCTAAAAAATTAATTTTAGTATTCATTACTGTACAATAAAATATTCTAATAGAATAAAAACTTCAAATAAAATATAATATATTCTATTTATAATCTAATAAAACAAAACTTAATATATATATATATATATGTATATATATATATATATATATATATATATATATATATATACATATCAGCAACTTTTCCACCCACCACCACATTTTCACCACACTTTTCTCTCCCATTTTCTTTATTCCCTCATCCACACGACTGTTGGTCGGAAAATCGATCACTAAACATGCGCAAGTATACGCGGTCTAACAAGTAATACAGTGATAAGTAGAGTGTCGTACCCACGAGAAACTATCATTAATATTTACCAAATACCGACTTTGTATAGCTAATGTCTTATTCGAACAACAGACTAATAGGAGTGTGGTAAATCTAGATATAACTAATTAGCAAAGCTAGTAAATGGATAACGAAAGATAATAGAATGAATTACAAGCTAAGGTCACAACTTCACCCCACACAGGCATTCTGTTGAACACCTAGCGTTCTATGCTTCATCAAATGAACTACCCTTCTCTCTTTGGTCTTAATGGTCACGACAGTTTTTCGACCGAGAACACACAAGTGCTCATACACCTCTGTCGAGGAATGCACAGACATATCCTCTCCGCATCCACCCGATAGGGAATAGAACAGAAAATAATGTCCAAGCTAGGTGATAATCCTACACATGTCTATGTGAATTAACCTAACAAAAATTTAAGCATAAGTTCTCTATTAGGTCGCACATGGCGAACATGTATATGTCTATTCTAACACAACTTTTGCAGTCGAAATCCTTAATCACATGCCAATATATTACGGTGTAAACCTACAATCCTTCTTTCAATATCATGTAAATTACCAAAATCATCACTAATGTCTTAGCGAGAATCATTAAGCATGAATATATTAAACTTAACTATATGGTGCCAACCAAAGAGATAAGACAGTCAATTTAAATAACAAAGGGTTGCATTATAACCTTAGAGCTAATACTTAGTTCATAGCTACTGAACAAAATATAAGTAGCAATAAAGACAACATTTATGGATTATAAAATCAGAGAAAATAAATGGATAAGAATAAACTTTGTCAAGGCTCTCCAGTCTCCAAGCATTCCGCTCCTTTCAAGCTCTCCAGTCCGTGTAGCTCACTACTCTTGTTGCTCCAAGGAAATCCAGACTTCTCCCTAACTACCTAATCTATATTTACAGACATTATCTGAGAACTAGAGAGTGAAATTACAGAAGAGAAGAGAAAACTACTCTATCCTAAGCTAAGCTATCTGATTATATGATGTCTGATATGTATTGCAGCTGCTTACCTCTCTTCTTATATCAGTTCTGTGAGACCCCAAATTTTATGAATAAAGATTTAAATTTTTCAAAATATTTTTTTTGAATATTATGGTGTGGATTTGATATAATGTTATAGTTGTGGGTAATATTTATAAATTTTACAAAGTATGCAAGTTGTTATAAAATATTCGTTTGGTCGGGGAATATTCTTTTTATCGGGGAATATCCGTACGACGGCACAATCATTGGTGGACCCCACAACGGAAGTATTATCGTAGTGAGAAAACGACAGAATTATCATTTTATAAAAATAACGGCGAAGTGTTACCGTTTAAAACTGTTGAACTACTCGATAGTAAAAGTACAGTAATACGCGTGGTTGCATAGTAGCACACGGTATTAATTATTGATACTTACGTGATAAGTCACTCAGTTATACTCAATTATTTTTACAGTAATTGCTGCATCATATCTCTCATATTATTGATTCAATTATTGTCACAGTATCATCTGCATAATATGTTATATTAAATCAATAATTGAGATGACAAAGTTATTCATATTATTATTTGAAATATTGACAATGTCTAGAAGTTTTGTCAAGGAGAGGTTAGATAATCTAATTGCGCGCCAATAGGGAGAAATCCTTATCGAAAAGCCCCCTCTTCCTGGGAACGACCTGTTTGTTAAATATTATGAGTTATAAATATTAATGATGAATAAGTTCGTGTTGATTAAAGATGAAATTGAAAGTTCCATTGTGTGGGAATTATTAGTGTTAGTGGAAATCGACATTATTTCGATAATAATTGATGTCTGGAAGTTATATTGACCAATCAGATAATTAACCGGATAAATGAGCAATTAATTATTATTATTTCACATGCTTATAACTATGTGTTCACAATGTGTGTACTATTGATTCACATTCTTGTACTATTAGGGGAGTTGGTGCAAGATTGATAATACTTGCATTACTAAATTAAAGTAGAGGTATAGTTGAAGGTACTATACTGTAATTAGTTTTTTCACATGATTATACTATTAAGTCACATGAATGAACTATTAATTCACATGATTTACTATTAGGAGAGGTGGTGCAAGTTTGATATACTTGCAGGACTAAATTAAAAATGAAGAAAAAGAGGAAGGTATTATACTATAATATTTTGAGCCCCAAAATGTACAATTATTGAATCTATATTTTTCTATAAATAGAAGCTCATTCTTCCTTCATTTCTCACCAATTCACTAAAGTTATAGAGCAATTATTATAGAGAGAAGTTATAGAGAGAAAGAAGAAAAGAGTCTGCTACCTCACTATTCTAGTATTCAGTCTTTTTTTGAGGTAAGGGGTATTATTTCTTTCGTATTCATGAAGAGATCTTCTGTTATTCCATTCTTTATTATTATGTGGGAATAACCTGTCTATGCGAAGTACCGCATACATGGTGAAATTCTTCTGTTATTCCATTCTTTATTATTATGTTGGAATAACATGTCTATGCGAAGTACCACATACATGGTGAAATTCTTCTATTATTCCATTCTTTATTATTCTGTTAAAATATATTGTCTGTACGGATTACGCATGACCTGGTTCCATTCTTTATTATTCTTAGAATATCCTGTCTGTGCGTAT